>CP092870.1:49576585-50176585 GCA_030710605.1 Cordylochernes scorpioides
ATACCAGCTTTGGTAAACTGAGAAGCGTCCACCCAGAGTCCATGGTTTTAGGGCTAATGGCCCTTGTCAGCCTAGGGCGAACTTTAATCCATGAGATCCATACGGGATCTAATGGAATCTTCACAATCTACCAAAAAGGTGTTTTGCTGGCTGGGCCAAATCTAGTTTGCGGCGACGGTCAATAGATGGCGTCAGGTTTTGACGTTTATTTTGACGGGAGAGGCGCCCTATGCTTCTATGGATCAATTTCCTCCCGGCAAATTTTCCATCTATATATACAAGGTATGTCCCATAAGTTCCCGGACTGGGTCCATAAAAAAAAAGATAAGATATTATTTTAAAAATATATTAAAACTTTTCAAAGTAATCCCCCCTTGCTTGCTTCATCGCACCAGTACCATCGTTTCTCCCAATTGTCGAAACAATTTTTATAGGCCTCTTTTGGAATGCTCTTCAATGCTAACGGCGATTTTTCGATTATGTCATCCCTGGTGTCAAAATGTCTTCTTTTTAGAACTGCTTTAAGTTTGGGGAACAGGAAAAAGTCATTTGGTGCGATGTCTGGGGAATAGGGTGGGTAGGATTTGTGTCCCGTTTTTCGCCAAAAAACTCGTTACCAAGTGCGCTGTGTGAGGGCGGGCATTGTCATAGTGTAGGATCCAGTCACCATTAGTCCATTTTTCTGGCCTTTTTTTTTTCGAATCGCTTCCCTTAGACGGTGAAGAATGCCCAAATACATATCCTTAATAACTGTTTGGCCTGCAGGAAGATACTCGTGATGAACAATGCCCTTGTTATCCAAAAAAGCGACCAGCAACACCTTGTTTCTGGATTTCAATATCCTGGATTTTTTGGGTCTAGGCTCACCCTGACCTCCCCACTCGGCAGATTGACGCTTGGTTTCAGGGTCATAGCAATAGACCCATGTCTCGTCGCCTGTGATTATCTTGTCTTTCCATTCCGAATCCGTTCTTATCATTTCCAACATGTCCTCACAGGTTGCAAGCCGACACAGTTTTTGCTCATTAGTGAGGAATCTTGGAATGAATTTTGCAGGGGTCTTTTTGAGCTTCAAATCTTAGGTTACGATCCTTCCAATCGTTGTTTTAGAGATGCCTGTGTCTTGCTCTAGCTTCAGCAAAGTGGTTCGAGGATTTTCTTTTATCAAATCGGTGATTTTTTGCACATTTTCATCAGTCCTTTGAAATTTTGGGCGTCCTTGACGAGGATCATTTTCAATGGAAATTCTGCCAGCTTTAAATCTAGAATACCATTCAAAAACAGTTGTTCTCTTTGGGGCGTCATTGGGGAATGCTTTATTAAGCATTTCAAAATTTTCGGTTGCTGATATTTGAAGTTTCACACAAAATTCTATGCAAATCCTCTGTTTCAATTTTTGTTCCATCGTAAAATCGCCGCAGCGCTAGGTGTAACCTTTAAATAAATTAGAATGACCTTGGAGCGTGCGCAACGTACCGCCTCGATATTGGTACCACCGTGTTGCCAGATATTTTTTCTATAATAAACAGTCAAATTTATTTACATTTTTTCATGGACCCAGTCCGGGAACTTATGGTACATACCTTGTATGTATATATTTTTCAATTATTTCTAAAAATGTATTTCAAATTTTCAGTGATAGAGGGTGCAAAGTTGATGTGATATTTAATAAACAAATAATTTACAAATATGTAAATAACCAAGTTGAACCTCAGTACAAATAATTTTATTTCCTCGATTCTGAAAATCTCTAGAGGATATATACACTGATGGACAAAACTTAAGGAAATGGAGTCTTTGATGTCAACAGTCTTTTTTTTTTTTTTTTTAAGAGACAGAGGCAATTTTGTTCACATTTGTTGTTGTGTCTTATCCCCTTGTGTAAAGATTACACAAATTCCATGAGTCCATGCTCCTCCAGCTGTTTTATAATAAGCAGCAGCCTCTCCCCAAAGGTCCTGTTTAGTACATCTAATGCAAGCCAAAATGTGTTCTGGAGCTGCAGGTGCCAAGCTACATTTTGGGCAAGTGGGGTAGATTTTGTTGTTATTTTCTATCTTCAATGGCTTGAGATGGCCTGTTCTAAATCTTGTTAGTGTTGTACTGTCTATTTCTTTGGGTCAGAGTTCCTCCTGGGTTCACTCCACTGTACCAACTGTGCTTAGGTGGGATCCTCCAGTTCTTGTTCATTTTTGTTTTGGCTACTGTTTCTTTTTATTTAAAAGTAAGTTTATTTTCTGTGGCAAGGGTTCTTTTGTGCCTATTTTATAGCCATCTATGAAGCCTTAAAAAATACATCAGAAATACTAATTATCAAGATATCTGGATCCTTACTGATAGTCTTCTTCTTCTCTTCTTCTTACCTATCTCCACTCAATCATATTAGGGTATCAAGCTCATCAATGGATGAGTCAATAATGTGTTTTAGGGTTGCAGGTTGACACTTAGTACATAGTGGAAAAACCTTGCAACCATTCTGTCATGTTGTTGTTATTGTTTCTTATCCCCTTGTGTAAAGATTACACGAATTCCATGAGTTCATGCTCCTCGAGCTGTTTTATGATTAACTCTGGTGGTTTTATGATTAAGTCTGGAAATCAGTTGTACTCTTGGGAGGAAAGAACCGGTGCTTGTCCCTCCTGCTCTGTACCACTCATGTGCAGCATTAGATTTACATTCCTGCAGGCATTGGGTTTTGATGGTACGGAGGAGGTCTCTTTCGTCTAGTTGGGTAGTAGATTCCCTGGCTTCAGGTAGGCCAAGAGCTCCAGCCTTGGCCAGAGAGTCTGCCAGCTCATTTCCAGGAATTCCAACATGAGCTGGAAGCCATTGCACTGTAACAGAGCTGTTGGCTGGGACTCGGTTTACAGACTTAGCGATGCTCTTAAGGAGAAGTTCTTGACTGGAGAAGCAGCTTTGAAGGGTAAAAATGGCTGCTCTTGAGTCGGAGTAGATTATTATTTTGCTTGGTGAGTTGATGTTGATGTCTCTTAGAGCCGTATCTATTGCAGAGAGTTCCGATTTATAAACTGAAAGGTGTCTAGGGTAGGAGAGGGAGATTTTTCCAGGATCTTATCTTTGTAGATATCAATTCCACTACCAGACAATCCAGTTTCAAGTTGGCTACCATCAGTGTAAATTGTGATGTCGAAGAGGGAGCTATTTTCCTCAATGATTTGGAGGCCAAGAGCTTTAAGTAATTCTGGCTGAGTTTCATGTTTGTGGGGATTGGCTGGTAGATGAGGGAAACAGATGAGTTTGTTGCGAGTTCTATGTGGGGGATAGGAAGTTCGTGTTTGGGATTAATTGGGATGTCTAAAAGATTAGAGTTGTGAGCCAGATTGAGAGGAGTGAGGCGTTTTAGTCTTTGATTTGGGACCCAGTTTCTAATAAATTTTCTTGTAAGATGTTCTTTTGGAGAGTTAATCTTACTGATAGTAGAAGTGCCATACAACACTTGAGTCACACAGGGGAACTTAGAGACAAAGTAAGCAGGAATATAATTGGTTATCTCCAAAAACTCTCAAAAATCCACCTTCAATGGATACCCTCACACGTTGGCATTGAAGGCAATGAAGCTGCTGATGCGCTAGCAAAAAAAGGCACAAAAGAACGCTTGCCACAGAAAAATAAACTTACTTTTAAAGAAATATAAACAGTAGCCAAAACAAAATAAACAAGAACTGGAGGATCCCACCTAAGCACAGTTGGTACAGTGGAGTGGACCCAGAATGATCTCTGAACCTCAGACAGCATCAAACAACAAGATTTAGAACAGGCCATCTCAAGCCATTGAAGATAGAAAATAATAACAAAATCTACCCCAAAATGTAGCTTGGCACCTACAGCTACAGAACACATTTTGGCTTGCATTAGATGTACTAAACAGGACCTTTGGGAGAGGCCGCTGCTTATCATAAAACAGCTCAAGGAGCATAAACTCATGGAATTTGTGTAATCTTTACACAAGGAGATAAGAAACAACAACAACAGATTAGATCTTATTACCTTGTGTTTATAATCTATAATCCAAAAATTTTCTGCCTTATCATTACTTCTAGGCAAATAAATTTCTAGATGGAAATTTTGCCGGGAGGAAATTGATCTAAAGAGACAAGGGTCGCCTCTCCCGTCAAAATAGATGTCTAAAACCAGACATCTCCATGGTCTCTAGGTGGACGCTTATCAGTTTGCCAAAGCTGGTGTTGTGGCTTTGTCACCGACCCGAGGCCGCTAGTTGCGCGATGGTCAATAGATGGCGTCTGGTTTTAGACGTTTTTTTTGACGGGAGAGGCGACCCTTGTCTCTTTAGATCAATTTCCTCCTGGAAAAATTTCCATCTATATTTTATCCATAGAATTGGCCCAGCCACTTTGCCAGCTAAACACCTCTTTGGCAGATTGTCAAGATTCCATTAGATCCCATGTGGATCTCATGGAATAAAGTCCGCCCTAGACTGACGAGGGCCATTAGCCCGAAACCATGGTCTCTAGGTGGACACTTCTCAGTTTACCAAAGCTGGTGTTGTGGCTTTGTCACCAACCCGAGGCCGCTAGTTGCGGCGATGGTCAATAGATGGCGTCTAGTTTTGACGTCTATTTTGACGGGAGAGGCGACCCTTGTCTCTTTAAATAAATTTCTGTTATACAGCAGAACTACCTCCCTGTAAAGGACAACACCTAGTAACATAGCAAAAGTATCCTTTAGGTAGAGGTGTCTTCTTACCGGAAGGTTACTAAATAGTAAAAATGGTAATTTTGCAAATGAAAACTGTCCTTTGTAGAGAGGTGTCTTTTAGCACGAGTGTCCTCTCATGGAGGTTGTTCTACTGTACTGATGATACACAATTTGGAGTATAGATTATAGCTACAAGGTAATAACATCAAATCCAAATAAATTAATAGTATGTGACATTTTGGTAACAACATTGTTACCATCATCAGACCCAAAGATTTCTGTAGGGAGTCGGTGGAAGGATGGTTTAAACCGTTGGTTTTTAACCGCTACGACCCGGGTTCAATTCCCACATTGGGCACTTTTTTCTGACGAACTGCTTTTTACATATGTAGACATGAGGTGTACTTACAGTAAAAGCAGTCACCTACCCACCATGATTATCATGGTATGCACCACGTGTACTAGGGATAAGCAAAATATATATATATCAGTTCAGCTTTTACCAAAACATCACACACTATTAAAACTATTTAGATTATATCTTATTTTCTTATATCTGTGGCGACCACACTTTGTCTCAGCGAGTGCGAGGACTGGGACAAAGCTTCACTACACATACAGGCAGTAGTGTGGCGGCCTCACTACACCTCAGGAACCGTGAGCTGGGAGAAAACCTCACTACACATGCGCGGGCGGCATCTGGGACTCTTGGCACGCGCGTCGTTGGAACAACAAGGCTTGTTTCCAGCGGCCGTTACTTCTTTCCTCTCTATATTTCTGGGCTTTAAATAAATTCATTTATTTTATAAAAAATAATTATATCAGCGGCCTTTCCACATTTGTAAGTGCTAAGTCGAACTGGTTTTCACATATGTAGACATGTGGTGTACTTACAGTAAAAGTAGTTGATAACTACCCACCATGATTATCATGGACTTTACCACATGTACTAGGGATAAGAAAAAAAAAAAGATATCAGTTCAGATGTTACCAAAACATCACATACTATTAAATCTATTTAGATTATATCTTATTTTCTTATATCTATTTCTATTATACTGAAAAAAGAAAACAAACAAGAAAGAATCAGACAAAAAAAAATCAAAGTTATAAAATATTTATTATTTCTTTCTCAATATAATAGTGTTGTGACAATTTATAAATACTTAAATTAAAAACAAGGTACATGGTAGTTTGGGTATATATATATATATATTAACATGGATTAAGGTTTGTAAAAGGTCATCTAATATATTACTTTCTTTTACAGTACATTTATAAAATAAACAAACAAAGAAAGGAGAGAGGGGGCAAATATTGCCTTACAGAAACAAAACAAAGCAATCAATCTATCTATTGGTGTCTAATTTAGGATGGGTTATTTTCTTCATCTGTTTGTACCTCTTTGTGTGTTGGGATAGGATTGAGTGGGGTTGAGATGGTTAGAAGATGACGAAGACCTCTGTTCTCTGTTAGAAGTTGTGTCATACGTTGATGCTCCCTTGCTGAATTGGTGTCGTCGATTTCCATGGCTTTCTTTATCACTTCGTAGGTCTCTCCCATCTGTTGTGCTTTGACCTGAAGTTCTTGTGATAGCTGGACAGACAGGAGAGTGGTTTGTTAGTTGACAATTTATACCATTTTATTGATTATTTGATAAGGTACACAATTTGTGGATTATGTTGTTGTTTCTTATCCCCTTGTGTAAAGATTACACCAATTCCATGAGTTCATGCTCCTCCAGCTGTTTATAGACAGTGTTGTTGTTGTTTCTTATCCCCTTGTGTAAAGATTACACAAATTCCATGAGTTCATGCTCCTCCAGCTGTTTATAGACAGTGTTGTTGTTGTTTCTTATCCCCTTGTGTAAAGATTACACAAATTCCATGAGTCCATGCTCCTCCAGCTGTTTATAGACAGTGTTGTTGTTGTTTCTTATCCCCTTGTGTAAAGATTACACCAATTCCTTGAGTCCATGCTCCTCCAGCTGTTTATAGACAGTGTTGTTGTTGTTTCTTATCCCCTTGTGTAAAGATTACACCAATTCCATGAGTCCATGCTACTCCAGCTGTATATAGACAGTGTTGTTGTTGTTTCTTATCCCCTTGTGTAAAGATTACACCAATTCCATGAGTTCATGCTCCTCCAGCTGTTTATAGACAGTGTTGTTGTTGTTTCTTATCCCCTTGTGTAAATATTACACAAATTCCATGAGTCCATGCTCCTCCAGCTGTTTATAGACAGTGTTGTTGTTGTTTCTTATCCCCTTGTGTAAATATTACACAAATTCCATGAGTCCATGCTCCTCCAGCTGTTTATAGACAGTGTTGTTGTTGTTTCTTATCCCCTTGTGTAAATATTACACCCAATTCCATGAGTCCATGCTCCTCCAGCTGTTCATAGACTGTTGTTGTTGTTTCTTATTCCCTTGTGTAAATATTACACCCAATTCCATGAGTCCATGCTCCTCCAGCTGTTTATAGACAGTGTTGTTGTTGTTTCTTATTCCCTTGTGTAAATATTACACCCAATTCCATGAGTCCATGCTCCTCCAGCTGTTTATAGACAGTGTTGTTGTTGTTTCTTATCCCCTTGTGTAAATATTACACCAATTCCATGAGTCCATGCTCCTCCAGCTGTTTATAGACAGTGTTGTTGTTGTTTCTTATCCCCTTGTGTAAAGATTACACCAATTCCATGAGTTCATGCTCCTCCAGCTGTTTATAGACAGTGTTGTTGTTGTTTCTTATCCCCTTGTGTAAAGATTACACCAATTCCATGAGTCCATGCTCCTCCAGCTGTTTATAGACAGTGTTGTTGTTGTTTCTTATCCCCTTGTGTAAATATTAGACGAATTCCATGAGTTCATGCTCCTCCAGCTGTTTATAGACAGTGTTGTTGTTTCT
The DNA here is from genome assembly GCA_030710605.1 of Cordylochernes scorpioides. NCBI lineage: Eukaryota > Metazoa > Arthropoda > Arachnida > Pseudoscorpiones > Chernetidae > Cordylochernes > Cordylochernes scorpioides. Next base: position 49,584,169 of record CP092870.1, read on the forward strand.
TATTCCCTTGTGTAAATATTACACCAATTCCATGAGTCCATGCTCCTCCAGCTGTTTATAGACAGTGTTGTTGTTGTTTCTTATCCCCTTGTGTAAATATTAGACGAATTCCATGAGTCCATGCTCTTCCATCTATTTGTGGATTACAGATTATAAACACAAAGTAATAAGACCTTGGAATGGACCCAGGTGGAGCTTTGAACCTCAGACAGCATCAAACAACACTAACAAGATTTAGAACAGGCCATCTCAAGCCATTGAAGATAGAAAATAACAACAAAATCTACCCCACTTGCCCAAAATGTAGCTTGGTACCTGAAAGCTCCAGAACACATTTTGGCTTATATTAGATGTACTAAACAGGACCTTTGGGAGAGGCTGCTGCTTATCATAAAACAACTCAAGGAGCATGAACTCATGGAATTTGTGAAATCTTTACAAAAGGGGATAAGAAACAACAACACTGTCTATAAACAGCTGAAGGAGCATGGACTCATGGAATTGGTGTAATCTTTACACAAGGGGATAAGAAACAACAACAACAACAAGAAGTAATAAGACCAAATCCAAATACATGTTATTATTATTCATAGTACACATGGCACAGGCCATGATAATCATGGTGGATAAAGAAATTGGCAACTGCTTTTACTGTGAGTGCATCACATGTCTACACACTGGAAAGGCAGCTTGAGAGTGGTTAAAAACCAATGGTTTAGACCATCCACCAACCCCCTAAATCCAAATACATAAAAAGTGTGTGACGTTTCGGTAACAGTGTTGTTACCATCTTCAGACAAAAGTGTTCGATCTCACATTCAGTACTTTTGCCTGAAGATGGTAACAACACTGTTACCGAAACGTCACACACTATTTATTTATTTGGATTTGGTTTTTTCACCTTGTGTTTATTGATTCTTCTAATCAATTGTGTTAAAGAAAAATTGAGATCAAATAAAGGGCAATATGATGCTTTAGGGCGCCATCTATTATGAGAAATTTATACTATTTTTGACGTGTATGTTTCTTTCTAAAAATAAAACAATTTTCTACTGCCCTTACTGCAATGATAAAATAATGGGAGGGCCTGGTTATAAGTGGTGAACCCTCCCAGGGGTATTATCATTGCAGTAAGGGCAGTAGAAAATTGTTTTATTTTAAATAGAATCATACACGTCAAAAACCGCTGGAAGGGTTCACCACTGATGAGCCAGGCCCTCCCATTATTTTATCATTGCAGTAAGGGCAGTAGAAAATTGATGTACAGTAGAACCTTCATGATGGGACACCTCTCTATAAAGGACAGTTTTCATTGTCAAAATTACCATTTTTACTATATAACAACTCTCTGATAAGAAAACACCTCTCCCTAAAGAAGACTTTTGCTCTGCAACTAGGTGTCCTTTATCAAAATACGAAACTATTATAGACGCATAAGATTCTTTTTTAAAAATTAAACAATTTCTACTGCCCTTACTGCAATGGAAAAATTAATGGGAGGGCCTGGCTCGTCAGTGGTGATTGCAGTAAGGCAGTAGAAATTGTTTATTTTAAAAAAGAATCTTATGCATCTATAATAGTTTCGAATTTATATTATGTACTATAGTATCTTTCTTTTTTAAAGCATCATTCCATTTGTAGCATGTAATTAAAAGTTGATATTACGATAAATAATTTGGTGTCTGACGGGGCTTAGAAATTCATGCCGCCCACACACCAAGAACAACACAGTATAAAATACTATATGTATACTGACGAACTCCGCCTTTGCCGGTCCCAAGCCCGGATGAAAAAGGAGGAGGGGGAGCAGTAACAAGCTTGCTAAAAAACCTGGGCTCAGCTGGCCCGGCTGATAGTACCCTGTAAGGACTCCTAATCCAGGGATACAGGATGAGCAGCATTTGTACCCCATGTTAGGAGCGGCTGCACATGGCGTCTGTTCCTCATGTCACAGGCGGCCATTTCATTTGGAGCTAAGTCAGTGGCCTGCCACTGAGTAGTGCTCCCAGTCTTAATGAAAAAGACAGATACATTCTACTTCACCCAGTCATGATGGTTGTCAAACAGACACCATCAAGGGTCACAACTTGCTACCCTAATATGATTGAGTGGAGATAAGAAAGAAGATACTGACCAGGTGAGCTCGCTGGTGCTCAGCTGACTCTGTGGCAGGTCTGGAGCGCAGGATCTGGGTGATGTGTTGCCGGTACTTTGACATCACCAGCTCCAGTACCGTCCGGTGTTCTTCCAACATGGCCAGTAGTTCCTGGTTCTCAGCCTGGAGTGCTCGGATGTGCCGGTTCTCCTGCTTGATGGCATGGATCAGTGCAGACCTTCCTGTTCCCCCGTTGGACACTGAGTCACTGGTCTCCTCGTTGTACTGCAACAGATTAAACCATTGTATTAACACAGCCATCTCACTCACTCTGGGGAATTCTAGGGACATAGTGGGACTGAGATACAGTGTAGGTAGAGAGAGAGAACCTTTGCCACAGAATAATCAACTTACTTTTATGATAAAGCACAATTTTATTATGATGCATTAGCGCGCCATCTAATTCGAATGATTTTCTTTATCTTAGTTAGCTTTATCTTCTTTAGCCTTAACTTCAACTTTTCCTCTTTAGCCCTATATTTATTTATATATATGTTTATAATTGTTTGTGAAATTTTGAATAACTAGAAAAATCAATGGCTGACGAATAGAGAATACCTAAACTAGACGGCAATAATTACTATATATATAAATACGAAACTATTATAGACGCGTAAAATTCTTTTTTTTTTTTAAATAAACAATTTCTATTGTCCTTATTGCAATGGAAAAATAAATGGGAGGGCTTGGTTCATCAGTGGTGAACCCTTCCAGCAGTTTCGCCAGTTTAATCTACCATACCGCTGTTATATTGCATTTTTCTATCTTCATTTTATAGTGATACTGTTGCTAGACTCTTGGAATGGGTATTTTAGATGAACTATGGACATAAGCTTTGAGGACAGTAGAATTACATACAATTATAAATATATAATATGCTTCGAGCAATCACTCTTCCGCAAACATCAATTTGGGTATTTTATTATAGAAATTATATTATGATGCATTAGCTTATGTCTATAGTTCATCTAAAATACCCTTTCCAAGAGTCTAGCATCAGTATCACTATAAAAGGAAGATCAAAAAAAGCAATATAACAGCGGTATGGTAGATTAAACTGGCGAAACCGCTGGGAGGGTTCACCACTGATGAGCCAGGCCAACCCATTAATTTTTCCATTGCAGTAAGGACAGTAGAAATTATTTTTTTTTTTTTTTTTTTTTTTTAAGAATTGTACATGTCTATAATAGTTTCAAATTTTAATTTGGATTATAGATACATGAAAATAAAGACCTAATCCAAATAAATCAATAGTGTGTTTTATTAAATGACTATTGATTTATTTGGAATAGGTTTTATTTTCTTGTAGCTATAATCTATAATCCAAATTGTACTAAGAGCTAAGAATTCCAAAGTGAATATCAATGTTGATGCTAAGCCATCACTTGAAGATTCTATTTTAAAGAATTCAGGATCTGAAGCTCTCCTTCATTTCAAGAAGAAAACACAGCATTAAAAATTAACACACTATTAAATTATTTGGATTAGGTCTTATTTTCTTGTAAACTTACTTTTAAAGAAATAGAAACAGTAGCCAAAACCAAAATAAACAAGAACTGGAGGATCCCACCTAAGCACAGTTGGTACAGTGGAGTGGACCCAATCTGAACCTCAGACAGCATCAAACAACACTAACAAGATTTTAAACACAAGGTAATAAGACCAAATTGAAATAAATAAATAGTGTGTTACGTTTCGGTAAAAGTGTTGTTACCATCTTCAGATGTTCGAAGATTGTAACAACACTTTTACCGAAATGTCACACACTATTTATTTATTTGGTCTTATTATCTTGTAATACAATATAATGTGGCTATGATTGTAGAACGACGTTAAAAAGTTTTACCACAAATGTTTCTTTTTTACAGAACGGACATTCGTAATTTATTTTAAGGAGAAATAACGACTATTCATATCCTTAGGGATGAAGTATGAAAGGATGAATTGTGGAGAGTAATGATGAAAGGGAAAATAAAAGTGTAAACATGGCATCTGCCTGGTAAGCGTAACACTGTGGGTTCGATTCCCATCCCTGGACACTTTTATTTTTCCGTTTATCTTTACACTTCACAATTCATCCTTTCATACTTCATCCCTAAGGATAGAAATAGTCGTTATTTCTCCTTAAAATAATTAAAATTACAATTTTTCGTTCTGTGTAAAAAGAAACATTTGCGGTAAAACTTGTTAAACATAGTTTTTATTACCTTGTGTTTATAATTTATATTCCAAATTGTGCCTTATCACTAACAAGATTTAGAACAGGCCATCCCAAGCCATTGAAAATAGAAAATAACAACAAAATCTACTCCACTTGCCCAAAATGTAGCTTGGCACCTGCAGCTCCAGAACATGGCTTGCATTAGATACACTAAACAGGACCTTTGGGAGAGGACGCTGCTTATCATAAAACAGCTCGAGGAGCATGAACTCATGGAATTTGTGTAATCTTTACACAAGGGGATAAGAAACAACAACACTGTCTATAAACAGCTGGAGGAGCATGGACTCATGGAATTTGTGTAATCTTTACACAAGGGGATAAGAAACAACAACACTGTCTATAAACAGCTGGAGGAGCATGGACTCATGGAATTTGTGTAATCTTTACACAAGGGGATAAGAAACAACAACACTGTCTATAAACAGCTGGAGGAGCATGGACTCATGGAATTTGTGTAATCTTTACACAAGGGGATAAGAAACAACAACACTGTCTATAAAGAGCTGGAGGAGCATGGACTCATGGAATTGGTGTAATCTTTACACAAGGGGATAAGAAACAACAACACTGTCTATAAAGAGCTGGAGGAGCATGGACTCATGGAATTGGTGTAATCTTTACACAAGGGGATAAGAAACATCAACAACACTGTCTATAAACAGCTGGAGAAGCATGGACTCATGGAATTTGTGTAATCTTTACACAAGGGGATAAGAAACAACAACACTGTCTATAAACAGCTGGAGAAGCATGGACTCATGGAATTTGTGTAATCTTTACACAAGGGGATAAGAAACAACAACACTGTCTATAAAGAGCTGGAGGAGCATGGACTCATGGAATTGGTGTAATCTTTACACAAGGGGATAAGAAACAACAACACTGTCTATAAAGAGCTGGAGGAGCATGGACTCATGGAATTTGTGTAATCTTTACACAAGGGGATAAGAAACAACAACACTGTCTATAAACAGATGGAGGAGCATGGACTCATAGAGGGGTCTGTCAATCATCGTGTCTCAAAGCGGACTGATCTGTTTGAGTAAGAAAGGGGCACACCTGGGAACCCGACTTGTTTATCGGACCTTTTTTCTCTACAGACGCCGACTGTCACTCACTCGAAATTTTATTTCTGTCACCTTGGCAATTACATTATAACTATACAACACGTGGGGACATAGATATATATTGGAATATATTACAACATATATATATTCCTAACACTACAGATTATTAAGTCACTGAATATAATAGTTAAATGAATAATAATAATATTTGAAATTAATACCCAACAAGTACTCACTTCTTTGGCAGCATCGAGGTTCTTGCTGAGGATCTGGGCCTGAGAGATGAGAGTGTCGGCCGAGCTGTCGTGCTCCTTCAGACGGCCGACCAGCTTCTTGGCATCTCCCAGGATCTGCTGGAGAGTCACCGTCGACATCTGCCTTCTGTACACACAGCTCCTGTCTTCTTTCTTATCTACACTCAACAATCATATTAGGGTATCATGCCTTATTTGTATTAGAATATAATTATTTGAACTCCACCTTTGCTGGTCCCAAGACCGGATGTAAAAGGAGGAGGGGGAGCAGTAACAAGATCACTAAACAACCTGGGCTCAGCTGACCATGCTGATAGTACCCTGTAAGGACTCCAGGGATACATGATATACTCCATGTTAGGAGCGGCTGTACATGGTGTCTTTTCCTCATGTCAGAAGCGGCCATTTCTTTTGTATCTAAGTCAGTGGCCTGCCACTGAGTAGTGCTCCCAGTCTTAATGACAAAGGCAGACACATTCTACTTCATCCAGTCATGATGGTTGTCAAGTCTCAAGCTTTACAAGCTTGATACTCTAATATGATTGAGTGGAGATAAGAAAGAAGAAGAACTTAATTCCTAAAATATAAACAAAGTGTACACCTCTCCACCTCATTTTATAAATTAACAAGTAATATCAATGATACAGTAGATGCAACTACAAAATCAGCAGCAATACCCAACATAGACCTTGATTTCGACTCTTTCAAACGCATATAAAAAAAGAAACATCAAAGCAAAAATACAGGAGTCAACATTCCATCATTGGTATCTGAACCCTGGAGTTATTCTGGATTGTGGCAGCAACCTGTATTTCCAGGCTCAAAACTGGCAGCCATACAAGACTCTTCCAGGATGGTGACACAATGTACAGGACCAAAGACCACCTCTTGGAATGTATGGAAGACAGGGCCCCAACCCTACCTAGATTGTAAATTTAATCCATTAATTCAGTCTCCATGACCATGTATAATTATACAAAATGAAATAATAATAAATATACATGAAAAAATAAAGGGACATCTGATGTATATAGTTGAGGTAAGACTAACCATCTACATTATAATTGTTTTTTTAAATCAGCTACTTGTAGAGTTTGTGGTAGAGTAGGTCATATTTCTACAATATGTTATAAAAAAGACAGTTCTGCCCGTAAATTGCCCAGAAATTCTAAAAATACTTTTAATAAATTTAAAAAGCACCCTAATGATAATAATCCTTCGGGATCTCAAAATAGTTTGTCATTGAATAATATAAATTTACATCCTCCTTTGACTGAAACTGTATATGTAAATGATATTGAACTTTTGGCCGAGATTGATACTGGAGCAGCCATTACAACTTTAACTAAAAGTGTTTACGTTAAATATTTCAAAAATATAGTGTTAAACAAATGTAATACAATCTTAACAGGCTATAGTGGTTCTAAAATACCTATTTTGGGCAAGGCTAAATTTAATATAAAATTAAGAAATGTTTCTAGGATCATTGAAATACTAATAACTGATTTAAATTGTTCTAAATTTCTTTTGGGAAGAGATTTCCTTAGTTTTTTCAATATTTCTTTTAATTATTTACATAAATTGGAATCTTTTAATGTAGATTCACTTATAAATGATTATGGATCCATTTTTGAATACAAATCAGGCCCTATTAAAGGCATCAAATGCCATCTTGATGTGAAGGCTGACTTTATCCCAAAATTTTACAAATTCAGACAAGTTCCTTTTGCCTTAAAACAACTTGTAGAAAATGAAATTGATAAATTGGTTGATTTGAATATTTTGTCTCCAATAGATAAAAGTGATTGTGCTTCACCACTTGTTTGTGTTGCAAAACCAAATGGCCAAATTAGACTTTGCGCTGATTTTAAAAAGAGTTTAAATCCTTACTTAGAGGATGTCAAATATCCTATTCCTAACATAGATTCAGTCTTGAGTAATTTTCAAGGAAAGAAATTATTTACTAAATTAGATTTGTCAAAGGCTTACCATCAAATTGAGATGGATGATATTTCAAAAAAGTATTTGGTTGTCTCCACTCACAAAGGTTTATATAAATATAATCGTTTGGCCTTTGGTATAAAGACTGCTTCTGAAATATTTCAGAAGACAATGGAATCCTTCTTCTCGGGAATCAATGATGTTTACATTTATTTTGATGATATTCTTAAGAGAACACTTAATATTCTTAAAGAAAATAATTTTACAATAAACAAAAATAAGTGCTTGTTTGTTAAAAATGAGATTGAATATCTTGGACATAAAATTAATGAATTTGGTATATACCCCTTGAAAGACAAGCTAGCTTGCATAAAGAATTGTCCAGTTCCTAAGAATATAACTGAATTAAAAAGCTTCCTTGGATTTTTGTCATTTTATAGTAAATTTTTGCCAAATCTTTCAGATTTAGCATATCCTTTATATAACCTATTAAAAAAGAATGTGAAATGGTCTTGGAATGCTGGGACAGACAGATCCTTCAATTCCTGTAAAAATGCATTAGATGAGACCACATGTTTATCGCATTATTCCCTAAATTTGCCTTTGATTCTCTCTTGTGATGCAAGTCAGGTGGGAATAGGAGCAACCCTTTCACATTTGAAGGATGGGGAGGAAAGGCCTGTGTGTTTCATTTCCAGGATTTTAAATGTTCATGAAAGAAAATATTCTCAAGTTGAAAGAGAAGGACTTGCAATTGTTTTTGCAGTAAATAAATTAAAAAATTACCTTTTTGGTAGGAAATTCACCATTTATACTGATCACAAGCCCTTAATAACTATTTTTGGAGATAAAACAAATTTGCCTCCACTCATTGCAAATAGACTTCATAGATGGGCTCTAACTCTTTCAAATTTTAGTTTTGAAATTAAGTATAAAAAAGGAAAGGATAATATTATTCCAGATTTCCTTTCTAGATTTCCAGAGTTTCAAGAGAGTAATTTGGAATATAATGATGGGAGTGGTGAAATTTTACTCTTAAATACTTCCATCATTGACCATGTTCTTGTGGCTCATGAAACACAATTAGACAGAACTTTATTCAAATTGTATAAAATTATTGAGACAGGGGAGTTACCCTCAAGTCCCAATGATGATCTCATTCCTTATTTAAAAAGGATTGATGACTTTACCATTCTCCAAAAATGTATTTTTCTGGAGAATAGAATGGTTATCCCAAAAAGTCTACATGAAAGGGTACTTCAATTATTACATGAGAGCCATGCAGGAACTAATAAAATGAAAATGATGGCACGTTCATCTATTTGGTGGCCCGGCATGGACTCTTCAATAGAAATAATTACAAAAAATTGCAGAACTTGTCTTTCTAATGAAAGTTTGCCTCCTCAAAGGACAGAGAGTTGGCCTAAATATGCAGGACCATGGAGGAGGGTTCACATGGACTATTTCAATTTCAAAAACAAACTGTTTTTACTAGCAGTAGATTCATTTTCTTCATGGGTTGAAGTTTCTGAAGTACCATCTACCAGTGCATATTTTTGTATAAATTTTATGAGAAATTGTATTGCTCGCTACGGATTTCCACAAGTAGTGGTTTCTGATAATGGTCCTCCTTTCTTTAGTAGTGACTTTGGTGATTTTTTGTCTAAGAATGGCATATCCCATGTGACATCTCCCCCATATCACCCAAAATCGAATGGACAGGCAGAAGTCTCTGTAAGAGAGGTAAAGAAATTGCTAAAAAAGCAATTATATGAAAATGAGCAGGTGGAACTAGATTTGGCTCTGTCCAGGGCTTTGTTCTTTATAAGGACCGATGTAAATATTAGGAAAGGGACATCACCTGCGGAACTGTTTCTTGGAAGAAAGATCAGATCAAGACTTTCTGTGTTGTCAAAAGAAGAAGTAAAAGTCTCCAAAGGCAATGGTCAATATGTTAACAGTAAATTTAAAGTGGATGAGACTGTGAAATTTAAGTGGATTACTAATGGGCATCCCTCTTGGTATACAGGAAAGATAATTAAAATACTAGGAAGGAATGTTTATTTAATAAAACAAGGTGACAGTAAAAAAAAGGTTCATCAAAACTACATTAAAAAAATGTTGCCTGGTAAATCACATCCCACTAATATGAATGATGCTGAACGTGTGCCAACTCCAATCTCGGAGGAGAAAAGTGTTACAACCCCCAGGTATCCTCAGAGGGAGCGCAGATGTCCGCAGAGATATGGAGAGTAAATAAATAAATAAGGGGGGCCAAGCCTAAGAAGGGGGAATTGATGTATATAGTTGTTCATTTGTTTTAAATAAATATTAAATTGATGTATATAGTTGTTCATTTGTTTTAAATAAATATTAAATTGATGTATATATTTGTTCAGTTGTTTTGCATATTTTTCATCTGTGAATTAATCTCATAATTTGGTCTATGAAAATAAAAATATTGGACCAGTGACCAAAACAAACTGTAAATAGATCACTTAATGTTATATAGTTAGTATAGAGAATTGTTAGGCAGGATATATATATTTAAATGTTATGCTTATGTAATTTTAATCTTAATTGAATAAAATATATAAATTATAAATGTGTTATAAATCTTAAAAACAAGAATTAAACCAACATCTTCTTATCTTGCAACTAAAAGTTGCTGATGGCTTGTGCCATCTATCGGAATAAATATCAACTATTCTCGTTGATTTCTAATTATTCCAGAATTGACCAAATACCCATTCTTGATTAATCAAGAAAAGCTAACCATCAGCAACTTTTAGTTGTACGATAAGGAGATGCCTTTTTTTCATAATTTATCCACCTTGTCCCAGTACAATATCACTTTTGTACTGTTTTTTACATAAAAATATGTCGAATCCTGTCGACTCTTGTCGAATCCTGTCGTTGTGGAATCCAGTCGACTTAATCTATGGTATGAGTCCCTGTCAACTCTCGCTATACTGTGGTAACCAAGGGTCTCTCGCTGATGGTGAAGTGACTATATATTTCTGTGAATTGACAGCTTTATATATCTTTGCAGAGAGGAAGTATTGGATTTCAGCGGATGCAACAAAGGCGTGGATCGGAAGATGTCATTGTATACTGGCAACGCCCTGACATCTTGCTATCTTTAGGCCTCGTTGGACTTCTATCTCAATCTCTTGCTTTAGCTCAACTCTTAATCTATTACAGAGTTTTATTTATTTATCCTCAGTTTGTACAAAGTACATTACATATGATGATGTAATGACACATGTCAAAAATGCGTATAATCATTTACAGATGTGTTTCTATTATACAACATGAAAATCTTGTTATAAGTTATATACAATATGGGGTTGTTGGTTTAAATTACCATATATACACATCAATAGGACATTTATTTTTATCTGATAACTACATGGCCTATTTAGAGAATAATATTATTTCTTTGTTTATGTTTGCGCTAAAACACCAATATAAAAATACATTCTGGAGACAATTAAATAGAAAAAAAAAAAAAACAGCCTATTAAAGTAACCAAAGGCATTTCAATTATTTTAATTTAAAAAAAATCTATATTGATGGGTTGGAGCCATTCAGCCGAGGTCGAGACGTGCACAAAGAACCAATCATAGCCTTTATTTACATTGCGCGTCACACTGATGACCAATGATAGGCTTAGTCTCAGATTGGGCCAAATGTCGAGGACTCACCCGAATTAACAACTCTATATACATGCGATCATTTATATTTTTCATCTTTACTAAATTTAATATCAATTTGTTTCGTGATAAAACACAATTTGGATTATAGATACAAGAAAATAAGAACTATTCCAAATAAATTAATAGTGTGCGATATTTTTGTAACAGCGTTGTTACCATCATCAGACAAAAGAATACAATTTTATTATTTTTATTTTCATTTTATCCTTTTGTCTGATGATGGTAACAATACTTTTACTGAAACGTCACACACTATTAAATTATTTGGATTACGTCTTTTTTTTTCTTTTTTCTATAATCAATTTGTTTCATTTTTGTTAATGTGATTAATTATATTTACCTAAAAACACACACAGTAGATCTTTTTTTTATATAAAGTCTTCCTTTATAACATCATCTTTTTAACGTTCTATTATTTAAGTTTCAATTGTTTAAACTGTGGTTATGTCAACACTATTTGTTATAAATATCAATTATTGGTGCCAGTTAATGTTGATCTTGAGGTTCGAATGTATTTGTCGTTTGGAATATTTGTATAAATTTAACAATTTCATCAAATAAAAAATTAGGCGTGACATTTATAATTAAACACATTTGTATTAAACTATTTTTTTTAAATGTATAAATTAAATCAGTTGTAAATTTACCTATTTTTAAAATTATAATGAATAGGTTTGAGTGATTATGTTTTTCAATACGCGAAAATAAAAATATATTTTGTGTTTATTTATGTCTATATTTTTTCAAACTTTTAAAATGTGAATAACAAGTTAAATTATAATATATTAATTTTAAATAAAATTTCATTCAACACCCAACAACAACAAATAAAACAGAGTGGTCGTATTTTTTCGTCAAAATCGTTAGAAAGTTTAAAAACCCTATTTGAATATTTTATGTATAGTATTTTCAGTTTTAAGATTCTTTATATACACTATAAATTTAAAAACACCTTTTAACTTCAATAAAAACTTTTAAATATAAATATATATATTCTGGCCTTAACTACCCGTTTTATGATTTTTCATGAAAAATTGGTCAAATGACCGATGACAAAGTTGTTTCCATGTGATCGGCCAGAATTGGTAAATTAAGTTTATAGTGCAATAAAATTATAAAAAAAGGAGCGATCTATCGAAAATTTTTGAGAAAAAAATGTTTTTCTTTACAGATCCAGGTATATATATAGTACTTTTTATATAAACTTATAACTCTATATTTATATATAGAGGTAAGCATTTACATTCTTGTATTTACATAAGTTTATAATTCAAGAGATGAAGACTCCACCAACCTTTTGACAAAGTTTATTGTCCTTTGATATTTATAAAAAGGTTAACAAAGCTTTCTACTTGATTTAATAAAAATCCAGCCCCTACAATTAGCCTATATTAATGATGCAAAACGCTACTTTGTATAATTGGTGCCGCCACAATCTACAAAAAAAATCTAATTCTAAAAAGTGATGCTTTACTTTTTTTCTTGTGAAACTTATTCAACTGTATTGAAAGCATGCATATGTTAGGACACCTCGTGACCACAGTATGCCATAATCACCTAAAACCCCACATAACCATGTCCCACCTTTGTCAATCTAAGCTGCAAACCTCAGTGATTTTGAGGTATAGAGATGGAGCCTGAGGCCACCTTTAGCCTTAACAACAACAAGCCAGAGTCCAAGATGGACTCAGACACCCCTTCCTGTGGTCAAGCCACCTGACCTGTGGTGGATGACCTGGCCCTACCAAGCTTGTCTGAGATAGACTCAGACACCCCTTGCCTGTAGTCAAGCCACTGGCCTATGGTGCTTGACTTGACTTCACCAGTACCAAGCCAGACTCCAGCATGCCTATGGGCAAGCCACAAGCCCATTGTGGGTGTTAAAATCACCATCTTCAGGCAGAACACCAGCTCCACCACGAGCCCTAAACCTTTCCCAAACTGACCCCAAGATGCCCAGATCATACAATAATAATAATATTTTTTTATTTAATATTTTCTAATTTTTTTTTTTTTTTTTGTGAATTTTTGTTCAATAATTTTTATATTTAATTTTATATATTATTTTTTGAATATACTTTTTAATTTTTTCACTGAGAGAGAAGGGTGATGATAGCCTTGGGGAGGGGAGAGGTGAGTCCAGCAACATTGGGAGCGAGGAAGAGGGATATTTACATTAGTTAGTTAGATATTTATTCCTGGTAGGAGCTGTGGACTGGGAGTTGCTGAAAGTTCAGGCCGCCCTTTTTCGAATCCTGGACTTGGGTGGCTGGATGTTGAGGTAGGTGGGGATAATCTGGGATTTTGGCATAATAGGTCTTTTTTTTATTTAAGTTTATATTTATATATATTAAATAATTCTTAGATATAAATTTTACCATAGCTGTTTTTGTCTTTTGAATAGTGCAGCTTTTAATCCTTTTACACCTTATTTTGATTTGCATAATTTGTAACTAAATATAATATATCTCGCCTTCCAAATTACCTTTAAATATCTGCAATCAGGTTTGACCATTTACACATGCCATAGCAATTTTTAACACCATATGTAAAGCAGTCGGCCAGGAAGAACAACAACGAGTTTTTATAGGGGAAGCATGACCTCTGGCGGTCGATTTAACAGAGTATTTGGATCTATGAAATATAATTTTAAATAAAATAACATTTTAATATAACATATATATATATTAAACTCCTCCCTATTTTAACCTTATATAGTTTTTAATCATTTTTTATTTTTTATACGCATAATATTATTTAGGTATTTTTTTTTTGTTTGTATCTATCCTCTGATGTACATTGAAAGTTTATTTTATCAGACCAAAATAAAATATGTTTAGACAAAAAGGATTGGTTAATTTCCCCTTCAACATTTATTGCTAGCCAGTACAGCTTTAGGTCTCTACATGTGCCATAGATGAATAAATTTGTGGTCCGCTTTTTTTGCAGCGACTGGCGCCTGGATATTTGGACATGTAGAGATCTGGAAATAGTTATTAAAGTACTAGCGGATGTACCCGTACCGGCTTCGCCCGGCCCGAGTAAAGGTTTGTCTAACGAATCTCTCGATAAATGGAACATTTTTTCCCGGTCCCTTGAAAAATACTCGATAAGTTGAATAAAATCAATATTAATTGGTTGCCTCGGTAATTGGAAGTTAAAGGAATAGTATCTTGCCTTGGAATTGTATCATTTTTCTTGTCTCAAATAAATTGCCGTGTCATCCTGAATTTTGTCTTTCCTAATTTTCTACATTACAATATCATCGTATCATCATGATAATATTTAGAGCAGATTGTTGAATTATAACAGATAAATTAGAATATTTATCTTGATTATTTTCAGGCGAAAAGTTATTTCAACAATTTTATTTGCTAGAAACCTTCCCAGTACTATACTAAATAACTCCCCAAAGTTTCATGGCGTTCCAATGAGTGGTTTGGTCAGGCATAAAGGACAGACACATATACATTCATTTTTATATATATAGAAATAACAGCAACAAAAAATGTATAAAATCGTGATGGTTTCTTCTTCGAAATGGAGATTTACTGTCATCTAAGGCTACTGTTATCCATTCTACCATTAAGCAAGCACAGAACTATGGGTAACCTCCAAGCAAACCAGACAAAAACATTGAAAGAAGACTCAAATTATCCTTATTGAAAAAAAATGAAGTCCAACTCAGGTTCATCTCATCTTTCAACTACTCAACCTTCCAAAACCCAAGATTCTAGATAGTTACACTCCTAGTACTCGCGATAGACAAACCTGTATATATTTTCATTATGATTTTTATCAAATTAAAAAAAAAACGGTAAAAGTAAAGTAAGAAGTTTCTTAAAATTTGGCTTGAAGAAGCGAGACCTGTGGAAATGTACTTTCTCCCTTTTGGAATGAAAATAAACTTTTTGCAAATATTTTTTATTTGTTATATTCAACTATAATTATATTTAAATTAAGAATATATATGTCGTACCCCACACACACACAAGTACTAGCAGTCATGGGGCCAAGTGGTTTCAGGCGTCTATAGATAACACATAGGATGAGGCAGGTTGGATGGCATCTAAGAGAGAGACCAGCGACCGAAGACGCAGCAAAGTCCAATGATCCCCTGATCTGCAAGAATTGTTGGGTCAGTTTTGCCACTAAACAAAACCCAACAAAGATGTAAACATTCATTTACATCATATAAATATATATATACGCAGTGTCTCGCCGAAGTGTTTGTTGCCTAGGTGGAGAACTCCCAACGATGGCCGACGATGCTCTAAAGGCCCCCTCCCTGACGCAGGGCCTCTCTTGGAAGGATGTACAAAGAGCACATGTACAAATAAAACTAGACACCTGAGGACACCAGACTTTCATGCCAAAAGCTGATGCTTGGTGGGGAGGAAAGACACAGGTGACATCCAGAGACATCCGTGCTGGGAGCTGCTGTACCATATGTACATATATTGCTGTACCATATGTACATATATTCCCCTCATTTTAGTAGTAGGTGACCTAAGGAAAACAATTTGTCATATAAACATGTAAATCAATAATTTTTATATACTCGGGATATATATATATATTAATTAATTTCCTAAAGGAATTAATTTTTAGGGATTAATTTGTTTTATCCAATATACAATTTTCTTTCTCGCGCGGCAACACGGCAAATTGGGGGCGTGGTCATGATGACGTGCGTGTTTTTCTTCCGACGAATGAAAATGCCCATTGATCACGTGGGTGTTTGCTTTCGACGAATCAAAATGCCAGCCAATAGAAACTTTGGCATGATCAACGAATGGAAATGAAGAGAGGCTAGGATAAAAAGGGCCCGTCCTGACTAGATAGGGGGAGAGAGAAAAAGTCGCTCAGTGACAGGAGAGATCCAGGCAGTCGGCCCTGAGACGTGGAGGAGACCAGACCTTACCGCCCTTTCCGAGAGAAGGTAAGCCCCGCCATCATGGCCCAGCTCCCCCTTTTAATTTTCAAGTAGAACTAATCCATTTAGATTTTGGATGGGCCCTAAAGGGCTATAAATACAAGATGGAATGTTAGTATTTTTCGTGTCTTGTCCCGTTAGGATAGATGGAGATCCATATTTTCCCTCATACAACGAAGAATTTGTAACCTTAAGTCACCTCTACCTAGATCATTATGTAAAATAGAATGTCTCGCTAGTATAAAAAAAATGTCCCCAAAGTTTTGCCTAATAAATATCTATATATATATAACTTATACAGAGAGTTTTGTTTCCTTTTATACAATTTCATTCTCTAGTTTTATGGTAATACCCCCACCTTATTATCACAAATCGCACTGAATATGGACTACCGACTCTGATGGAATAGAGTTGTGTACTGTGTATTTGCTGTGATATGTTGACACAGCAACAGTTGCAAAATACGACTTTATTATGGCTGCCTTGAGGGTATCTATCTGTTAGGTTTTAATAATATTTGTATCCTCATGTGAAGAACCTGTCTTTTCCTCACTGTTTGAACAAGATATAGTATGATTCTTACCTATTTGAAGGGAATGTTGCTAATAATCAAGTCTCCCATAAATTGCCGGCCATATACACTGTCGCGAGTGTCTGTGTTTCAGTATGTTCCATCATGTCTACCATTATATTGTTCGTTGATTTAAAATTAATAAGACCCATGTTGCCTTAAACTCATTAGGTTGTTCTCTTTATGATTTTATTGAAGACCTTTGTTTTAGATACATTATGATTATTAATGTCAATAGTATAAGTCTATAGTTTGCTTGTCTTTTATTTGTTAGATTTTGGTATAATCTTTATAAATAGAGTCCTTCCCATATATCCAGATGGTAACTTACTTATCGCATTTTGTTGAATCTTCATTATAAAAATCAGGATTAATGGATACCTGCATGTATAATCAGATTTTCTACCAATAAAATCTGAATCTGGTACTTCATGATATCTAATTTGAAATATTGATTTCCACTTATTATACTTGAATAGGAGTGTTAATTAGGTCTTCTATATTCAGGATATTTTAGTTTTTTTTTAAATAATAACATGTTCATCTTTATCTGAGATCTCCCAAAGTCGTTGGATGATCTCAAAGAACGTGACACAAATATTGGGCGCGTCACGGACCCGAGTCCGACCCATTCCAGCGTCTAAATTTTTTTTTTTGGGAGAACCGACCACTATTAAGTCTATAGTTTAGTTGCCTTTATAGCTTATTTGTTAGACTTTAGTATAATCTTTACAAGTAGGGTCACTTCCATATATATATATATCCAGATAGCAAATTAATTCCAATATCTTAACCTCTGCGAAATCTCTATGAGAAATAATAAAACTCCGAGGTTGCGTATTATTTTTCTTTTCCCGCTTAATAAGGCTCAAGCTTTCGGATATGGTGGTCCTTCTATAGGAATAACGCAATGGTGGTGGATCGTTAGTAGCTATATATATTTACCTAATATATTTACATCTTTACAAAATTTTCATAAAGGAACTATTAACTTCTTGTTATATGCTAAGTACAGACTATTTACATATTTCTAAACTAAGGTAAAAACAATTATATAATAATTTAACTTATGAAATTTGAATTAGCTATGGAACAGAGTTAATGAAACAAGATTTACTGTATTAAATATGAGGAAGCGTACGTTTAATTGCTATCATTTCTATTTATGGATCTGGTGCGCTCATTCATTCTATCTATTACTTGTCTGTCGGCTTCGCCTATGTACATACTGTTGCATTGGTTGCATTCCATCAGGTATATTATTTGACTATTGTCTGTGTAATTTGGGTTATAAATGCCTTATTATGAATCTATTTACAGTTGATCTGTAGAAATTATAGAGATCTGTTGCTATAATTTCCTCTATGAAATAGCTCCCAGCGTCTTCAGTGGGTGGCTAAATCGCTAGAAGGCGAATCTCTTAAAAGAATGGTTGGGACAACGAGGGAGGCAGGGAGAAAAGGGTCCGCCATTTTCTTTTTCATGGAAGTAGAAGCAGGAGGGAGAATGGATGTAAGTTGAAACCCCTGAGAAGTTGAATTCCACATTCCAGGAAGAATCCGTCAACGGTCCTCCCCCGATCTGTGCCCCCTTTGGGGGGGGGGGGGGGGAGGGTCCCTCTCACTCCTAGTATGGAAGCAAGTTTTCACTTAGAGTTGTGAAGTCCTCAAATCCTTTCTGAACCCTTTACATACTATCTGATATTCTATCTTCTCAAGTATAACCTTAGCTGTTTAAGTCACATATTTATCTATTTCTATGTCGCACGCCATCCCGAAGATGGTAGGGGCGTTGTTATCAAAATGTTACACTTGCAGTTTATAATAAGGAAATTTTTACTAAGTCACAACATACATTCCGAGGATGGTGGTGCCATTGTTGCCGAAAGGTTACACTCGTAAATTTTAATAAGGAAATTGTACTAAGTCACTCCTTACATGCTCCGTTCTCGTAGGTCTAAAATCGGGAACGCGACAGTGGCGCCCGCCGCGGGGCTCGAATTTAGTATATATTTCATCTTAAATACTTTAGAAATATATACCTAATGAAAAGCCATACTATTTAATTATTTAATTAATAAAATTGGTGAAGTAGTTCACACCCTGAGTTAAGAGTCTATATCTAAAGTGACTTACAAAAATTTCCAGTTGTCTTACTTAAGGAATGTCATGTTGTCGCCTTGTGATTTTCCGTTAATTTTAAGAGCTATTCATAGCGTCCTTTCAGTTTTCTAACCGCACCTACTGATATGATTTTAAATCGTGAATTTTAATTTATGCTTTCTGTTTCACTAGCATTTTTATCAGGCAATGAAAGTTAAGTTGAGGCGATGTCTACCGCATCACTCGCCGCTGTTTTTTTTTTTTTACGATTTACTTTGTTTGTGACAAAGCCTTTATTATCGTTGATTTCTGATATCAAAGTAAAAACGTTTATGGGGATGAGTATCTTTTATTCAGGTCTTCTCAAGCTTTCGGGCTTATCCGTCCTTCTACAAGGGAAACATATGCAATATATCAAGAAAATATGACGCCGCCTGAAGCTAAAACTATTGTGATTCTATGTACATATATATGTCATAATTTGTATATAATTAAATGCAACCCCGACCCACTATGTATATATCATGTATGATTTTCAAAGACTTAATAAAGAACAAGGTAACTGGAGGAAAGAAAGTAACAAAAGATATAGGAAGTAAGACTAAAGCTGGCACGACTATTTTGGCACCCCTGTGTCAACATTGCAGGGGCAGAGACCGGACGTCTCTAGTGACCGCAGAAGTTATTTTAGCCAAGATGCACTCAATACTTCCGGCAAAAACAGGACGTATCTAATATCCGTCGAAGCTATAAGCGTCAAGATACCCAATACTTCCTGACGAAATCGGATATACCAGGCAGGCCATCTTTCATCAAGGAGAGCCGCCGGCCAATTAGGGAGGAACCACTAAGTAGGTCAACCAATAGGAAAACACCATGTGATCATATCTCAACCAATCAGAGAGAAACTGAAGCTTGGTGTTAAATCGAAAAGCAAGAAATGTCAGTTACGCTTTGGCTCCCAAGGAGGTGACATCGGCTCTAGACCTCTCCCCCTCTGCTCATCCCACAGCTAAGTACAATCACCGCCATGTGATCAGTTAATTAATAAGTCAAATCGCTCAGCTCTTATCAAACTTTCTTTCCTCCAACCCGTTGCCTTTATTTTCAAACTCAATCACGTGTCCTGATTATTCCTAACTGTATGCTTCAACTTCCACTCAAACGGCTGCGCTTCAACCAAATCTCACCATTCGCATCCAACAATAAGAAACCCCGCAACGATATTGCCACAGAACGGTTAAGTCGACAGGATAGTGAGATGGAATTAAATCAGGATCCCATAGGCGTAAAGTCAGACGATCCGACGGAAACAATGGAAAGAAGGCAAGAAGTAAGAGAGAACGAAACGACAAGAGAAAGACAGGAGATGACCGACCGAGAGACAACTGCGCCCCTAGCGGACGCCGTCAACCAGCTGTCAATGTTCCTGGCCCGGGCAAAAATTTCTGATGGAGCGGAATCGGCGATCTCGCCTTTCGACGGCACATACAGCGCGACACAGTTTTTCCAGACGTTCGACCGAAAAATGGAAGACGCATCCATGGGGGAACAAGAAAAATTACTGCGCCTACCAAACTACCTGGTGCGACAACCCCTGGAACTCTTCAGGAAACTTCGGCTGGCCGACCGGAGTTATTTCCAGGTGAGACAAATCCTCCTAGATCTCTACCCTGAGTCAAGCGAAGCGTCCTTTGCGAAATATTTCGCCATGAAACTCACTGGACAAGCCAACTTAGAGACCTACTACCGGGAGAAAACCGCCATGGGATTGCAACTAGGACTTCCACAAGAGGTGATCCTCGAGACGCTGACAGAAGGACTGCCATTCAACGACCAGCGCCTAGTCCGCGTAGTACCTCCCGAGAACCTAGGAGAATGGTTCCGCCTGGTACAGCGGATCCACGGACCCAGTGTACCGGCAACGCGATCCAGAGAAGATCAACCACCCACAATGTCGGGTCCGTACCACAGCACACCCCGACGCCCAGGTGCATGGAATGCACCTCTTCCGCCGTCCAATTGCAAGTTCTGCGGCGCGAGACACTGGCATAGCGAATGCCGACGTCGACCAGTCCCGACGATCCACGAAAAAGTGCGGACGGTGCAAACAGTCCCAAAACAACCAGCCCCGATTCCACAACAACCAAGTCAAGCCAGGGACACCCCAGCCGAGCAGCCCTTTCGAGACTGAGGTAGGATCCCTAAACCAACTGACTGTCAAACTTTTTCTAACCCCTAATGTATCATGCCCCTTTTTAATTGATACAGGCGCCAGCCTGAGTATAGTGCCATATAGTATTTATCATATGCTAAAAACCCACCTGCCTAATTTAACCCTTGAGGGACAGTCACTACACCTCCAAACCTTAAACGGATTTGCAAAAACCATGGGTAAACTAGCTATCCCACTGACAATAGGACAAATATCACGAAAGGAGTACTTCCATGTAGTAAATGCACCATTGCCATTCGGAATTCTTAGTATCAATAGCCTCCATAAATTCAGATTAACCATAGATTTTAATAAATGCACTATACTCCAGCTGGGCGCCCCATTGTCTACCCTTTCCTACCATTTTAATCATGTGTCCAATGTATGCACGTACTGGCAATGTCAGGCGATGTCACAAAAAATTTTCCCCACATCCCAACTTTCCGCCTATGACAACCATTGCGTACATTCATTGAGAAAACCCCACTTATCTACATGCCCCTTTTTCATTAAAGCCAATTGCCCTTTTTACATGCACTCAAATAATCAAACCACAACAACTTCAACTTATGAACCTGTCCAAAACGCACCCACACAGCGGGATAACTCGCATACCAAAAACATAGGTGATCACACACCGTTGCACAACTCTCACATGACCAACCCACACAACGAACTCGACACTCACACTAATACACAACAAAACCCTTTACCACATGCATACTACAACACAACACCTAACACTCATTATACACCACAGTTCACAACACTTCTACAAAGGTACACTCACATTTTTTCACAGGACAAATTCAACGTACCATGCTTACGGATTCCACCAGTAAAAATACCCACGAATTCCGTAAAAATAATCACCATACGTCCATATCGTGTTCCGATATGTGACCAACAAGAAATCCGTAACCAAATACAACAAATGCTGGAGAACGGCATCATAGAGCAATCTTTTTCACCTTTCTCGAGCCCTGTCACCCTCGTCACTAAGCGCGACAAAACCAAACGGTTTTGTATCGATTATAGGAAGGTGAATGAGCTAATCAGCTCTGATGTCCATCCCCTCCCGAGAATCGAGGATATCCTAGACCGCCTCGCACAGGCCAAATATTTCTCCACGGCCGACATATCCTCTGCGTATTGGCAAGTCCCAATACACCCCGATTCTCGACCACTGTTAGCATTTGCCACCTTTGAAGGATTATACCAACCCACTCGATTACCTTTCGGGTTAAAAACCAGTCCTCAGATTTACGAACGAGCCATAAGTCAGGTTCTACAGAGACACGGACTTGACTGTGTGGCACATTACTTTGATGATTTCATCATTTACTCCAACACATTGGAGGAACATCAAAACCACCTGCGACAATTTTTCGCCTTTTGCGAAGCGGAGAAGTTACAACTTAACTTCGCAAAATGCGAATTTTTTAAACAATCCATAAATTTTCTAGGTTACACCATCACAGCTGGTACAATTACACCACTTACACGCAATACCGACATCATCCACGCCATAAAACAACCACACAACCGAAAAACACTACAATCCTTCTTAGGCGCTGTGAACGTCTATAACAAATTCATTCCGGAATACGCTCGCTTGCGAGCACCACTCAACAATCTCCTCAAAAAGGACGTCGTGTGGAACTGGAATGAAGCTTGTCAAGAGGCGTTCATTGACCTGAAAGGAAACCTCACACAACACCCCATTTTACACCTTTACAAAGAAGGTCTGCCATGCCAAGTGTATTGCGATGCATCCACCCTCGGTATAGCAGGCATTCTCAAACAAGTTCACCCTGACGGAAACGTATATCCAGTTCAATATTTCAGCCGAACATTGCGCCCACACGAGAAAAACTACTCCATCTCTGAACTTGAGTGCTTAGCAATCGTTGAGAGTGTGGAGAAGTTTCGCATCTATCTTATGGGCAGAAAATTTACAATATTTTCTGACCATCACGCATTGCAGTGGTTGAAAACCATCAAGAACCCGTCCGGTAGACTGTTTCGATGGAGTTTACGACTATCGAGTT
Source organism: Cordylochernes scorpioides (assembly GCA_030710605.1). NCBI lineage: Eukaryota > Metazoa > Arthropoda > Arachnida > Pseudoscorpiones > Chernetidae > Cordylochernes > Cordylochernes scorpioides. The sequence goes on from CP092870.1 coordinate 49,607,404, forward strand.
ACGAATATGAGGTCCGCTACATAAAGGGAAAACTACAATATGAAGCAGATCTCTTGTCCCGTAACCCGTTTTGTGGATTCTTGGACGCCACCCTTATCAAGACCCACCAATCTCCTCCATCGAAAGAGTCTAGTTTGACCATTGATCATAATGGATTACATACAGTTTCCCGAAAAGGTGTAACCAAGATTATACTTCCAAAACCACTCATACAACAACTCTTACAAACAGTACACACACAATACAATCACCCCGGTATTTCACAAATGTCACGAATCATCTCCACACAATATTACTGGCAAGGTATGTCAAAAGATATTAAACAAAAAGTTAAGACCTGTCCCACCTGCCAATTAACAAAACGTCCAGTAGGACCCACTTACGGAGAATTAAGTCAACCTCCGGAATCTAAAGAACCCTTCGACCTTTTATCTCTGGACACCATAGCAGGATTTGCCAAATATGGCAACACCAAGATATACCTCCATGTGGTAGTCGATCATTTTTCACGCTACGCGTGGGCTTTTCCATCTAAATCCACCAGTACCACCACCTACCAACAGGTACTTAAACGAGTATTCCAGGATGGTTCTCCAAAACGCCTTCTTACGGATAGAGCCCCTGCCTTCACTTCACCCAAATTTCGTAGTTTTCTACTTAATAGAAATATTCACCCATTGCTCACAACCAGCAACAATCCACAGGCCAACGGTCTATGTGAACGCCTAAACGCCACCCTCACGGGAAAACTTAGGTTATTACACCTAGAAAATCCTAAGGTCGCATGGACCAAGTTGGTCAAGAAGGTTACACTTATATATAACAAGACACCCCACTCTACCACAGGTTTTCCACCCATATACTTAATGTTTGGTATCCTACCCCCAGAAATCTCTAATCATAACACACCGTACCCAGATATCGACAAAGCTAGAAAAATTGCACACACACGCACACAAAACAAACATTTACAAGACAAAAACACTTATGACCAACGACACAAGCAACCACATTTCGAAGTAGGTGATCTAGTGTTAGTAAAATTATATCACCACCCAAATACAGGGAAACTTGCGCCATATTTCACAGGACCTCACACAATATTAGAAATTATTTCACCAAATGTGGTCCGCATAGATCGACCAAATCAACCACTTCAAAGAGACACTGACACAATCCACGTCAACAAACTTAAACTGTATACAGAAAAAATCCATTATATATCACCACCCGCCGTTAACACCTATCATATAAAACACAACCCCAATTACACGTTCCCTTTCAAACATTTAACACCCGAATTATTCCCAACAGAGTCATTAAGGTTCAAACCCACCAGCAGCGAACCTTTCAGGCATTTAGACCCTGCCATTTTTGCAACAAGACGATTTACATCACTCTTCCCCGACGTTAAAAACTGCAAACCTGACAACCAGCTCAATCATATCACACCACTCCCTAAAGATATCAAACAGGAGAACTGCGAACCTACCAATCATTCAAATTCTACAATTCATAAGGTTCAAGCAAATATTTCAGAGTCCCCAGTTACAAAAATATGGACGAACATGGGACAATATCCTATATTTCATCTGATTTTCATCCTTTGTTTGTTACTTATGCCATACAACTGTATTCCAATTTTATTCATCAATTACTTGTTTATCTATACCATGCCCGCTCGTAAAATCTTCGAACTACAAGAGGTAGTTTTTAATTTAGGACAAGCATTTTTTAATTTTGGACAAACAGTTTTTCATTGTGGACAAGCAATTCTTCATTGTGGACAAGCAATTCTTCATTGTGGACAAGTATTTATAAAACTTCTCATAATTTTAGGAACCATCTTCGCAGAAAATCTAAATAAACTCCGAAGAGATAGCAGTAACTGAAAAAATGACCAACCGATGTCGGAGAAGCCGTACTCCAAAAACAAGCCCCGAGCCGCACCAAAAATAAATAGACGGCAGGAAATGAGATTTGAAACACCACGACAGGAAGTATAGTCCGCGGAGGTTAAATTCGGCCTCTGTAAACAAAGCGGAGCGCCTTCGTCCGATCTCCAATTTCCCTCCCTCTCGTTTGCCCGACACACCCCACTTCCGTATCTCTAATTACAATGAGAAGATCCCCTATTGAGGTCGACTGGGAACCTCACTATGCCACCGGTTTTGATTCCAGTTCGAGTCTACATATCGATTTTTACCAACCAATTACACATCCACGAAACAACACCTAGAACTAGCTCACACATCTCTTACACAACCGACTTCTAACATTTTTCACAACACACACACAAAGACAAAAAATTACACATAAAGGTTATATAGATTTCCATGTCTCCTGTACACACAGCATAAACGCACTTGAGGGCTAGAATCACGTTTTTCACCTAAGTGTCACTACAGATGAGACAAAAAATTTATAGGGCATAATTGAGCAAGTAAAACATTTATAGGGCAAAATGGAGCAACCAATACATGTAGATCAGGGCATGAAGATACCAAAGGGTTCCAACCAATACACCTTATTTTTCATATCAATCATTTTCATTATTTTCTCTCAATTAAAATTTAAATATTTAATCAATTTAGCAATTTATTCAACTTATTATCAATTTTAATCATTAACTATCATTTTATTTACCAATTAGTTTATATTATCATTTTCATTTATCAATTATCATTCTATTTACCACTTGACTTATATTGCCACAACTCAATTATCAACGAAAACTCACTGACTTTCGATTAAACTAAAAACATTAAATCACCCTTTGTTGTTGAAATCTTTTTATTTTTCATTTTTCTTTTTTCCAAGCACTCTACTTTGATTTCGCTCAAAAAACTTTTATTTTATTTTAATTTTGATTTCTCAAAAGACCTAATAGAATTCCCTCAGTCTCCATTCCCAATTCCGAGCTAGAATATAATTAGGCATTTTTCCTTTTTTTTCTCACCACGCACCAAGCATTCACTTTGATTTCTTCCAACTTTTTATTTTTATTTTACTTTGATTTCTCAAAAGACCTTATGAAATTTCCTCGAATTCCTTTCCAAAATTCAAGCAAAAAAGTAATTAGGCATTTTTCCTTTTTTTCTCACCACGCACCAAGCATTCACTTTGATTTCTTCCAACTTTTTATTTTTTTTTATTTTTGATTTCTCAAAAGACCTAATAGAATTCCTTCGATTTCATTCCCAATTTCGAGCTAGAATATGGTTAGGCATTTTTCTTTTTTTTTTTCTCACCATTCAACCAAACACATTCAATTTTGATTTCATTCAACTATTTTTATATTATTTTTATTTTGATTTCAAAGCCTAAATAGAACCCCCTCGAATTCATTTCTTAACTCGAGTAGAATTCGTTTAGGCGCATTTTCTTTTCTTTTAATCCACTATGTACCATAACATTCCTTGATTTCTTACAATTAAAAATTTTTGATTTCTATTAATTATACTCAACCTATATCATCAACACCATTCTATTTTACTTTTATATTACCAGCAATGTTTGTATATAGCCCCTCCATACCCACAACTAATTTTCCCACAAAATTATTTTTCACTTTACAGAATTCTCTCAGGCTAACCCCTTCTTGAATTCTTCACATGTAGGGGGCGCATCTGTCATAATTTGTATATAATTAAATGCAACCCCGACCCACTATGTATATATCATGTATGATTTTCAAAGACTTAATAAAGAACAAGGTAACTGGAGGAAAGAAAGTAACAAAAGATATAGGAAGTAAGACTAAAGCTGGCACGACTATTTTGGCACCCCTGTGTCAACATTGCAGGGGCAGAGACCGGACGTCTCTAGTGACCGCAGAAGTTATTTTAGCCAAGATGCACTCAATACTTCCGGCAAAAACAGGACGTATCTAATATCCGTCGAAGCTATAAGCGTCAAGATACCCAATACTTCCTGACGAAATCGGATATACCAGGCAGGCCATCTTTCATCAAGGAGAGCCGCCGGCCAATTAGGGAGGAACCACTAAGTAGGTCAACCAATAGGAAAACACCATGTGATCATATCTCAACCAATCAGAGAGAAACTGAAGCTTGGTGTTAAATCGAAAAGCAAGAAATGTCAGTTACGCTTTGGCTCCCAAGGAGGTGACATCGGCTCTAGACCTCTCCCCCTCTGCTCATCCCACAGCTAAGTACAATCACCGCCATGTGATCAGTTAATTAATAAGTCAAATCGCTCAGCTCTTATCAAACTTTCTTTCCTCCAACCCGTTGCCTTTATTTTCAAACTCAATCACGTGTCCTGATTATTCCTAACTGTATGCTGCAACTTCCACTCAAACGGCTGCGCTTCAACCAAATCTCACCATTCGCATCCAACAATAAGAAACCCCGCAACGATATTGCCACATATACATATATATATATACATTAGGATGTTTTTTTGCACATTGTTTGTTTTCTTAAGATATATCTTTTTTTTTTTCATTTGGTTAAGGTACTTATGCATATTCTACTATCGTTTGCTATATTCTATGAATTATCTTATAGGTTAGAAATTCTATTATTTAAGTAGTTTTATAATAGTTATTGGCTATTACATATAAGTTACTTATATTACTGTCGATATTTAGCTGGTGCTAGGACATATTGTGTTATATGTTTCGGGCAAATTTATTCTCTATTAATGCTATTGTGTTTCCTGAATAATAAAGAATCAATTATAAGCCTTTGATATTTGCTGTTTAAGTTATAGTATTGTCTTCTAGGTTCTCCTAATGCGAAAGTGTGGTCTGTTTCTTTGCAGTATTGGAAAATTAGAGATCCATTGTCTTGATTAATAACGTTGCGTCTATGTTCATATATTCTATTGATGTCTCTCCTTCCTGTCTCCACCACGTACTTGGCTTAGCAGTTGTTGCACCCTATGGAATATATTGCCTTTTATTTCTGTTTGGTTAGTGAGTTTTATGATATTAGGATTATTTTAGATAGTGGATTTTAATGGTGGAGCCTATGTTAGGAATTACTGTAATATGTTTAGATGCCGAAGTTTCTTAAGTGGTTGGCTATTGCTATAGATGTTTGTGAGTATGGAATGTAACATATCGCCCTATAGATATTTGTGGTTCTGTTTATTGGGTTATTGATTGTTATACCTTTGTGGAAGTGTTTTAATATAAAGGTGGTTGGGTATCCTGCTTGCTGGACATTTCTTAAAATGTTATGTGTTCCAATCATTTCTGAATTCTGTTGCGAGCACCATTGACTACAATTTTATCTTATTTTAATTTATTTTCTTAAATTATTTATACAGTATGGGGAATGAGGTTGGATTCCCATGGCTCAAAATTTAGAACGGTGAACAGTGCTTTACAGTAGTCTACTGAAATGACTTAGAATTTTTTTTCCATCTTAGCTCTGATATGATTTCTCACAGCAGAGGTGAGTTCTGTTAATTATTGCCGGCTACAAATTTCTTAACTTTATTTTATAGCGCTTTCTTTCAAGTTATGCTAGCCAGTGCATCCAGATTAGAGCTAGCATTGTAAGAGATAGTTATTCGATTTTCTCCAGCGCATAGTGGATTGGGAGAGTGACAAATAAATTAGCTTTAAGATGAAAGTAGAATTGAAGAACAGTTAGCATACCCGTGAAGAGAGAAGTTCGATCACCATCTCTTCTTGAATTTTTTTTTTAATTGAAATCAATAATGGGTAGGAACCTGGTTTTAACATTCCAATGGAAGAATCTCAAGGAATAGATATAGTGACCAATTTGCGCGAGTACTTTTAGTCACTGTGGAACTATTTATTGACTTATGACAACTACCTGGGATAATATTTTTAATATATTCAAAGGAAAGGAGATGGCTGGGGCTTGTGTCTACACGACAGCTGAGATATCCCGAGGTGTGCTTGGACAGCTTTAAATTGAAGACAAAGGCAGCAAAAGCCACCTGTGTTAGAGACAGGATCTATCTAATGATGGGGGTATAGGAGACAGGAGAGTTTATCGAGGCTCGATTTTGACATTTGCATATAATGAGGAAATTAGCGAGAAGCGAGTCCCCAGTGCGGAGTAATATCACCTAAAGGCTGTGAATAAGGATTGATAAAGCCTGGACACCCGAGCAAAGATATAACATTGAATGTAATTCGGAACCTGTAGGCGTGAGGCGGTATCGTGGTTGGTTTAGAAGGCATGACACGCGAGAAGGGCGACCCCCTTTGACGACGTTTTCTGCCAAGTTTGATCACTGGATACCGATAGACCGCTAAAAGGGTGTGTTCACCACATGGAAATTGTCATTGAAGATGTGCCAGCATGGAGAGAAGGAAGGCGAGGACGAGATGACGTTTCCTAAAATTGACAATCAAGGTGATACACTTGAGCCATAAATGGGGCAGTGAAGTCCATCTAGAAAGGGGCGCTAATTCCAAAACAAAATGTTGATACATCGAGCTGAGGTGACCTCTCCATATCAGGTATACTCCTGTAAATCCTTAAATGTCCACATATATTTCCACAGTGTATTATACAAGTTGCACACCTATATCTCATGAGCCAGGAATGTAATCATCAGACTGACAGTAATAAGGAATAATATAAAACTTCTAACCCAAGAACAAACAAAGCCCATGATATGTAACACAATCCTACGAATTAATTTCCCTACCAAATTCATAGTGTATCAACATAACTCAGCAGAAAACTCAGTCACAATTAAGTGTCTTGAAGGGCGAAATAACTTTGCCAGTTTCCCAATCCCATGTGCACCTGTTATCCCGTAGACAATGATCTTATGACCGCCTTTGATTTCGTACCAGCATGTTGTAAGAGGGATGAACCCATGGAAATGCAGCCTTTAATTGCTGTACCTCATACTGTATAAATACAAGAGAAAAGTTTCTGATAACACTCTCTAAGAGACAATGAACACGTACACGTGTTAAGGGATTAAGTAAATTGGTGGGATAAATTTCCAGATATTCAACAATTGTGTAATCATAATTTGTAAGTTGTTACAATGTGCCAGAGATCTTCTAGGACTTCGACGCGCCATTCGAGTATGTCGCGGGGAGAGAGAACACGGTGGCTGACTCCCTCGATAGGCCCCCCCCCCCCCCCGAGCGGGGGTGGTTCTGAGTAACCACGAGATAAGGGAGCAGCGGCCGAGGTAATTAAGAATAGAAATCGTGCCCCCCCCCCCCCTTCGGTCTTGAGAGATAGCGATCGGACGGTGGGAAGCTGATAGAAGAAAGTACATTCGATGTGTAATGCGTAGCTGGCGACCGCAATATCGCCTCTATAGAACTATTTCTTTTGGCTCTTCACCACATAGTGTTAATAGATAATCTGTTTTAGACTAGAGACCAATATCTGTAAATGGCGAATAATATGCACTGAGAGTTTGCGTAAGCTGATTTACCTAGATTTCAGCGACTGTATACACTAATTTATGTATATAGGTCTTTATTTGTTATAATATTGGGCTATATTAAATAACAAATATTTATTCTCCTGTTAAGAAACAATTTTCTTATTGGCTGCAATCTTTGCTTTAATGTTGGTATATGATATTTAAGAGTTACTCAGTTTTTTTTTAACAACACTTTGTTTTAATGATAGGCTGTGATTTAAAGAGTTCCAGCTTTCTTTTATTTTTTTCTAGCTACGAGTTTGTTTGTTTTTTTTTTCTCAGTGTTGTAATGAATTTTAAAATTTCAATTTTTTTAAATTTAAGTTAACAATTTTTTTGTCTTAGTGTCATAGTGAACTTTAAATAGTTTACAGTTCTTCCTTTTATTTTTTAAACCATAACGTGTGTTCTAGTGTTAAGTGACCGTTGAAAGGAGCTTTAACACCCTGTTTCAGTGTTTGTGTGTTATTTGTCTCAACCTTGTCTTTGTGCAGAATATCGTCTCACAACCTTGCTGTAGCGTTTGTTGCCATCTTTAATGATCTTCACAATTGTTTTAATGTTAGTGTGTCATTTGTCACAACCTTGTCACAACCTCGTTTTAGTGTAGCTCATTGTTGTAGAGAGTTTTTCACAACCGTGTTTTAATGTTAGTCCATCTTTAAAGAATTTTACAACCTGTTTAATGTTAGTGTGTCATTTGTCACAACCTTGTCACAACCTCGTTTTAATACTAGTATATCATCTTTAAAAGGTTTCACAACCCGTCTTAATGTTAGTATATCATCTTTAAGGAGTCTTCACAACCTGTTTTAGTGTGTGTGTGTCGTCTTTAAAAAGTTGTCACAATCTGTTTTAGTGTTTATGTGTCATGGTAGAGAGTTTTCACAACCGTGTTTTAATGTTAGTCCATCTTTAAAGAATTTTACAACCTGTTTAATGTTAGTGTGTCATTTGTCACAACCTTGTCACAACCTAGTTTCAGTGTAGCTCATTGTTGTAGAGAGTTTTCACAACTGTGTTTTAATGTTAGTCCATCTTTAAAGAATTTTACAACCTGTTTAATGTTAGTGTGTCATTTGTCACAACCTTGTCACAACCTCGTTTTATTACTAGTATATCATCTTTAAAAGGTTTCACAACCCGTCTTAATGTTAGTATATCATCTTTAAAAGGTTTCACAACCCGTCTTAATGTTAGTATATCATCTTTAAGGAGTCTTCACAACCTGTTTTAGTGTGTGTGTGTCGTCTTTAAAAAGTTGTCACAATCTGTTTTTAGTGTTTATGTGTCATGGTAGAGAGTTTTCACAACCGTGTTTTTAATGTTAGTCCATCTTTAAAGAATTTTACAACCTGTTTAATGTTAGTGTGTCATTTGTCACAACCTTGTCACAACCTAGTTTCAGTGTAGCTCATTGTTGTAGAGAGTTTTCACAACCGTGTCTTAATGTTAGTCAACAGTTAAAAGGAATTTTTTTTTTACAATTTGTTTTAATATTAGTGTGTCGTTTAGAGAAATTTGTCTCAACCTTATCCTTGTATAGAACACCGTTTTACACCGTTTTATTTGATGACTTATATGAGAGATTTTAGATATAAATTAAGAGTTACTATTTACATGAGCCAAATCGACCCAGCAGTTAGAGCAAGAGGGAGGGACTCAGATGTTTCCCCCTTCCACGTGACACCACTGTCTACCCCGACCGGTCGTTCCAGATAAGAGGGAATACCAGGAAACTCTGTCCTCCTGACACCGCTCCCTCCACACAAATTCTTGTACTTCGGGGTCGTGGTAGGGCCTCCTGCTCACTACATGGACGATACCTTGAGTTTTTTTTTCTCTTCGTCCTCTCCTAGTGTAGAATTGTCACAACCTCCCATAGTGTAGTGCATAGTTAAAAGAGTCTTCACAACCTTGTTTCAATGATTGTTTGTCATCTTTAAGAGTTGTGTCACAACCTTGTTTTAATATAACACATCGTTTTGAAGAGCTCTCACAAACTTGTCAGGATATCATTTAGGAAAATTTTAGTTTTTATTATTTTTTTGTTTTTATGCTACAATTTCGTCCAACTTTCGACCAGGGGAACCACGAGAGGCAGCAACCTTAGGAAACCCGCCTGAGGTAGTAAATAGGGCAATTGGTGGCAATATTGACGGCCCTGAAATACGCCGTTCAACCAGGGTCAAGAGGCCCACTGATTGTAAATCATGCCCAGGTTGCCAATGATTAAACCTATAGAATGTGTACTGGAGTTAGTTAAATTTTGATCATAGTATGAAGTATTAGGGTGTGAGTTAAAGGCCCTAGATTGTGGTCTTAAGGAAATTTCAGTTTTTTTATTGAAGAGGCTATTCTGTGCTGATAGCAAATTGTGATTTAAGTCATGAGTTCAACAGTCTATTTTGTTTTAATTTTTTTTATTGAAGGTCCTGAACAGTGGTTCAGCTTTAAAAAATAATTAAGGGACTTAGACGCATTAGATAATTGCTGTGCTTGTAACCAATTCTCTATGGAATGGCTTGGAGCTTGCGTTGGGTAAAACTTGACTCCCTGTAAATCCCTGGGTCCAGTTATACAGTCCAAAGAGAATTTCTAATGAGAGTGTGTAAGGCAGTTGTGGTCTAAGAATTGATATGATAGGATGGCAAGTCATCTCTGTTGTTAAACTCCAGAACGAGCTGGGTACTGAAAACTCTATGAGTTCAAAGAAAGAGTCTAGCTGAATAGCAGAGAAAAGGGAATGCCAATTATCTATATAAGAAATAGGGTTGGAAAAGCACTTGTAGAACTATCATATCTGGCAATGAGGTAAATGCTTGAAGTTCAGTTCGCTCCATTTTTTTTGGTGCTGGTTTTGGCGATTCGTCTTGCGTAGACACCAAGTGTCAAGGTAAGGAGATTTTCAAACTGTTAGACACACAGTTAAAGTGATAGGCTAGATTTCAGAATACATTTGTTGACATTCAACATAGTTTGATTTATTTATCTGTTTAATTATAAATAATATCTATCTATGAGTAGATAATTTATGTAGAGTTTGTATGAGGCATTTATTTATGTTAATAGGGCTTTAGTCCCCACTTTGTTTTAATTAGAAAACTTTATTTGATTTCACATTAGTCCTGGAGATTAGCTATTGTTAGGGTAATGTTGACATTGATTATTGAAGTGTTTTGGCTTATATAATAGAATTTAGCTTTAGTATGATTGCTCGCTATGGATGAATTGTGTGAATGGGAATGCGAAATGAATGTGAGAAAGCTGCAGCCAATTATATTGTGAGCCCAAAATACATTAGAATAGGATTAAGAGGCCAATAGATTCAATTTTGATTTTGATTTCTTTATTTGTTAGGACCGGATGGCCTCACAGGACTGTACAACTCTACTATTAGGAAAGGAATTCGCTCCATTGTGTTAGGCCTCCCCCTATGGGAGTATAAAATTGGTTTCTGTTATTAGGGTAATCAATCACCCTATTTCATTATATCAACTTGAATTCTAAGAATCGTAGGCAGTGACCATGTCTCGATTCTCAGACTGGGGGATTTGTGGGAGGTCACGGTCAGACCAGAAAGCCCACAAAACCCCTCCTCTTTAGAGGAAGCGGAGAGGTACCAGGTGAACTTTGTGCTAGGTGGGGAGATTTAGTAGCCGATGTCGTAAGTAAGGTGCTTAATGACTAACCTCGGATAATCGATCTGACATCGTAGTTTACGACGCTTTAAGCGTGGCTGAAATGAGGGTGATCCAGTCGGGAGGTTGGAAAGGATCGGCGCGTTGAAGCTCCTATATATATTGCGCAGCTTGGAACCAGCCCTCTATGACAGGAAGCTTGAAACACGTGCTGGGTGAACAGTCCCTATAATTCCTTGTTTTAAGTCATAGTCTAATGGGGGTTTCTAATGAGAGTTAACAATGAGAGAGCGTGTAAGAGACAAGTTATGATTAGATGACGCGATTCCGTCTACAGATTTTTAGGTACCAGTTAGCAAAGTGACAGATGGACTGTCCAGATTCTTTGCGTTTTATATCGCCCCAGGCTAGCAAAAGTTAATCACCTAATTAAAGACTATCAGTCTACCGTACGTTTAGTTAGAACGAATTTAGGTCTAAATATCAGTTAGTAAGTAGAAATTTTCTTTTTGTTACGAGAGTAACTCATCATAAGATAAGGTAAATTTTAAATTAGTAGGGCATCTAAATGAGCTTTTGAAGAAGATTACCAGAACAAGCCAATGTAACGTTTCAGATCTAAGAAGGAAGAATTTTTTTTTTCATTAGGAAAGATCGATTCGGCCTTGAAATGGCCTAGAGCAATGAGCTAGTCTTATTTTTATTGTAGACATAGAATAAAATATTTTCAGAGAGATGTTAAGAACTCGAGTTGAGGGTAAAAGGTATGAGTACACATTCTATAGATCATCTAAACAATGTATAGTAGGGGTTAACTACATGTTCAGGTAAAGAACAAAGATAGGTTAGATTGTCATCACGATAAGGTGATTTAGAAATAATCTGGTTTGGGAACGTATTGGCTACCATGATTCCCTTCATATATATATCTTCCCTGATTTAAGAGAAGCGGGGAACATGCCAGACAAAACACTCCCAATGACGAGTTGGTAAGAACAAGTTTTAAGATATTACATGTAGAATTTGAAATACTAGTGAAATGTCCTAGACCCTCAGTGCACATATATTCGTTTTATTATCATTATATACTCAATATTACTATATAGCATGTATCATTCCTTTATTATATTCATGTATATTTGTATATATAGGAAGCACGATTCGGATTATTAATGTGTGACATTTTGGTAACAGCATTGTTACCATCTTCAGACAAATGTACCGAATGAGGATTCTAATCACAATTTATATATTCATCTGTTCACCATAGTATATCCTATATATATGTATATCAAACCATTCCCTTCCTACCTATAGTAAATATCCATCTTAAAATTTTTATTTTTTTTAATTTTTCCTTCGCGTATATCTGCATTGCTCCACTTTGGCATACATCGTATCCGTGCAACTTTAATATGTATATTCACTTGCCACGTTTCTGTTTTGCCCTATTATTAATGTCATTGATAGGAGTTGCAATTTTAGTTTTTTCCTTTTATATTACCATTATCATTGTAACCATGTATAGTCATTCCTTTGCTGTCATATATATATCATATAGAGTCAATAAAGTTTTTTTTTTCGGATATGTTTTAGGAATTGTACATATCTATGTTAACACACACAATTCCTTGGCGCCCTTAATACTTATGTTTATCTAGAAGGTACTAAGAGTTTGTTTGTATAGAATTGATGCTTAGACCATCCCACGCCTCCACCATAGGGACAATGGCTGAGAACATGTGGACTTGACTCACATCTGGGCCAAGACTCCCCGGATTACAGACAGCGAAAGGATGGGCTTAGTACATTGCCCATTAAATGGTAGGGTAGAATTTCCTCCAGTACTTACATTGAGCTAACATGTTCCAGGTTCATGGCCCGTATATTCCTCCTTTGCCCGAGTGTCAGTGATTGCATGCTGATATCATAAAAGAATGCATTTCCCCCGATTTTCATATTTCTCATAGACTATGAACAGATATGAATTGGAATAAACGCATTCTTTCACTCTGGTGGGGGAGGAATTGTTGGGTCAGTTTTGCCACTAAACAAAACCCAACAAGATGTAAACATTCATTTACATCATATAAATATATATATACGCAGTGTCTCGCCGAAGTGTTTGTTGCCTAGGTGGAGAACTCCCAACGATGGCCGACGATGCTCTAAAGGCCCCCTCCCTGACGCAGGACCTCTCTTGGAAGGATGTACAAAGAGCACATGTACAAATAAAACTAGACACCTGAGGACACCAGACTTCCATGCCAAAAGCTGATGCTTGGTGGGGAGGAAAGACACGGGTGACATCCAGAGACATCCGTGCTGGGAGCTGCTGTACCATATGTACATATATTGCTGTACCATATGTACATATATTCCCCTCATTTTAGTAGTAGGTGACCTAAGGAAAACAATTTGTCATATAAACATGTAAATCAATAATTTTTATATACTCGGGATATATATATATATTAATTAATTTCCTAAAGGAATTAATTTTTAGGGATTAATTTGTTTTATCCAATATACAATTTTCTTTCTCGCGCGGCAACACGGCAAATTGGGGGCGTGGTCATGATGACGTGCGTGTTTTTCTTCCGACGAATGAAAATGCCCATTGATCACGTGGGTGTTTGCTTTCGACGAATCAAAATGCCAGCCAATAGAAACTTTGGCATGATCAACGAATGGAAATGAAGAGAGGCTAGGATAAAAAGGGCCCGTCCTGACTAGATAGGGGGAGAGAGAAAAAGTCGCTCAGTGACAGGAGAGATCCAGGCAGTCGGCCCTGAGACGTGGAGGAGACCAGACCTTACCGCCCTTTCCGAGAGAAGGTAAGCCCCGCCATCATGGCCCAGCTCCCCCTTTTAATTTTCAAGTAGAACTAATCCATTTAGATTTTGGATGGGCCCTAAAGGGCTATAAATACAAGATGGAATGTTAGTATTTTTCGTGTCTTGTCCCGTTAGGATAGATGGAGATCCATATTTTCCCTCATACAACGAAGAATTTGTAACCTTAAGTCACCTCTACCTAGATCATTATGTAAAATAGAATGTCTCGCTAGTATAAAAAAAATGTCCCCAAAGTTTTGCCTAATAAATATCTATATATATATAACTTATACAGAGAGTTTTGTTTCCTTTTATACAATTTCATTCTCTAGTTTTATGGTAATACCCCCACCTTATTATCACAAATCGCACTGAATATGGACTACCGACTCTGATGGAATAGAGTTGTGTACTGTGTATTTGCTGTGATATGTTGACACAGCAACAGTTGCAAAATACGACTTTATTATGGCTGCCTTGAGGGTATCTATCTGTTAGGTTTTAATAATATTTGTATCCTCATGTGAAGAACCTGTCTTTTCCTCACTGTTTGAACAAGATATAGTATGATTCTTACCTATTTGAAGGGAATGTTGCTAATAATCAAGTCTCCCATAAATTGCCGGCCATATACACTGCCGCGAGTGTCTGTGTTTCAGTATGTTCCATCATGACTACCATTATATTGTTCGTTGATTTAAAATTAATAAGACCCATGTTGCCTTAAACTCATTAGGTTGTTCTCTTTATGATTTTATTGAAGACCTTTGTTTTAGATACATTATGATTATTAATGTCAATAGTATAAGCAAGTTTGCTTGTCTTTTATTTGTTAGATTTTGGTATAATCTTTATAAATAGAGTCCTTCCCATATATCCAGATGGTAACTTACTTATCGCATTTTGTTGAATCTTCATTATAAAAATCAGGATTAATGGATACCTGCATGTATAATCAGATTTTCTACCAATAAAATCTGAATCTGGTACTTCATGATATCTAATTTGAAATATTGATTTCCACTTATTATACTTGAATAGGAGTGTTAATTAGGTCTTCTATATTCAGGATATTTTAGTTTTTTTTTTAATAATAACATGTTCATCTTTATCTGAGATCTCCCAAAGTCGTTGGATGATCTCAAAGAACGTGACACAAAAATTGGGCGCGTCACGGACCCGAGTCCGACCCATTCCAGCGTCTAAATTTTTTTTTTGGGAGAACCGACCACTATTAAGTCTATAGTTTAGTTGCCTTTATAGCTTATTTGTTAGACTTTAGTATAATCTTTACAAGTAGGGTCACTTCCATATATATATATATCCAGATAGCAAATTAATTCCAATATCTTAACCTCTGCGAAATCTCTATGAGAAATAATAAAACTCCGAGGTTGCGCATTATTTTTCTTTTCCCGCTTAATAAGGCTCAAGCTTTCGGATATGGTGGTCCTTCTATAGGAATAACGCGATGGTGGTGGATCGTTAGTAGCTATATATATTTACCTAATATATTTACATCTTTACAAAATTTTCATAAAGGAACTATTAACTTCTTGTTATATGCTAAGTACAGACTATTTACATATTTCTAAACTAAGGTAAAAACAATTATATAATAATTTAACTTATGAAATTTGAATTAGCTATGGAACAGAGTTAATGAAACAAGATTTACTGTATTAAATATGAGGAAGCGTACGTTTAATTGCTATCATTTCTATTTATGGATCTGGTGCGCTCATTCATTCTATCTATTACTTGTCTGTCGGCTTCGCCTATGTACATACTGTTGCATTGGTTGCATTCCATCAGGTATATTATTTGACTATTGTCTGTGTAATTTGGGTTATAAATGCCTTATTATGAATCTATTTACAGTTGAACTGTAGAAATTATAGAGATCTGTTGCTATAATTTCCTCTATGAAATAGCTCCCAGCGTCTTCAGTGGGTGGCTAAATCGTTAGAAGGCGAATCTCTTAAAAGAATGGTTGGGACAACGAGGGAGGCAGGGAGAAAAGGGTCCGCCATTTTCTTTTTCATGGAAGTAGAAGCAGGAGGGAGAATGGATGTAAGTTGAAACCCCTGAGAAGTTGAATTCCACATTCCAGGAAGAATCCGTCAACGGTCCTCCCCCGATCTGTGCCCCCTTTGGGGGGGGGGAGGGTCCCTCTCACTCCTAGTATGGAAGCAAGTTTTCACTTAGAGTTGTGAAGTCCTCAAATCCTTTCTGCACCCTTTACATACTATCTGATATTCTATCTTCTCAAGTATAACCTTAGCTGTTTAAGTCACATATTTATCTATTTCTATGTCGCACGCCATCCCGAAGATGGTAGGGGCGTTGTTATCAAAATGTTACACTTGCAGTTTATAATAAGGAAATTTTACTAAGTCACAACATACATTCCGAGGATGGTGGTGACATTGTTGCCGAAAGGTTACACTCGTAAATTTTAATAAGGAAATTGTACTAAGTCACTCTTTACATGCTCCGTTCTCGTAGGTCTAAAATCGGGAACGCGACAGAATGAGCGATATGATCTGTTTGCCAGTGTCCAGCAGAGACTGGTCGTAAAACTCACCAACGACTTGTGGAAGTTCCACGGGAGGAAATGATGTAATCTTGATGAAACTGAATCTCGCCTTGCCTAGGTGTGGCTGACTTTTTCTTTAAAACTTTATTGTCTTATTTGTTATCACAAGATGGCCAAGCTGGCTTGTTGAATTTTATCTACATTTTGGGGCTGTTACACCATTGTAGCAAAATACTTATTATTTTTACAATGCATTAGCGCGCCATCTGTTATAAAAAAAATTGAACTATTTTTGACTTGTATGATTCTTTTTTTTTAAATCAATTTTTTACTGCCCTTACAGCAATGATAATAATAATGGGAGGGCCTGGATCATCAGTGTTGAACCCTACCAGCGGTTTAGCCAGTTTAATCTACCATTGGTTCAATTTTCTTATTATTTTATTAACAGATAATTATAATTTTGGTGTTAATATATTTTATTACTCTGTGTAAATTTCCTTCATCACTTCTCTTGTATTTTATCTATTTTAATTAGTGCTTGTGTCTTATATAAATTGCTGTGACATCCTGAAGTTTGTCTTTTCTTATTTTATATGGTACAATATTGAGTGTGGATATCACCTGCTAACCGAGATAAGGTTGGTTCGACCAATGATTTAACGTAAAGGGATTACAGGATTTATATTCCGGAGTAAAATAGTTTCTGACCTTTTCTTCAATGTCCTAATAAAAATATTTTTAAAACTTAATTCTGTTGACATTATGTGGCGCTAAGTTTGTTGTTGAGAAACATTAAAATGTTATAATACCTTGATAAAGGTTGTCGTTCAGCCAACTGAAATATTGGTAAAATAAATGATATTTTGATCCAATATATGTCTTTTTACTTAAAAACATATGAAAATGTTGTGTATATTGACATATATTACTACAGTAGAATCTCCCTGTAAAGGACATCTAATTGCAAAGCCAAATTGTCCTTTAGGGAGAGCTGTCCTCTTACCTGAGAGTTGCTAAATTGTAAAAATAGTAATTTTGTAAATGAAAACTGTCCTTTGTGAAGAGGTGTCCGCTAAAAGGAGGTTCTACTCTATATACATATATATTAAAAATAAAGAAGGCATTTCCTGACCACGAGCACATGTGCTTTTTAGATGGCAGAGCCCCATCTAGTGGAGCAAAAATAAACTAAACGTTTATTTAACTTGCTCCGTGATATTTTAATATCAACACCTGACCCACTTATCTTTTATTTTTTTCTATTGTCTTTTCACATGTTAAGCGTATTTACGCAAATTTGGCCTTAAATACCCATTTCTTGGTTTCTCGGGAAGCCACTGGGACCAAAAATCTTTTTGGTCGCAGTGGTTACAGCCTACTCCACGCTGACGAGCGCCAATAGCGCGAAACGCGTTCGTGGATGGCTTTTCTTGATTTATCAAGAAATTGGGTTGGCCAAATATCACGGAGCAAGCTAAATAAACGTTTAGTTTATTTTTGCTCCACTAGATGGCGCTCTGCCATCTAAAAAGCACATGTGCTCATGGTCAGGAAATGCCTTCTTTATTTTTAATATCAACACCTGACCCACTTATCTTTTTATTTTTTTCTATTGTTTTTCATACATATTGTTACGACTCTTCTCAGCCGTAGATGTTTGTGTGCAAGGTTTCTAAGAAAACAATGTGGGTTCATTTTGGATACAGCTTAGTACTATGGATTTATTCCCAGAGCTTTAAAAAGGATATTAGTAACTAGACATAGTAGATGAACTTGCCTTCAATGTCCGCCCCGGGTAGGTTCCTCCTCGTCCTTCTTTGCTCCGTCCTCCACTTGTTGATCCACACGGTCCCGGAGCCCACTTCCCGTCGCCAACTTGCCGCGTCTGTTGTCACCGCCGTTCTCCTTGCTGCAGGTCCCGTTGTCACCAGACAGACTTCTCTCCCCAGACTGCCAGGTCTTCTCGGCGCACAAACCCCCGGCAGGCCGGCCGCTATATCGGCTCCTTTCTTCACGACGACACCAGCTGGACTCCCTGTCTGCCGCCCCCTCCTCTGGAATCTGTCAATCAACACTTCCTTGGAGGGGCCCCTGCATACCTTCTTCTTTGGCTTGCCCACTTATTCTCTTCTACTTCTTTGCTGCACCGCTTCAATATATATAGCCTATTAAAAAACTGGTGTAGAACGACATCCAGTTGTAAGTCTTATTAGAGTTCTCTCTATGAATAAAATAATACAGAGCATTGACCTGTCGCATATGAGACCAAATAAAACGCTTTTCACGCTACTATAGAATTTTTATTTTGTTTATCCCTAGTACATGTGGTACAGGCCATGATAATTATGGTGGGTAGAAGTAGGCGACTGCTTTTACTGTAAGTACACCATATGTCTACACATGGTACAGGCCATGATAATTATGGTGTGTAGAGGTAAGCGACTGCTTTTACTGTAAGTACACCACATGTCTACACATGGTACAGGCCATGATAATTATGGTGGGTAGAAGTAGGCGACTGCTTTTACTGTAAGTGCACCACATGTCTACACATATGAAAAGCAGACTATAAAATTTTATATCATAGAATAATGATATTCAAACAAAATAAACGAGACAGAAGAGGAGTTTCTTAAATTTAATACTCGCGAGCTTTCGGACCGTGACGTCCTTCAACTGGCTATAGAATGAAAGTGTAAACGACAATATATAGAGCTAAGAAATACTAATTTACATAATGGAAATTAAAAGTATACATCTAAATTAACATACTGCAGAGATCAACCAAGATTACATATTTACATATGAATTAAAATACAACGGCGTAAACTATTGTGATTGCGAGGGATAAGAAAGAAAGATAGTAAGTATGTATTTGATGTTGAAGGCATGATGACGGGTGGATTTGGATAAGGTACTATTTCAACAGAATATGGTATGAGTCAGGTATATCGATATGTCTGTTGATACTATTGCATTGTAATGATATCATGGCCTCCAGGATCAATCTTTGATATTTGCTATTGATGTTCTTATAATGGATGGTTGGATTAGATAAATCAAACGAGTGACCTGTATTTGAGATATGGGTATATATTTGGGATGTTATGGTCTTATTGGTTATGTTCCTGCTGTGTTCTTTCATTCTGATGGCCGCAGATCTACCCGTTTCCCCCACGTAAATGGCGGAGCATTGACGACATGGAACGGCATAGACCGCGCCTTCAGAATTACAATTGTTGGTGGGTTTGTTATTACAAACAAATTAGGGGCTCCCCTATGGGCAGCCCACTATCATCCATCGTTGCAGAAATTGTAATGGTGTCATTGGATGAAAGGATCAATCAACAGCAATCCTCTAGCATATACTTCTGGAAACGTTACATAGATGATATATTCTGCATCACAAAAATAGACTCGGTTAGCCATATACTTAATGACCTAAATTCATTTCATCCCGATATCTCTTTCACATACGAAACTGAAACCTCTTTTGTCCTTCCCTTCCTTGATATCTTAATAATCCGTACCAATAATTTCTTTCACACTACCGTTTACTATAAGAACAACTCACCCCCACACTACACACATTATAGCTCCCACTGCCCCATTACCCATAAAATAAGCTTAGTGAAGACCCTTACCAAGCGGATCTTCACACATTGTTCACTTAACATATTCCAAAACATAGAGAAATCAAAGATAATAGCCCATTTGACAAATGCCAATTACCCAATCTCATTCATCAACAGACACTTTTACAACCCAAATTATACAAAACCGGCACAAACAAACAAAAGTCACTGCACTCTCCCCTACAGTCCACAGTCAGTTGCTATAGCTTCACTACTGAAACCATACGGCATCAACACATTCTACTACAATAACCCTAACATCGCATCCATAACCAGAAACCCTATAACCCGATCTAACAAACCCACCAACAATTGTAATTCTGAAGGCGCGGTCTATGCCGTCCCATGTCGTCAATGCTCCGCCATTTACGTGGGGGAAACGGGTAGATCTGCGGCCATCAGAATGAATGAACACAGCAGGAACATAACCAATAAGACCATAACATCCCAAATATATACCCATATCTCAAATACAGGTCACTCGTTTGATTTATCTAATCCAACCATCCATTATAAGAACATCAATAGCAAATATCAAAGATTGATCCTGGAGGCCATGATATCATTACAATGCAATAGTATCAACAGACATATCGATATACCTGACTCATCCCATATTCTGTTGAAATAGTACCTTATCCAAATCCACCCGTGATCATGCCTTCAACATCAAATACATACTTACTATCTTTCTTTCTTATCCCTCGCAATCACAATAGTTTACGCCGTTGTATTTTAATTCATATGTAAATATGTAATCTTGGTTGATCTCTGCAGTATGTTAATTTAGATGTATACTTTTAATTTCCATTATGTAAATTAGTATTTCTTAGCTCTATATATTGTCGTTTACACTTTCATTCTATAGCCAGTTGAAGGACGTCACGGTCCGAAAGCTCGCGAGTATTAAATTTAAGAAACTCCTCTTCTGTCTCGTTTATTTTGTTTGATTATCTAAATTTCGAAGAGTTGATTTTGTCGAATAATGATATTGTTAATTACGTTTTAGAAATATAAACCTCTGCATCAATTAGATCAATCAAATATAAATATCCCAAGTTTATTTATTACACTTTAACAAGTTTACAAGTTTTCGGGTTTTTAAACGACCCTTCTACAGCGGTCGTTGTTTGCATACAAAGTTCACTGTAGGTTCAATGTAGATACAGCTGATATACTTTATTGTCCTGTTAATGGAACTAGATAGATGGACTTGTCTACAATATCTACCATCAGAAGGATCCTCCTTGTCTACGGCTGTCCAGGTCAGGCGAGTTTCTCCAGGCACCGTCTTGTAGGATTATCCACACACCAGAAGGCAACTCCCCACATCTTCTCCTTGCCGCAGATGTAACCAGACTCTGTCCTCCCCCACACACACGAATTCTGTTTTTCATCAACGACTAAAAATCTTCGCGCGTAAAAATACTTTTGAAAATTCTTTGAAGATGTAATATATTGTGGTGGTTCGTCTTGTTTTGAAGAAATGATTAAATTATTCAAAGGTATTTTAATTATTACAGATATATATATTATGAATAAACGTATCATTAAATGGAAGATAGGTATCTTTTATTTGTAAACGTTACGAGCTTTCGGGCAAACGCCCTTCTACAGGTTTGACAGAAATTAAGGCGAGAGACCGACCTATATACAAGGGATGATTTACATAATAAACAATTTTTATAACTTAGCAGTAAGAATTTTTAATTTTTAATAAGTAACTATTGTATTGATATGGTAATAAGATGTTGTATACTAGATTTTTAACTATGTAAAAAAGGAATAGATTAACTTGAAACAAAGATATCATAAATTTCAGGAATTTCTATTTTTCTATTTATGCTTTTAAGTTTGGTGGATACTATGGATTCTAACATTAATCTTTGGTGTAGGTTGGGTATGTTACGGTAATGGATAGTGGGGTGGTTGGTATTAAAAGAGTGGCCAGTGGATGCAACATGCTGATAGATGAGGGAACGTGGGTCGTTGTTATTAATGTTGCGGGTGTGTTCTGACATTCTAATGGCGACGGTTCTACCTGTCTCACCCACATAAGTGGCGGAACAATGTTCGCATGAGACAGAGTAGACCGCCCCAGAAGAATCCAGAGGACTGAGTTGGGTACCAGTTTTTGTAATGGGGTGTCGGAGAAGTGAGTGGATACTGGGGGTATTAATGAAAAAGGTGCGAATGCCAAATGGCCTGATGAGACGGGAGATACTAACTGTTAAAGGAGAATAGGGCAACATGCAGGTAGTCCTGAAGACTGGGGGAGGATTGGAGGGGGCGGGAGAATAGGTATGTTTATTAATGAATGTTAGTGGATAGGAGGCGGCGGTGAGATGGGAGATGATACAGGCTTTTTCTGTGGTTTTAAAGATGGGTAGAGAGCAGTGTGTGTGAAGGCGCCTGGTGAGTGTTTTAACGATGTTAATTTTGTGTACTATGGGGCAGAAGGAGTTGAAATGGGTGTAGGTGGGGGTACTGCTATTCTTGTAGTATACTGTGGTGTGGAATGATGCCGGGGTACGTATGATTAAGATGTCTAGGAAGGGAATGATGTGTCCCTGTTCTTTTTCCATGGTGAACGAGAGGTTAGGGTTGTAGCTGTTGAGGGTGGACAGGATGGTTTCTTCAAGGTCGGTTTTACATATGCAAAGGATATCATCGACATATCGTCGCCAGAAAAGAATGTCATCACAATGGAGGTTGCAGACCCATTTATCTATTCTGGTCATAACCAGCTCAGCAGCTATGGAGGAGAGGGGGCTTCCCATAGGCGATCCCCTTATCTGTTTGAAATGGATATGGTCAAAGGTAAAGGTGCTCATGTTTAAGCATATCTGTGAGAGGGATGTGATAGAGTTGGTCTTGACGGGATCTGTGTTGATGGAAACCAAAAATTGGTTGAGGCTGTCAATTATCAGATCCCGTCAAGACCAACTCTATCACATCCCTCTCACAGATATGCTTAAACATGAGCACCTTTACCTTTGACCATATCCATTTCAAACAGATAAGGGGATCGCCTATGGGAAGCCCCCTCTCCTCCATAGCTGCTGAGCTGGTTATGACCAGAATAGATAAATGGGTCTGCAACCTCCATTGTGATGACATTCTTTTCTGGCGACGATATGTCGATGATATCCTTTGCATATGTAAAACCGACCTTGAAGAAACCATCCTGTCCACCCTCAACAGCTACAACCCTAACCTCTCGTTCACCATGGAAAAAGAACAGGGACACATCATTCCCTTCCTAGACATCTTAATCATACGTACCCCGGCATCATTCCACACCACAGTATACTACAAGAATAGCAGTACCCCCACCTACACCCATTTCAACTCCTTCTGCCCCATAGTACACAAAATTAACATCGTTAAAACACTCACCAGGCGCCTTCACACACACTGCTCTCTACCCATCTTTAAAACCACAGAAAAAGCCTGTATCATCTCCCATCTCACCGCCGCCTCCTATCCACTAACATTCATTAATAAACATACCTATTCTCCCGCCCCCTCCAATCCTCCCCCAGTCTTCAGGACTACCTGCATGTTGCCCTATTCTCCTTTAACAGTTAGTATCTCCCGTCTCATCAGGCCATTTGGCATTCGCACCTTTTTCATTAATACCCCCAGTATCCACTCACTTCTCCGACACCCCATTACAAAAACTGGTACCCAACTCAGTCCTCTGGATTCTTCTGGGGCGGTCTACTCTGTCTCATGCGAACATTGTTCCGCCACTTATGTGGGTGAGACAGGTAGAACCGTCGCCATTAGAATGTCAGAACACACCCGCAACATTAATAACAACGACCCACGTTCCCTCATCTATCAGCATGTTGCATCCACTGGCCACTCTTTTAATACCAACCACCCCACTATCCATTACCGTAACATACCCAACCTACACCAAAGATTAATGTTAGAATCCATAGTATCCACCAAACTTAAAAGCATAAATAGAAAAATAGAAATTCCTGAAATTTATGATATCTTTGTTTCAAGTTAATCTATTCCTTTTTTACATAGTTAAAAATCTAGTATACAACATCTTATTACCATATCAATACAATAGTTACTTATTAAAAATTAAAAATTCTTACTGCTAAGTTATAAAAATTGTTTATTATGTAAATCATCCCTTGTATATAGGTCGGTCTCTCGCCTTAATTTCTGTCAAACCTGTAGAAGGGCGTTTGCCCGAAAGCTCGTAACGTTTACAAATAAAAGATACCCATCTTCCATTTAATGATACGTTTATTCATAAGCTGTACACCGGAAGAGTTTTAAGTTTTTAGATATATATATATATGTAGTAAACCCGACGTGGAATGTACTGGGCAGTCGTGGTAGTGGGTGTGTGATGGGATTCCCGCACTGGGACAGCAAGAGACAGAGGCAGGTCTAGATGGTAACTCCAAGAAGGTAGAGGTAGACCACGGACGAAGGCAGTCGAACCACGGGCGTCACGGATGCCTACATCGCGGATAAGGGTGAGAGACCCGACCGTATGACGGCGTCGCTCTGAAAACAACTAACTGAACAACTAACTTATGTCCCATCTTGGGGGGCTTTTATATGAGACGCTCGCATATGTTGGCGAGTTCTGATTGGCTCCCATAATCACGCCACCTGTCAGGCGCCGGGTTGTTTATCACGTCTGGCCACCTGTTGACGGGGTGATTGAACTCATTATCATAAACACCTGTTCGTCTGGGTTATGGCGTCGTCTGATCTACCTTTACCTCTTTTGTTTTATTTGTCACTTCCATTGTTACAAGTTCGATACATATTTTTATATAGATATGGTATTATAATAAATATTAGAAGATGGTGATCTATCTAACTCAAAATATACTACAGAATGTGTCCCCGGTGATGAAGGTTTGGTTGGGGGAATGACATGTAATGAATGATAACCTAACAAACCTATTATAAAAAATAAAAGAAATAATTTGTATACAAATTAGTTAAAATTATTATGAAGTTACAAGTTAAAAGGAGAAAGATGTTGTAATGGTGGTGTATCAATAAAATTAAGGTCATAAAAATAAAAACGCACAAAATGAATGATAAAAGATTAAGAGAAAGTATATAATACAAAATGGTAAAAATGGTAAAATGAATCGTACAAGGAAAATAATATCTTATTGCATTAAAGATGAGAGGGAAAAAATGAAGTTAGTTTATTGACTGAATGTATAATGTGACGCTAAGGTTGAAAAAGGGAAAGGGGGTATCTGAGCATGTTTCTGCAAAGTAGTATCCCAAACATTCTGCAATGCAATGCGAACTTGTTTAAGTGAGGCATTGTTTTCATTAACAGAAGGCCTAAGATATTCCGTCTGCATCATTAGCTCAGACAGCGAAAAGAGGTGGGAAGATTGATGGAGGTAAAAGGGGGAGGTAGAGGTAAGAGGGATCCCTGTTGTCCATAATGATTGTGCCCGGTTGAATTATGAGAAAAAAAAAAGTGAAAATTTGAAAAAATGGTGAATTGATATGATGAGTTGGGCGATGAGAAAAAGAAAATAAAAAGATCGCGCTGGATATCCTGAACTCACTATCGGGAATGGTATAGCGAGGAAGGATTGTTCCAGTCGGATTAATCAATGAAAAAAACAAAAATGTTCGGCGAACTGGAATCCCTTGGAAGGTTGGAGGTTTGAAGGATGCGGAAAAGGGGAGGTGGATGTAAGAGATTTATTGTTGTCATTTTTGATTGTGTCCAGCTTGTGTGGTGAAAAGAAAAAGTTGAAAAATGAAAAAATGATGAGCCGGACGATGAGAGAAAAAAATAAAAATTTTAACTGGGTCTCCTGAGCTCACTATTGGGAATTATATAGCGAGGAAGGGTCTTCTAGTTAGTTTAATCAATAAAAAAAAAAGAAAAAAAAAAAGAAAATGGCTGACGAACAATAATCTCTTGATGGGTATAAAAAGTTGGGAGGAAAGGTTCATGGGATAGATTTAGAGGTTGTAAGGGAAGC
The DNA here is from genome assembly GCA_030710605.1 of Cordylochernes scorpioides. Taxonomy (NCBI): domain Eukaryota; kingdom Metazoa; phylum Arthropoda; class Arachnida; order Pseudoscorpiones; family Chernetidae; genus Cordylochernes; species Cordylochernes scorpioides. Next base: position 49,633,468 of record CP092870.1, read on the forward strand.
GTCAAAAATAAAATTTTGAAAATCTATTAAGAAAAATAAAATGATAAATGTTTTATCTGTTTAAGAAATATTATAAATATTGTTAGGTGTAGGTTTTTTAAAATTGTGCCTAAAATAGTTGAAGTTGTAAAATTCTGAGTCTAAACATGATGAGAAAAAGAGAAAATAAAAATATTAAAGGTAATAATATATAAAGGGTTGGTTGGTAGTTGATGGCATTAATGTTGATGGTTAATAAACAAAATGATATTATCGATTAATATTGAAATGCTTTATCTACATCTGTAAGTTAAAAAACAAAGTCCAACACCACAAAACTAGTAAAACTGTAAGTCTATTTACAAATAAATGAGAGAAAAGTTAAAGAAAACAAAAAAATATTCGTCCCTGAAAAAAGGGAACATATTTACACACAATGTCTAGGTGTAGGTGCAAGATTACTGGTGTCTTTCTAATTTGGCCTACGGGGAGGCAATGTGGCCCTATAATTGATTGATGGACAGGCAAGAGTGTTGAAGTAGGAAGGGCTATCTCTGCTAATGATGGATGCTAATGATGGATACAAAGGTCATTCCACCCCTTTAGAAGTAGGGAGGGAAAGACGAAGTAGAAAAACATTAGGGGAAGTTCAGTGCGTCCTTGAATTTGTTGTCGTTGGGATGAAGATTGGAATACCGCCGTGGCGATGGACGCCATTTTGGGGATTTAATTGTCCTTTTAGGAGGCCAAGATGGCGTCTCCTTTGGTCTCATGTTACATAAGAAAAATAAGGGTGTTATAGTTTGGGGCGTGTCCTTATATTTATTAGTAACTATCTTAATTAACTTCGTCCACGAGGTTCCTGGGATTCTCTAGGTGAAATAACCTTAGTTTCTCAATAAGTTTTGCGTTAAGATGTTCAGACAGATCGTTAGATTGGAGATTGTTAGCGGTGATTAGGTTTAGAAAAATTATGAAATAATGAATTTACGAAATTTTCTAAGAGAAAAGGTTATGGCATGGGTACAAAATTCGGTAGTTTCGTAAATAACAATTTAACACAGGCAGGAATGAAATGCAATGGGGTATGGAAATTTTATGGTATGATATTTAGTTTTCGCATATTACATTTATAGTTGTATTTGTAATTGTGGGAAAAATGGAAGGCACATTATGAGATGAGATGATTTAAAATTGATATTTATAAAAATACAAATCTAGGACTAGTTTTAAATATTGAGAATTTATTTTAAATATTGAGAAAAATCAATTGAAATAGTAATAGGTTAAGTAAAATAAAGAGCGTAATAAATTTAATTTAAAATTTGAAAGTTGCATATTTGGGTAATGCCATTTTAGGTGAATTTAAGAAAGGCATGTAAGATTAGTAAATTGGCAAAAATGCGTGATTGAATATTTTAAATAATAAAATTGAAAATGATGAATTAAAATTTATAATTTGATTAAAATAAGGTAAAAATGATAAATGAGAGTGTGAAAGTTTTAAAATTTGAATAAAAATGTTATAAAAAGGTTATAATTGATTTTAAAATGCTCAAAGTGAAAATATAAGAATAAAATTTATGGGGAAAATGGCAGAAACAAAGTTTAAAGTACCTTGAAATGGCTGATGTTGGCTGGAGTTGATCTCTGGAGATGGCTGTATGGACGAAGGTTGTTTGTTGCGTGGGATCCGTCGAAAGAGGAGATGAGGGCCTCCTCCGCACGAGGCACGGCTTGTCCCCGAATGGCGTCTATTAGGCGGCCTACTAGGTCTTCGTAGTGGGGCTGCATGTTGGTGAGGGCATCCGCGACGTATTCGTCTCCAGCCTCCGTCATCCTCTGCATGCTGCTGTCCTCAGTCATCCTGTCGACTTTAACGGGTTCTGTAGTAAACCCGACGTGGAATGTACTGGGCAGTCGTGGTAGTGGGTGTGTGATGGGATTCCCGCACTGGGACAGCAAGAGACAGAGGCAGGTCTAGATGGTAACTCCAAGAAGGTAGAGGAAGACCACGAACGAAGGCAGTCGAACCACGGGCGTCACGGATGCCTACATCGCGGATAGGGGTGAGAGACCCGACCGTATGACGGCGTCGCTCTGAAAACAACTAACTGAACAACTAACTTATGTCCCATCTTGGGGGGCTTTTATATGAGACGCTCGCATATGTTGGCGAGTTCTGATTGGCTCCCATAATCACGCCACCTGTCAGGCGCCGGGTTGTTTATCACGTCTGGCCACCTGTTGACGGGGTGATTGAACTCATTATCATAAACACCTGTTCGTCTGGGTTATGGCGTCGTCTGATCTACCTTTACCTCTTTTGTTTTATTTGTCACTTCCATTGTTACAAGTTCGATACATATTTTTATATAGATATGGTGTTATAATAAATATTAGAAGAAGGTGGTGATCTATCTAACTCAAAATATACTACATATATATATAAATATAAAAATAAATATCAATGTTAATAATTAGTGATTGATATTGTTACAAATTAATATCTAGTTGAGAAGAGTTTAAAAAGGTTTGATAAAATGTGAGGATGAAAATGGCCGTTGGCTGGTGGACGCGTCAAAACAATAGTATCCTCTCCCGTGCTTACCACGTCACCACTGCCGCGCATGCGCCGACTTGACGTACCCGACCGGCCGAGTTAGTGGCGGTTGAAAGGGCTGTTCAAAATTGGCGTTGGATCAAAACACCGTTACAATATAATATATATATATGGCTTCGACCAAGGACTTTGTTGTTGTTGTGTGATGTAATCAATATATAGAGTGAGATAATCATGTTTTTAGTTCTTATGATAATTCTGTAATAATATTATACAAATATATAACTTTTTTTTTCAGTAGCATACAATCTCTTTTAATAGTTAAAAATGCTTTCGTTGTCAGACATAGAGGTCTAAATATCAGATAATATAAGATAAAACATAAGATCAACTTGTGAGGGCATTAAATAAGACTCACAAAACTATGGCCAAACATTTACATACCATAGGAAAATTCCTTGTTCCAACCATCGCCTGTGCTATGTGGAAGCGTCGAGATGTCTGTCTGTAGAGATTTGACGTATGGAACAACTGACCCTTCAGAGTCCAATCACCTCTCGTAAAATCGTCTGTCTGCTGAAACAGTCTCGGCTGGCGGCAGCCTGGCATTTAATAGAAACTACACTACCTAAGTTTATTGAATATTAGGTAGAAGAGCACATAACAAAAGATGTGGCATCGAGTATAAAGAGAAGAAGAAACAATTTTAACAAAGAAACGAATATAATACTCTTGTATTAAAATCTAAACAAATAATTCCAATCTAGCTATAAAATGTATATAACATATATACTAAAATATAAGCATGTTCTTCGAAATAAAAACAAGTCTCTTCCTCTTCTTCTTTCTTATCTCCACTCAATCATATTAGGGTATCAAGCTTGTAGAGTTTGAGACTTGACAACCATCATGATTGAGTGAAGTAGAATGCGTCTGCCTTTGTCATTAAGACTGGGAGCACTACTCAGTGGCAGGCCGACTTAGCTCCAAAAGAAATGGCCACCTCTGACATGAGGAACAGACACCATGTACAGTCGCTCCTAACATGGAGTACATCCTGTATCCCTGGAGTCCTTACAGTGTACTATCAGCATGGCCAACTGAGCCCAGGTTTTTTAGTGAGGTTGTTACTGCTCCTCCTCCTCCTTTTTCATCCGGGATTGGGACCGGCAAAGGCGGAGTTCGAGAAAAACAAGTATAGTGTTGAAATTGACAATTGCAGATATTTCTACGATATTTATATGCAGATATTTGCATAAACCTTTAGTATTGTTTATGCAAATTGACACCTCTGCCTATATAGCGCGGTCTTGGTTGTTTAGTTAGTAGGCTAGCGGTTATTTGATAGGACAGGCCGGCGTGAGCTGCTGATGTACATATAATTTGATCTTTTGTCCTTCTTTTATTGTTTTATAACTGTAGTTAATAAAGATTCTTTCTCTTCCTTTACGAATCTATCATTTTACCCAACATATAGTTCTTAACTTTGGAAATTAAAATAACCAACAGCCCGAAACGCGTTCATCAAGAATCAAGAAAATAGGTAAGCCAAATATCAGGGAACAGGTTAAATCAATGTTATAACCGTCGTTATATTGCATTTTTCGTTTTTCTTTTATAAGCATAGTCTGTGGACGAATGGGTAACACCCTCGATTCCCGACAGTCATGAACTGGGATTGAATCCCACGTTAAAATTTTGTTTAATATGTGAACTTCACATATTATTCACCGTTTCAATTATCATAAACTAGGTTGTTCTTGTTGAGCGGTACCTAATAAAGTGATTTTGAATCGGTTTCCTTTTATAGTGATACTGATTCTAGACTCTTGAAATGGGTATTTTAGATTAACTATGGAGATAAGCTTTGAGGACAGTAGAAATACATACAATTATAAATATGTGTTGATATTAAAAATAATAAAGGCATATCCTGACCAAAAAGCACATGTTCAATAGAAAATGGGTTGGCCAAACATCAAGGAACAGGTTAAATCAATGTTTAGTTGATTTCTGTTCCACTAGATGGCTTTCTACCATTTAAAAGGCTCATGTGATCGTGGTCAGGATATTCCTTTTTTGATCTTAATCTCAATACATAGAACGACATTTGAAAATTATCCCGCATGTTTCTTTTGAACGAAAAATCGAAATTTATTTCAAATAGAAATAACGATTATTTCTAACCTTATGGATGAGGTATGAAATCCATCCCTGGACACTTTATTTTTCTGTTCATCATTACTCTTCATAATTCATCCTTTCATACTTCATCCTTAAGGTTAGAAATAATCGTTATTTCTCCTTTAAATAAATTTCGATTTTTCGTTCAAAAGAAACACATGCGGAATAATTGTCGTTCAACGTCAAATGTCGTTCTACAATCATAAGCCGTATTATATTGTATTATAAATCTCAATATATATATACAGGTAAGTACACACGTGACTTGATATTTCTGGTTAAGGTTAGGTACGCGTTTCGGGTTGGTTGTCCTCATTATCCTGATGTAAGCTCTAATAAATCCTCGATGTGGTTGTGTACACGTCCATTCAGCAAACGCCAGGCGGAAATCAGCGCTTTATGTCGGCTGCGTGATAGATAATTCGCCATGTTTACGACACGAGTAAATCTTAGAGATGATAAGCCTTGTGCTTTCCTTCCTTGAAGTAAACCTTGAACTTCTTATTTGCCACACCATAGCTATTATTCTCTAGGATGCTTTTACGAAACCACAGATAACGATGGGGTTGATATTGTTGTTTTTTCTTGGCTTTATAACTATTATTTTTATGAAAAAAGGCATCTCCTTATCGTGAAAATGGAAGTTGCTCATGGATTGCGCCATCTATCGGAATAAATATCAACTATTATCGTTGATTTTTAATTATTCGAGAATTGGTCAAATGCCCATTCTTGATTAATCAAGAAAAAGCTAACCACGGACGCGTTTCGGGTATTTGGCCAATTCTGGAATAATTAAAAAAATCAACGAGAATAGTTGATATTTATTCCGATAGATGGCACAAGCCATCAGCAACTTTCAGTTTCACTATAAGGAGATGCCTTTTTTCATAATTTATGCACCTTATCCCAGTACATATCACATTTGTACTGTTTTTTTTTCATATTATTTTTATGTTTTAATATATTTTGAGAATAGAGAGAAAGAACAAAAAAAGTATTAAATTTAAAAAATATATAATCCTTAGTATATGTAGTACAGACCATGTTGTGTTCTGGCGTCGAAGTTGAGGGACGATCTGACATTGGCTCTTCCTAGATACTCTGACGGCCATCTTTAAATCTCTATAGTACCAGAAAAGTACTTGAGTTTTTGAAACTGTTCCATCTACTTACGCTTCCTTTAACAATTCTAATGTATCAATAAACGATTTATTTACAATATAATATAATGCGGCTTGTGATTGTAAAAAGAGATTTGAAAATTATCCCTCATGTGTTTCTTTTGAACGAAAAATCTAAATTTAATCCAAGGAGAAATAACGATTATTCCCTAAGGTTAGAAATAATCGTTATTTCTCCTTGAAATAAATTTTGATTTTTCGTTCAAAAGAAACACATGCGGAATAATTTTCAAATGTAATTTTACAAATGATTTATTTAATTTAAAAAAATTAGGTTAGGCTCTTTGTTAAAAATAACACGAAATACGTAGTGTCGCTGAAGACCCACTGGTTATTCTCCACCAAACTCTGCAGCGCTGGCAGAGGCGCCATATTCATTGTACATAGTGTATATAATGCATATTTTCTTTTTTTTTAAATAGTTCAGACTGTGTACTTTGTATGTATTGACAAGATGTCAATAAAATTATTATAATTGTCAATTGTCTTTGTTTAAAAGCCGACATTACAGAATCCGACGTGAGCGATAAACAAAGAATATTTAACTTCCTAAAGAGAGAGAGAGAGAGAGATTCAAACTGCTTTTATTATCTCGAAGAAAGAGGTTGTCTGGCCAGCATTCATATATCTTTAAAATAATATACACTTGGCCAGTTAAATCTTATTTTCTCAACGTTTCAACAAAAAGATTCGAAGAGTCTAACATCAGTATCACTATAAAAGGAAGTTCCAAAAATGTAATATAACAGCGGTATGGTAGATTAAACTGGCGAAACCGCTGAGAGGGTTCACCACTGATGAGTCAGGTCCTTCCCTTTAATTTTTCGATTGCAGTAAGGGCAGTAGAATTTGTTTTATTTTAAAAAATAATATTACGCGTCTGAAATAGTTTCGTAATTTGATAAAAAGATTTTTGTTGAAACTTTGAGAAAATAAAAAATTTACTTGCCGAAAGGTCTATTTTTAAAAGAAATACTTTTATTATATCGTTCATATAAAATTATATATGTGTGTGTGTGAGGTAAAATATAAAATAAATAAACATATACTAAATATATACAAGGTTTGGTGGCGCCCAACGTGGGAGGGACTCCGCCACCAATGGACTGCGAGAATTCTCTCCCAGAGTGGGCAGGTCGATGTGATGGCTGGCGTTACCTAACTCAAGACCAAGATGGGACTTGTAGATGGTAGCCTTCGCTACACTGGTTAACTTCATTGCCTCGGGATGGAGGCCGACGCCGAAGAACCAGGATTGCAGATCCAGGGGCACTTCGCAGGAGGCGAACACCTCCCGGAGCAGGGGTCGCACGGCTCGACAACTCCAATATCTGTGGGTCAGAGAATTGAAACTGATTTATTAAACGTTCATATATAAGATTACATAAGGTTATATAAAGAGAATATTGAAAATTAAAAATATTGTTGCGTTGTTGGGTAACAAAGAATAACTTCCGTGGTTACAAAGGATCTTTAGGACTTTATTTAAGCCTAATCGATAAAATAATTACAGAAGAGCGCAAAAATAAAACAACAATAAAGAACACAGCAGTTACAAACTCACCAACTGCAGCACAGTGAAGGAAAGCAGGAGCAGAACAGGAGACAGAAGTTGGTAGAACCTTCTAGAATCTTCCAGGAAGTACACCGGCGGTAAGCAGCAGTCCGACCTCTTGGGACAGCAGTTTGCTTGGAGTACACCACGTAGCTTCGTTCTTCTTCTCCTCTTTTATCTTTCTTCTCCCCTGGCATGAGTTTCTCATCCCTATATATCCCGGAGTAGATCTTTCCAGAACGGTCACGGTTGGTCAGCCAATCAGAAAGCCGCCAGCACCGAGCGTTGCGCAATAGCTGTAGATTTGCCAATCAGTTGTCTTCCGCTTTTTCTACATGATTCTTAAACGCTCTAGAACATTCTATCTCCATCTAGAATGCGCTTTTATTTCTACGTAACAATATTTTATTCAGACGAATCCAACTGAGGGTCATCTGGTATGATGTCACGTCCTGAAGTCGAACAAAGTAGATAGGACTTCTCCCCGACACCTGTGTTATTGTTATGTCTACGAATTCCTTCAGGGAGAGAATTTTTCTCTCTTAAATATGTATTAAAATGAATGGTAATAAAAAAAAAACTATTTTTTTTTGTGTGACGGCAGCATTGTTACAAGGGGAATTAAAAGAATCCATCAATTCAGCAGTTCTTTTTTTGATACATACCAGCTGGTCATCCCAGCAGCAAGGATTTATTGACAGGGATGGTCCTTTTTGGTGAAGAGCTCCTTATAATTATGATTTCAAATAGAACACAACCCACTTGTACGATTAAGTCACTTAACGTTTCAAAAGGTTGTATTTCACAATTATATATATGAAAAAACAATAGGAAAAAAAATAATAAAAAGGTCAGGTGTTGATATTAAAAATAAAAAAGGCATATCCTGACCAGGAGCACATGTGCTTTTCAGAAGGCAGAACGCCATCTGGTGGAACAGAAATCAACTAAACATTGATTTAGCCTGTTTCATTGTTTGATTTATCAAGAAATTGGGTTGGCCAAATATCAGGGAACAGGTTAAATCAATTATAATAACGATTAGATTCGATAAGGATAAGTTTCTTTATTTGTAAAATTAATTCGAGCTTTCGGGTGCAAGCTGCCCTTCTACAGGAATAAAGGATACTATTTCAAATAAACATGTATGTACAAATATATATATTTTCTTTAAATGATATCTTGCTCTGGTCTTGTATAGCGTGAGTGGATCACATTCCCGCGTGATTTAGTTTAAATCAAAGAAAAGCCTTGATAAAGAGAGGCGTGTTGCCCCTAGAAATACTGGCCGATTAATAAACTTATATCCAATATATGCCCCATATTTATCTATACATATATATATAAGCTAATATTTGCATATCTAGGATTATTTATGAAGTTTTTTATATTATAATTTAAGAAAATTATTGCTATGTAAATTAGTCAATTGGTTGATATTATTAAATGCTAAATTGTTAAGTGGTGTGATGAAGATAAAACGGATAATTCTATTTTAGTTTTTGGACCAGCCTATCATATGTCTCTGGGATATCTATGTGTCTATTTATACTATTATATTTTGATGAAATCGGTGCTTCCAGTATTAATCTTTTGTATTTACTATTTATGTTTGTGTAATGAATATTAGGGTTTGCTAGGTTGAAATCGTGATTTGTGTTTCTGATATGTTGTACTATAAGAGATTTGGGGTCTTTGTTTTTAATATTTCTTCTATGTTCGTCTATTCTGTCTTTTATATGTCTGCCTGTTTCACCTACATATACATTATTACATTGGTTGCATGGTATGGAATATACGGCTTTGCTATTGTATAGTTTTGTTTTAGGAATACTGTTTCTGGTAATGGGGTTTCTTATTATGGTTGCTATACTCGGGTTGCTTTCATAATATGTTCTTATACCGTGTTTGCTTAAAATTCTGGCTATATTGGTACTACTATGGGAATAGGGAATTATACATATTGATCTATAAACATGATTATTTCTTATAAGAGAGGGATTATGGAAATGTCTTAATATAAAGTTTTTCGGATAACCACTAGAAGTGAGTTTATTGATCAAAAATTGGGTTTCTGTATCTTTTGAGAGTTGGGTGGAACAATATGTATATATTCTTTTGGAGAGGGTTTTTACGGTGTTGATCTTGTGACTGAGGGGGCAATAAGAGGAAAAGTGTACATAATCTGGAGTGGAGTTTGGCTTGTGGTATATTTCTGTTGTGTATTGGTTTTGTGTTTTTAGTATAAGTACATCTAGAAATGGTAAGGTCTTATTGTTTTCTGTTTCTATGGTGAAATCAATATCATTATGTATGGACTTTAGTTGGGTAAAAATGGTATCTATTTTGGTAGAGTTGGATATACAAAAGATGTCGTCTATGTATCTCTGCCAGATGATGATATCTGTGGGAAAAAGGTTGGTTATTGTTTTATCTATTTTTCTCATTACTATTTCTGCCAAAGGTGAAGAGAGGGGACTTCCCATGGGGGAGCCCTTGGTTTGTTTATAAAAATTACTATTGAAGGAGAATATGTTGTATTGTAGGCTGAGCTTAACTAATGAAATAATTTTAGAAGAAGTATCTGGAGGAATATTGTTTAATGCTAAAAATTCTATTGTGTTATCTATTATTAGATGGTGTGGTAGGCTTGGGTACATATTAACTACGTCAAAAGATATAATGGTGCTGTTAGGAGAGGGGGGGAGGCTGTGTATATTTTCTATAAATTTTGGTATGGATGTGATGGATGTGGTGGTAGGATTATCTTTTAGAATGGGGATAAGAAAGCTTGCTAGGAACTTAGCTAAGGGGGCTATAGGAGACATATGATAGGCTATGATAGGGCGGATAGGAATACCTGGTTTATGGGTCTTGGGTTGGCCGTAAATATAAGCGGTACTTTTTATGTTTTCTAGGAACGATTTTAAGTCTTCTGTAGTAATAGTCTTGCCTCTGCATAAATTCCTTAGATCTTTTGCATATTGAGCATATGATTGTGATTTTTCGTTGATGGTTATAGGCATGAATACTGTGGAGTTGCTTAGGATTTCATTCATTTTTGATATGTAATCTAGAGTGTTCATAATAACTGTTTGGGATCCTTTATCTGCTTTTGTAATTACTATTTCTTTCCTGCTTCTTAGTGAATTGGCTATATTTTGGATATTGGGTTTAAAGGTAGGCAATCTTGAAGATTCTTCTATATGTAGGTGAAACAGGCAGACATTTAAAAGACAGAATAGACGAACATAGAAGAAATATTAAAAACAAAGACCCCAAATCTCTAATAATACAACATATCAGAAACACAAATCACGATTTCAACCTAGCAAACCCTAATATTCATTACACAAACATAAATAGTAAATACAAAAGATTAATACTGGAAGCACTGATTTCATCAAATATAATAGTATAAATAGACACATAGATATCCCAGAGACATATGATAGGCTGGTACAAAAACTAAAATAGAATTATCCGTTTTATCTTCATCACACCACTTAACAATTTAGCATTTAATAATATCAACCAATTGACTAATTTACATAGCAATAATTTTCTTAAATTATAATATAAAAAACTTCATAAATAATCCTAGATATGCAAATATTAGCTTATATATATATATGTATAGATAAATATGGGGCATATATTGGATATAAGTTTATTAATCGGCCAGTATTTCTAGGGGCAACACGCCTCTCTTTATCAAGGCTTTTCTTTGATTTAAACTAAATCACGCGGGAATGTGATCCACTCACGCTATACAAGACCAGAGCAAGATATCATTTAAAGAAAATATATATATTTGTACATACATGTTTATTTGAAATGGTATCCTTTATTCCTGTAAAAGGGCAGCTTGCGCCCGAAAGCTCGAATTAATTTTACAAATAAAGAAACTTATCCTTATCGAATCTAATCGTTATTATAATATATTTAAAGGATTATTCGTCTTAAAAGGTTAAATCAATGAATAGTTGATTTCTGTTCCACCAGATGGCGTTCTGCCTTCTGAAAATCACATGTGCTCCTGGCCTGGATATGCCTTTTTTATTTTTAAAATTATATATATATATTTAAATATATATAAATTATATACATATATATGTAATGTAAAAATATTATTTTCTTTCAAATATATTTCATAGAATAAATTACTCTGTTAAATAGACCACCAGAGATCGCTGTTTTTACTATATAAACTCTATTGTTGTTGTTTCCCGATGGGATGCCCTCCTGCAAGGTCCGGGGGGACCACCTCTACTCCACGCCATGTGTAAATAGCCAGGACAAGGTGACTCGAATGTAACACCTGTAAATTGAGACGAAATAAATAAATAAATTTCCCGATGGCCGGCTCAAACTTTATGTAAATCATGTAAAAAGGTTTTTCATTTTTTTTTATTCTTACGCCTTAAGCCAGGCAGTAATTTTATCAAATTAATTTTTTTTTCAATATTCCATAAGCTCAATTAAAACAATGACCTAAAGAGATTTTGTTATTTTACCATGACTACAATCCCAATCATGTTTTCAATCCTCAGTATGATCAGCTTTGGCAACTAATAGTTCTATATTATCTCGAATATATAATCAAAACTCAACAGAAATCTAATTATAACATATATAAAAATCACGGTATGTATATATGTTTGTAAAACAACACTTGAAGTTACACCGCATGAGTTTCTTTTCAACGAAAAATCAAAATTTATTTCAAGGTGAAATATTGGTGAAATTATTTTTCCGTTCATCATTACTCTTCATAATTCACCCTTTCATACCTCATCCAAAAAGGTTAGAAATAGTCAATATTTCACCTTGAAATAAATTTTGATTTTTCGTTGAAAAGAAACTCATGCGGTATAACTTCAAGTGTTGTTTCACAATCACAATCCGCAGTGTATTATATTATAATGTATACACGCACATAATACGTAACTAATCTAGCTGAAATTTTAACAGTATATAGAGTTGACTCTGGAAAAACTTATAGGTAAAATTTCAGGCTTCTATCGGGATCCCTACGCGACGAGGATTGGTGGAGCGGGACGTTTCACAAGAGTGACGTAATGACGGCGTAGAGGCAAGAAATCACTTGCTCTAATCATTTTACGTATATATAAAATTAAAAATATTGTCAAGAAGCTCCATCCAGATGGGACACCTGTCAATCATCCCTGGACCCCGGGGGGGACCACAGATGTGAGGGGTTCTCGGAAGCTGATCTGCAAATAAGGAAAACGGGACGGTGGCTGACGCCGCTCATTATTATTATTATCTTTACCTGGGGATAAGTTGTTTTTATCATCTGACTCTCTCTCCCTTAAATACCTCTTGTAAATATTTTTTATTGAAGAACTAAAAGGTAAATGCCCTTTATAATAAATTAATTATCCCCAATTTTGCCCTTGCTTTATTTATCTCCGCGACAATATATTCAAATGAAAATCTAAATAATACAATTTTAAAATATCGTTGTCAAAATTTACATTTTTTATTTTTATATTTTTAGCACACACACAGTTTGGAGCGGGACATTTCACAAGAGTGACATCCACGGCACCAATTCATAATTGTAACGAATAGTATTTGAATAAAAACAATTAATCAGGTAAAACCCGGGTGTTGCCTGGGTTATTCGGCTAGTAGATTATAATGTTGATTTTGTGCTTGTATTAAATAAATTTCTGTGTCATCCTGAAGTTTTGTCTTTCCTAATTTCTATTTACAATATTGAGTGTGGTGATTAACCTGCTAACCGAGATAAGGTAGGTTCGACCAATGATTTAACGTAAAGGGATTACAGGATTTATATTCCGGAATAAAATAGTTTCTGACCTTTTCTTCAATATCCTAATTCTTCACCAGATCAGACTGATACATTTAACCTAGGTGTTGTGTATCTCAGAACTTTGAACTACCAACTCCCAAGATACTCTTTTCAAGCTTGACCTTGAAGCCATGGATGCTGTGATCCACATTTTCAGAGACTGGCTACAGGTTCCACCGCCGTGTCAAAGCCAAGACTTCCCTCCAAGATGACGATGTCCCTATAGACGATACGACGACAAAGCCGCTCTTCACGCCGCAAGAAAAAGGACGCAAATGTACTAGGGATAAAGTTTCAAGACTTCGATGGAATCCTTGGCAGAAGCACGTTAGATTCATGTCAGTATCTACAATAATTGCTAGCTGTGGGTCACAGCTCCCATAGGGAAAGGTCTATGTTGCAAAGTATTTATTATTTTATTAACAGAGTATCATTTTTAATGTTTATATATTCAATTACTCTGCGTAAACTTCCCTTATTGCTTCTCTTGTATTTTTTTTTTATCAATTTTTTAGTTTGTGGTTTAAATAAATTGCTGTGTCATCCTGAAGTTTGTTTTTCCTAATTTTCCACGTAACAATATTATACCAAAGTATTTATTATTTTATTAACAGATTATCAGTTTAGATGTTTATATTTTGTTACTCTGTAAACTTCCCTCATTGCTTATATTTTTTATTTAACATTCATAGTTTGTTCTTGTCTTAAATAAATTGCTCTGTCATCCTGAAGTTTGTCTCTTTCATAATTTTAGATTTTCTTTTCTGTTTGAGAAAACCAACCTTTCAGTTTTAATTTTGTTTTTATTCCGGTTTATTGAATTGTATATAAAATGAATTGTATACAAGTTGCTAAAATGTATTTAGGCGCAAGTATCCCAAGCTGGGATATCGAGTCCGATATGTCAAATAAATAAATCTATATATATTGTTCTGAATATAGAGCAATCCATATTTAAATCTTTAGGTAATCAAAAGACATTGAATAAAATTGAGAATAAAGGCAAATAAAACCTTTTATTCAATATCCAATATATGCTTTTTTATTATAATATTCTATGTTATAATATGTTCGATTAAAAAAAATATTTAAGATCTAAAATATTTTGAATATTTTATTGAACAAATTATAGAAATTGACCTTTCGTTTGATTATTTTTGTCGGTGACTTGTTGCTATCCTTTCCAAAAGAAATTAAGATTACTTTTCGAGTAGGTTGCCAAACGATATAAATATAAAAGTGAAAATGATCATTTTTAAAAGTTCAATTTATATTTTAAAATCGTTCTGAAAATAGAGCAATCCATATTTAAATCTTTAAATAATAAAAAGACATATTGGCAAATAAATCTTTTATTATTATCAATATATGCCTTTTTATTATATAAATATTTTAAAATGATATTAATATTCATATACCTATGTGAAAATAACAAAACATATCTCGGTTATTATTTAATTTAGACGAAAAGACGAAATAAAAGAAGAAGAGTTTCATTTAATAGAAATATATCAAAACAAGCTTTCGGGCAAAAAACCTTCTACAGGCGTGATTACAGCATCAAACTTGGCACTATAGTGTAGGTACAATGGCTTAAAAGAGAAAATATACAAATAACTATTTACCTATTTGCGGAATAAATTATGAAAATGAGGATTTGCAATAGTTATGACTATTTTATAATTAGAGAGATATTAAGTTAATAAATTAATAAGGAATTTTTATGCTTGGAGTTTGAAACTATAGTGGAATATGCCAATGTAAACACCCGCTCACGCGACCACCTTAAAACCCAAGTAATATTAATTTCTGGCTATCTCTTGTTGAGGTTATTACTGCAAGGCTAGGAGAGCACGATATACATCTGGAAGTTCTATTTTTCGGTTAATGCTGTTATGTCTGTGGGATTCTATTGACTCGAGAACTAATTGTTGGTGCTGGTTATGAATGTGTCTGTAATGTATAGTGGGGTGGTTGGTGTTAAAGGTATGGCCAGTATTGAGAGTGTGCTGATAAAGGAGGGACCTGGTGTCATGATTGGAGATGTTTCGAGAATGTTCAGACATTCCGTCACCCATACACTGAATCGTATGCCCCCCCCCCCAGATCCCCTCCATTCTGTTGGCGCGGTCTACTCTGTCTCGTGTGAGCAATGCTCTGTCACATACGTTGGCGAAACAGGTAGATCCGTTGCCATCAGAATGTCTGTACATTCTCGAAACATCTCCAATCATGACACCAGGTCCCTCCTTTATCAGCACACTCTCAATACTGGCCATTCTTTTAACACCAACCACCCCACTATACATTATAGAAACATTCATAACCAGCACCAACGATTAGTTCTCGAGTCAATAGAATCCCACAGACATAACAGCATTAACCGAAAAATAGAACTTCCAGATGCATATCATGCTCTCTTGACCATGCAGTAATAACCTCAACAAGATAGCCAGAAATTAATATTACTTGGGTTTTAAGGTGGTCGCGTGAGCGGGTGTTTACATTGGCATATTCCACTATAGTTTCAAACTCCAAGCATAAAAATCCCTTATTTATTTATTCACTTAATATCTCTCTAATTATAAAATAGTCATAACTATTGCAAATCCTCATTTTCATAATTTATTCCGCAAATAGGTAAATAGTTATATGTGTTAGGTTATTCAGTGATTGAATATATCATCATCACAAGTTAATGTTTTGGTTCATGTAGGATATGTAAAATAACATATTACAACAGAGGCCATTCAATAAAGTTACGTCTTCATGATATGTTGGTGATTCGTTGTTTTGTACAAGACACTAACAAATCAAACAATATGTATATATTCTCTTTTAAGCCATTGTACCTGCATTATAGTGCCAAGTTTGATGCTGTAATCACGCCTGTAGAAGGGTTTTTTGCCCGAAAGCTTGCTTTGATATATTTCTATTAAAAGAAACTCTTCTTCTTTTATTTCGTCTTTTCGTCTAAATATTACCAAGAATAATATTATAGTCGTTATTATTTAATCTTGAAAAAATATTCAAATCATTTTTTTGCTCAATTTATATTTGAACAATTGTTCTAATTGGCAAATATAATATTCCAAAATAATAATTTGTTCATTTTTTTTTTTCAATTGAAAATAAACCAATTTTTACATATAAATTATAGGCTTTTGAAGTAATGTTTGAAAACCTTTATAGTATAAAATTACAGCAAGCAATATATTTTAATTTGAATAATAACGATTATATAAATATAGTTTTTTTTTCTTTTTTTATTAAAGAATATCTGGTTCATTACCCCAGTGTTTTTTTGGACAAGCTCATAACGTGTCGAAGCCGATTTGAATGCTTGATTACGTTGTTAAATCTTGCCATTAAATTTATTAAATTAAAAAAGAATTGATAAATTCATAATATTCACCTGAAAATTAATAAAATAAAATTGTTTTACTAATTATATTTCTCATTTTTCTTCAAATAGCAGTTGTACATACTCGTGAATTGATACGCGAGCATCTCAAAACAATCTTGTTCCCCGAAGAAATTTGGCGTGTTGCCTTACAAAATATTGGAAAATAAAACTTTATGATCCAAAATAAGCATTTTTTAAATAATAAATATACGGATTGCTTAATTTCCATCTATATTTATATATCTGTGGATCTTCTCTTGAAAATATACTTGAAATTAAGATCTGACTTTTGACCAACTCAAACATCAATTTTTAATTACATAGAATCTTTTCTGGTTAACATATCTACATATTAGTTAATCTTGTGGTTAATATTAAGCTATATGTAACATGCTTTGTGTTTATTTATGTAAAATATTTAATTATTTTTTTATTTTTCTTCATATAGTTAGGCAATCGGGGGGGGGGGGGGGGGGGGGCGTTGTTATATCTTGACATTAAACATTTCAAATTAAATTGATACATTCCTAATATTCACATAAAAATAATAATATAAACTTGTTTTACTAATTATATTTCTCTTTTCCTTCATTATTTTTTCGTTATATATTTATATATCTATGGAAGTTGCTTTTAAATATACTTGAAAATAAGATCTGACTTTTGACCGATTCAAACATCAATTTTTAATTACATATAATCTTCTGTATGGAATATCTACATATTAGTCTTGTCGATAATATAATTCTTTGTATTTATTTATGTAAAATATTTAATAATTCTTTGATTTTTCTTCATAGTTAGGTAATCGGCAACACTTTCTTTCTTTCTTTGTTTATATATTATGGTTAACCTTGTTGTAATCAAATTTAATATTAAAACACAAAGTATTGTGACTATTCCTTATTTCTAAATAGGAAACGTTATCAAATTGTTGTTAATTTGAAAAAAATATCCTAGAGATCAAAATGTAATTCTATTTTATCTAAATTCCTGGGGCTGATTTCGCCTAACCAAAGATTTCTGGGCCAGAAAAAAGATCAATTTCAGATATTCTATTTTAGAAAGTTTGATGTACGACCTGGTGACACTGAGTTCTATGACATGGTATTTGACGCCAACTCAAGATAAACTTTATTACGTTTAAGTCTAAAGGTTGAACATCTTATCAACCTATAAATAAAGCAGCAGAAGAATCCAGCCTTCAATGTAGATGTAAGATGGAACGGAAGATTTGCTACTTGATGTGCTCAGACGACATTCAGTATGTCCGAGAATCCTTTGATGTAAGTACCTCAATACTGTAAAAATAGAGGCTACCTAGCCTGCATTCATATTTCTATGAAAAATCGACACTTCGACCAGTTAGTGTTTTTTTTCATGTTGTTGTCGTGTCCAAAGAAGAGCCTCAGATGTCTCCATACATCTCTATCACAGCAATGTCTACTATCTTTGGTGTGTAAAGCTGCTGTTCTGGGTCCATGTCAATTTTCTGTTGTTGTTGTCGTGTCCAAAGAAGAGCCTCAGATGTCTTCATACATCTCCATTACAGCAATGTCCTCTATCTTGGGTGTGTAAAGCTGCTGTTCATATTCTATGATCATAGTCTTTGACGAGTTTAATATTTGTTTTTGACTCGTACTTTAGATGTTGTACTAAATTCGAAACATCACGTGAAAACGCCCTTGTAATCTCAGAACAAGTTTCAACGCTTTGCCAAATTCTTTATTTTCGTTTACTTCTCCTAACGAATACAAAGGATTTTTGTTGAAACGTTGAGAAAATTAAAAAATCCAACTGGCCAAAGTGTCTATTTTTCATAGAAATACTTCAATATCATCTCAAATTATTGTAATTATTCTTTATGAAATATCTCAGAATTTTATAAAGAAGAGTTCTGTTCATTTTTGGTAGATAAAAAGAGCATGGAATAGTAATGATAAAACTACCTACATTTGTTTCTGGATGGGTCGGTGAAAGAGGGATCTAACCTGGTTAGTTTTCGACCGCTATGACCCGGGATTGAATCCCGCATTGGTCACTTTTTTTTTAATTAAAAAAAAAAGCTCAAAATGGCCCCCAATTATTGTAAAAGTCCAACCTCACTAGCGAGTGAAAATAACAGAAAACGGGGTTCTGGCACAATTGTAAGTGTAAAAGTCGAACTGCTTTTCACATGTGTAGACATGTGGTGTACTTACAGTAAAAGCAGTCGCCTACTTCTACCCACCATGATTATCCTGGCCTGTACGATGTGTAGACATGTGGTGTACTTACAGTAAAAGCAGTCACCTACTTCTACCCACTATGATTATCCAGGCCTGCACCATGTGTAGACATGTGGTGTACTTACAGTAAAAGCAGTCACCAAATTCTACCCACCATGATTATCATGGCCTGTACCATGTGTAGACATCTGGCGTACTTACAGTAAAAGCAGTCACCTACTTCTACCCACTATGATTATCCAGGCCTGCACCATGTGTAGACATGTGGTGTACTTACAGTAAAAGCAGTCACCAAATTCTACCCACCATGATTATCATGGCCTGTACCATGTGTAGACATCTGGCGTACTTACAGTAAAAGCAGTCGCCAAATTCTACCCACTATGATTACCCTGGCCTGTACCATGTGTAGACATGTGGTGTACTTACAGTAAAAGCAGTCACCTACTTCTACCCACCATGATTATCATGGCCTGTACCATGTGTAGACATGCGGTGCACTTACAGTAGAAGCAGTCGCCTACTTCTACCCACCATGATTATCTTGGTCTGTACCCTGTGTAGACATGTGGTGTACAATAGAATATAATGCGGCTTGTGATTGTAAAACGACATTTGAAATTATCCCGCATAAGTTTCTTCTCAAAGAAAAATCAAATTTTATTTTAAGGAGAAATAACGACTATTTCTATCCTTAGAGATGAGATAAGAAAGGATGAATTGTGAAGAGTAAAGATGAACGGAAACCATGATTATCCTGGTTTTTACCATCTGTACTAGGAATAAAAAACATTTATCTGGACGTTAAAAACAGGTTAATATCTTTTTTTTTTCCAAGTGCTAAATTATCTATTACGATATAGTAGGCGGTTTAAAAAGTGTGAGGTTTTCTGAGTTGGTTGAATTTTTTTACAGAGAAAGAGTAGGTATTAATATTTAGATGCACTTTGTGTGTATGAAATTCCAAATTTTTCAGTCCAGATTTTTATAATGTCCAATTTATCACTGATCATGGAATTTTTGGGAAATATTTGGTAACTCTCGGCGCGGTGAAGGAACCATGATTCTTCTGCAGAGAAGAAATTCAACAACAACAACAACAAAAAGCCTTTATTTAGGGTCACTGACCCTATACAGGATTCACCAGAGGTATGCATAAGAACAAAGCAGTGAGACAAAGGAAATAACGATATATACAGAAGAAAAAGAAAAAAAAAACAAGAAAGAGAAAGAGGGAAGCAATAAAAACAACACAAAAAGAGTAGCAGTAAAAAAGTGAGGAGTGAGTGTCACTTGGCCTTCTTCTGAGTTATGGACTTGTGGAAACCATAAAACGCCGTAGCAATATACTTATTCTGGGTCATATTGTCAATTATTGATGGAAGTGAAGCACAGAGTTGCCCAGTTTTGAGCATAAGGGTTCCTTTTTCTTCTTTCAGAGCAGAGCAATCAAAAATATAGTGAGTGATTTCATTTTTTAGTTTTGAATTACAGAAGGTACAAATCGGGTCCTCACCGCAGAGCATCTTGGTGTGGTTTTCTCTAAAAAAACTTGAAAGTATTCTAACTTGTGCGAGTAGTCTTACAACCGGGAAAGGAAAATCCCATAAAAGGTATCCCTCCGTCATGAAAGATATGTGAATGTTATACGAATAAATGAACTCTGTAGATTTGGTTAAACTTATACAAATAAAAGATTACACAAGGAGCTTCTTTTCTGTTTAATTGCTAGCTTTCGAACCTTGCGGTTCTTCAACAGGCGTGGCTAGTACAACAATACTAACAAGATAAAAGCGCGCTTGAGCCATTATATACAACATCCAAATTTACATACGAAGGGATATTTCAAATATAATTAAAATAGAAATAAGAATTATGACTATAAAATATAAAACTATGCTAATAAAACTTAAAAATTATTAAAATTAGATAAAATTTGGAAAATACATTTATATACGCTAAAAGTTGGAAATGAACAATAAGCAGGGGTCCCTCCGACCAGGTTACACTATGAGGGTTATCTAGGGCGACGCGGAACATATTTATTGCATTAAAACATGGTAGGCTTCAGGGAGATCTATTTTTCTGTTAATACTGTTGGTTTGAGTGGAGATGATGGATTCTAGAAATAACCTAATCTGCTTATTACGTATATGTTGGTAGAGAATCTTAGGGTGGTCCAGATTAAACTTATGGCCTGTGTGTAATATATGTTGATATATAAGGGATTTAGGATCTCTATTATTTATATTGCGTTTATGTTCTGTCATCCTGATATACGCGGTTCTCCCAGTTTCGCCCACATAGGAGGCTGGGCAATCCTGGCAAGAAACCGCGTACACCGCGCCAGTGGAATGGATGGGGTTGTTAGGTTTATCTGCTTTGGTGATGGGATTCCTGAGCAGGGTTGCAATACTGGGAGGACTATTGTAAAATACCCGAATGCCGTAAGGGCGAAGAATTCTGGAGATGGCAATGGAGTCCGGGGAAAAAGGCAGGAGACAAGTGGCTCTATATACCGTGGTTGACTTTGGAGCAACGGGATCAAACGAATGTTTATCTATGAAATATCTGGGATATCCTGCAGAGGTCAAAAGGGAAATGATTCTGGATTTTTCTATGGTTTTGAATATGGGTAAAGAGCAATGTGTATATATTCTTTTAGTTAAGGTCCTAACTGTATTGATTTTATAGGCTATGGGACTATTGGAGGAGAAATGGGTATAGAGAGGTGGAATGGTCTTTTTGTGGAATACTGTTGTATGTAACTTGTGCGGGGTGCGGATAATCAGGATATCTAGAAAGGGTAAAACTAGGTCTATTTCAGATTCGTGTGTAAATTTAATATCTGCATGGAAAGTGTGTAGAGTATCAAGTATGTGTCGGAGCTTATTGGTTTTGGCTATGCAAAATTTGTCATCTACATATCTCCTCCAATATTGAATGTCAGAAGGCAAGGTTTGGTTGATCCACCGGTCCAGGGATCCCATCACCACTTCAGATACTATGGATGAATGTGGGCTGCCCATTGGGCAGATTAGAGGAAACCCAATGGGCAGCCCACTTTCATCCATAGTATCTGAAGTGGTGATGGGATCCCTGGACCGGTGGATCAACCAAACCTTGCCTTCTGACATTCATTATTGGAGGAGATATGTAGATGACATATTTTGCATAGCCAAAACCAATAAGCTCCGACACATACTTGATACTCTACACACTTTCCATGCAGATATTAAATTTACACACGAATCTGAAATAGACCTAGTTTTACCCTTTCTAGATATCCTGATTATCCGCACCCCGCACAAGTTACATACAACAGTATTCCACAAAAAGACCATTCCACCTCTCTATACCCATTTCTCCTCCAATAGTCCCATAGCCTATAAAATCAACACAGTTAGGACCTTAACTAAAAGAATATATACACATTGCTCTTTACCCATATTCAAAACCATAGAAAAATCCAGAATCATTTCCCTTTTGACCTCTGCAGGATATCCCAGATATTTCATAGATATACATTCGTTTGATCCCGTTGCTCCAAAGTCAACCACGGTATATAGAGCCACTTGTCTCCTGCCTTTTTCCCCGGACTCCATTGCCATCTCCAGAATTCTTCGCCCTTACGGCATTCGGGTATTTTACAATAGTACTCCCAGTATTGCAACCCTGCTCAGGAATCCCATCACCAAAGCAGATAAACCTAACAACCCCATCCATTCCACTGGCGCGGTGTACGCGGTTTCTTGCCAGGATTGCCCAGCCTCCTATGTGGGCGAAACTGGGAGAACCGCGTATATCAGGATGACAGAACATAAACGCAATATAAATAATAGAGATCCTAAATCCCTTATATATCAACATATATTACACACAGGCCATAAGTTTAATCTGGACCACCCTAAGATTCTCTACCAACATATACGTAATAAGCAGATTAGGTTATTTCTAGAATCCATCATCTCCACTCAAACCAACAGTATTAACAGAAAAATAGATCTCCCTGAAGCCTACCATGTTTTAATGCAATAAATATGTTCCGCGTCGCCCTAGATAACCCTCATAGTGTAACCTGGTCGGAGGGACCCCTGCTTATTGTTCATTTCCAACTTTTAGCGTATATAAATGTATTTCCCAAATTTTATCTAATTTTAATAATTTTTAAGTTTTATTAGCATAGTTTTATATTTTATAGTCATAATTCTTATTTCTATTTTAATTATATTTGAAATATCCCTTCGTATGTAAATTTGGATGTTGTATATAATGGCTCAAGCGCGCTTTTATCTTGTTAGTATTGTTGTACTAGCCACGCCTGTTGAAGAACCGCAAGGTTCGAAAGCTAGCAATTAAACGGAAAAGAAGCTCCTCGTGTAATCTTTTATTTGTATATGTGAATGTCTTTGTAGTGAGAGTATAGCTTAGATTTATCCATTCTTGTAAGGTCGTTTTGTATAGATTGGTCTGCCGCTGTTTTTAAGAGCCCTGTAATCGCGCTCCTCAGCGTTTCAGGATCATCACAGGAAACAAGTGCAGGGGATCCATTATTCTTAAGCAGATTGGTGAGCTTTTTAATGAAACCGATGGGTGTGCCCGAAGCATTAGACAGTTCCCGTGTTCTATTAAAACATATACGCGGCAATCTGTCACTGCTCATATTCAACACCCGCAGTTAATACTTCAGGGTTAATTTTAAAGCTGTTACACTCAATGAGATACGACCGGTTTCTAATCTGATTATGTAGCCTGGAGTGTATCTGGGCAGATTCAGGAACCTACGGATAAATATGTCTTGTTAACTGTCCAGTAAGTCTTTATGCTCTGTTGCCCACAATGGAGCGGCATACATCAGGACAGCTCTCACTATTGTATCAAAGAGTTTGGTTGATAAATTTATTGACTTTGCTTTTGATTTTATTAATATTGGGTGTGTGGCGTTAATTGCTGAAAGTGCTTTTCCTTTAAAGTAATTTGCCGGGTGAGTAGTTGTTATTGTTGGTGTCAGAGGGAATCCCAAGTATGTATATCTTGAGGTTATTGTTATGGGTTTATCATTACAGAACCATCTATCCTTATTTGAGGGTTTACCTCCATTACGGAACACCATAATCTTTGACTTGGACTCATTAAGATTCGGGGCACGCGGATATTTCTTACTGTTACTTTTCTCACTAATTTGCTAATACGTTTGTTTTTCTTGTATATATGCTAATTTTTCTCAATATGGATATATATATAAGATGCAAGTTTATTTAAATATGATGTCCTGTAGAAGGGTTATTGACCCGAAAGCTCGCCTCTATTAAAACTTATAAGAAACGCATCCTCGTACGCTTTAAATCTATTACTTGAACTCACCTATAATTGCTATGTCGTCGGCGTACAGCAATAAATGGATATCTCCAAATTCTGGCAAATTTACACTCGGCAGGTCTGAATTATTATAAATTTCGATTAAGTCCGTGATAAATAATATAAAGAGCAGTGGGGAAAGTGGTTCTCCCTGGAGGACTCCTGAGTTTATCTTAATACTTTCCGTAAATGATCCCTTCCATCTGATAGCTATAGTTGCTTGTTCGTAGTAACTTCTGATCGTACTTATGAATTGGTAACTTATGCCTAGGTTGTGAAGTTTTTTACAAAGTATTGAGTGAGGTACAGTATCAAATGCCTTCCTTAGATCGACAAAAAAAAAGACATATAGTTTTCCCCTCTTTTTTCTTAATGATAGTTGGATTAAAGTAGTTAGTGTAAATATGTGGTCAATACATGATCTTCCTTTTCTAAATCCCGCTTGGTTTTCCGGTATAACCCTTCTTCCCTCGACCCATTCCTCCAGTCTTGATCTTAGGATTGAAGTGAAAAGCTTTGATACATTGCTAATCAGTGCAATACCTCGGTAGTTGGAGGGGCTGTTCTTATAACCATTTTTATAGATTGGGTGTATAGTGGAATTAGTCCAAATTGCTGGGTATTTTCCAGTCGTCATAACACTATTGTAGAGTTGTTTCAACAGCAGTATGTACGAAAAAGGGAGTATTTTTTATACTTCATTGGGGATGCCATCGGGGCCGCATGCCTTGTTACTCTTCAAACCTATATGTCTGCATTGGTTATCTCTGAGTCCAATATAGGATCGTTCTGAGAAATCACATTATGTAAATTACAAATTCTCAAATTTTTCTCTGTAGTCATTAGTTCGCGGTAAAAGTTCAGCCAGTCCTGTATAGCTATTTCTCCTTGGATTATAGATGTGCTTTTGTAGAGCGCAATAGTTTTCCAGAAGGTCTTTGAGTCTTTAGCATTTCTGAGTATTTACTGTTTTTCATTATCAAAGCCTTTCCTTTTTAGATCCAATAAAGCGAGATATTTCTTTCTGGAAGAAGCATAACATTCCCCGTCTTCCAATCTATTTGTTTTACGATATTTCTTCAGACTTTCTTTTGCCAGTTTTTTCATATCATAGCAGTCCTTATCGAACCACGGCTTAGATTTCCTGGGTCCGCCCTTAATTGAGTACGTTATTTTTGCAGATGACATTGCTTCCAAAATTCGCTGATTGAAAGTATATACAAGGTCATCGGAGGCTGGTATGTTTTTTTCCCGCAATTCTTCCAGTTTCATTTTAAACATTGCGAGTCCATCGGCTGACCATCTATATCTCGTAATATTATAATCTTCCATGTTGGAGGGCTCTTGTGTTTGTTGATAAGAAAATAGATGACCAAGTGCCATCCTTTTCTGAACTGTCTACTCTATATTGCCCGCCTTCCCTAAAACCGACAATCATACCCCCTGACCCTCTTCCCCTTCCAGATTCTTTGGTGGCAGGTAATTCGATACTTTGATAATCTTTTAGTGTTATGTTAGTCCTGTTCAAGCACCATGCTTCAAGTAGAGCAAAAATTTCGTAGTTCTTTAAGTGCTCGAGGAGTGGAAATATCGAAAGAATCCTATAGAAACCATTTATATTCCAGCATATTATTTTTTCCGCGATGTCTCGCGAATTTTCAGAAAAATTTGCATTGTCATCGTCTTGAGAATCATATTTACATGTATTTATGTCGAAGTAACTTTCCGTTATTTGATTATAGGGTGGAGAATTAATTTGTGATTTTGATGTCGTATTTCTTCTATTTACACAATTGTTTCTACGAGGTTGTTGCTATATAGCATCTCCTGTGCTATCAACAACTTGGCCATTCATCACTTTACAGACTTTATCATTTACAAGTTAGGTTAGGTGTTCAAGTTATTATTTTTATTTATATATTATTAGGTTAAAAAAGTACAAAAATGAATTTGTACTTGGATCAGGTGGATAAATTAAGAAAAAAAGACATTTCCTGGTCGTGGAACTGAAAGTTGCTGATGGCTTACGCCATCTATCGGAATAAATATAAACTAATCGTTGATTTTTTAAATTATTCCAGAATTGGCCAACAAGCATTGGCCAAACAGCCCGAAACGCGTACGTGGTTAGCTTTTCTTGATTAATCAAGAAACGGTATTTGACCAATTCTGGAATATTTAAAAATTAACGATTAGTTGTTATTTATTCCGATAGATGGCGCAAGTCATCAGCAACTTTCAGTTACACGATCAGGAAATTCCTTTTTTCCTAATATTATTAGCTTTAAGTTTAAGTTTTATTTCGAATTTTCTTTTTGGCTAATCTCTCTAAATTTTCAAAAGTTTTTTTCCTGTTCCTTTTCTAAATAAAACTTGTTTTATATTTGTTTTCCGTGATATAATTACATTGTATGTCTCTAGCATATGTGTTTCTTGTAAAGTTAAACCTATCTATAGCGCTCCCTCTAAATAGCGCCTCCCTTTCTATAGAGCCCGATTTTCAATACGTATAGCGATGCGATTTACATTAAAAGTGACCTGTCTATAGCACCCCCTCTCTATAGCACCCTATTTTGGTAAGTCTCAAGAGGAGGCGCTATAGACAGGTTTAACTGTATTTGTTTTAAAAATCTACGAATAGACAACCCTTGGTTTACATTAAGAGGACATTTATTAAAGGGTTAAACGACATAGATTTGGAACTCCTTTGTCCCAAGAGTTCTCATAAAACTCTGTAATAGATTGAGAGTCGAGCTGAAACAAGAGATTGAGATAGAAGTTCAAAAACGTCTAAAATCGAGATGTATAAGTCCAACGAGGCCTAAAGATAGCAAGATCACAGGGCGCTGCCAGAGCGTACAATTTCGCTTCCGATCCACGCTCTTGTTGAATCCGCTGAAATTCAATACTTCCTCTCTCGGCAAAGATATATAAGACCTCCGCCCTAGCCGAAAATATAGTCACTTCACCATCAGCGGAAGCTCTCGTCGGTTGTGTCCAAGGTCCACCTCATCGACCATGTAGAACAGTAAAAACTCTTCTATCTCCATCTTTCGGGTGCAAAGCTGCTGTTCTGGGTCCATGTCAATTTTCTGTTGTTGTTGTTGTGTCCAATGAAGAGCCTTAGATGTCTCCATGCATCTCTATCACAGCAATGTCCTCTATCTTGGGTGTGTAAAGCTGCTGTTCTGGGTCAATGTCAATTTTCTGCAAGACTGCGGTCATTGTTGGGCATGAGAATATGTGGATAGGTGTTAGTTACACACCAGGACATAAAGAATGAAAAAAAAAGAGCTTATATAAACCTCAGCGAATAAAAAAAACCTAAGAAATGTCAACTACCGATAAGGATGACAATTTCTAAAAATGTCACCATTGGTCTATATATTTAAAGTGATGCAAACATTTACAAATCTCGCTTTGTGACACACTTTTCCATTTGGAAGGCCGCTCTTTGATTTACGACTAGCTGAAGGATTGCTAACTCAAGATTAGACTTTATGACCCATTTCTACTTCTACTCAGTCATTTGATGACTATAAAGAACGTATATCTTGTTTTTTATGTTCCAAAAGAAACTTTCGTTCTTTAATAATTCGATTTATAATACAGTTAGACCTGTCTATAGCGTCCCCTCTAAATAGCGCCTTCATTTCTATAACGCCTGATTTTAAATACGTAGTACGATGTGATTTACATTAAAAGTGACCTGTCTATATCATCCCTTCTCTATAGCGCCCGATTTTAAATACGTAGTACGATTTACATTAAAAGTGACCTGTCTATAGCATCCCTTCTCTATAGCGCCCGATTTTAAATACGTTGTACGATGTGATTTACATTAAAAGTGACCTGTCTATAGCATCCCTTCTCTATAGCGCCCGATTTTAAATACGTAGTACGATTTACATTAAAAGTGACCTGTCTATAGCATCCCTTCTCTATAGCGCCCGATTTTAAATACGTAGTACGATTTACTTTAAAAGTGACCTGTCTATAGCACCCCCTCTCTATAGCGCCCGATTTTAAATACGCAGTACGATTTACATTAAAAAGTGACCTGTCAATAGCATCCCCTCTCTATAGCGCCCGATTTTAAATACGTAGTACGATGCGATTTACATTAAAAGTGACCTCTTTATAGCAACCTATTTTGGTGAGTCCCAAGAGGGGGCGCTATAGACAGGTTTAATTGTACGTACTACGATGCGATTTACATTAAAAGTGACCTCTCTATAGTACCCTATTTTGGTGAGTCCCAAGAGGGGGCGCTATAGACAGGTTTAATTGTATAAAACAATCTTCTACTGTCCTTACTGCGATGAAAAAATATATTGGGAGGGCTTGGTTCCTCAGTGGTGAACCCTCCCAGCAGTTTCACCAATTTAATCTACCAGACCGCTATTTAAAGCTCTAATACTGTATTGGATCATTCTGTTTATATATGCTACACTGAAGGGTGACACGTTTAGATAGCACCTTATAGCTTTATAATTAATTATGCCTAACTGGCTTTGTACTTATTGTTTGCGGAAGAGCATTGCTCGATGCAAATATTTGAATGTAATTCTACTGTCCTATAAGCTCATGTCCATAGTTTACTTAAATAACATTTCTAAGATTCCACCCTTCAGTGTAACATATATAAGTAGAATGATCCAATACCGTATTAGAGCTCTAAAGAAGCGGTCTGGTAGATTGAATTGGCGAAACCACTGGGAGGGTTCACAGCTGATGAGCAAAAAAAGCCCTCCCAATATTTTTTTATAGCAGTAAGGAGGGTAGAAGTTTTATTTATTTGTGAAAAGAAACTTTCGTGTTTTGATGTTTCCATTTGTAATATTTAGATAGATAAAAGAATAAAATACACAGTAGAAATTATATAATTCGAACAACTATTTATCGAAAACCTCTTCAATTCGAATAGTTTATCTTTGTAGCAAAATAAAACGGAGATTGAAGAGGAGTATTGAAGAGGCGTAAAGGAGTATAGGAGCTCTATCTATGCTTCCTTCCTGTGGTGAATCTGTATAAGACCGGTGGTCTTAATAAAGCTGTATGTGTGGGTACAATACCCCGGACCTGGAGGCTGTTGTTGGGTTCTGTGCTGCCTGGAGTATAGGAGCTCCATCTATGCTTCCTTCCTGTGGTGAATCTGTATAAGACCGGTGGTCTTAATAAAGCTGTATGTGTGTGGGTACAATACCCCGGACCTGGAGGCTGTTGTTGGGTTCTGTGCTGCCTGGAGTATAGGAGCTCCATCTATACTTCCTTCCTGTGGTGAATCTGTATAAGACTGGTGGTCCTAATAAAGCTGTATATGTGTGGGTACAATACCCCGGACCTGGAGGCTGTTGTTGGGTTCTGTGCTGCCTGGAGTATAGGAGCTCCATCTATGCTTCCTTCCTGTGGTGAATCTGTATAAGACTGGTGGTCCTAATAAAGCTGTATGTGTGTGGGTACAATACCCCGGACCTGGAGGCTGTTGTTGGGTTCTGTGCTGCCTGGAGTATAGGAGCTCCATCTATGCTTCCTTCCTGTGGTGAATCTGTATAAGACTGGTGGTCCTAATAAAGCTGTATGTGTGTGGGTACAATACCCCGGACCTGGAGGCTGTTGTTGGGTTCTGTGCTGCCTGGAGTATAGGAGCTCTATGCGTCCGAAAGCTTGCTAATAAAATTCACACATGAAACTCCTCTTCAATCTCCAAATTATTTTCCTATTTTAACTCGAAGAGTTTATTTTTGTCGATTTTATCTTTACCCATAGACTTTCCTATAAAAATAGAATTTCCGTTTTTAATTCGAAATTTTGGATAATTCGAATTTTTATTTTGGTCCCTTGGTCTTCGATTTATCCAAGTTCGACTGTAATTAGTTCGTCTGTTTATATATGCCTTCTGGTCGTCTGTTTGTTGATACACAACAATATAAGAAATGAAATCATTATAAAGCACGATGTTTCTTTTTTCAAGCACAAACCATTCTCTTCTACTGTCCTTACTGAGATGAACAAATTAAGATAAAAAAGTAGAAGAGTTTGTTTTGTGTTTGAAAAAAGAAACATTCGTGCTTTATAATTATTTCATTTTCTTATATATAGATGGCATGTTATCACCCTATATTTATGTGAGGAATGGAGTTACCCAGAAATTATTCGAAAAAGAAAGAATAAACAATATTAAGGTAAAGGTTTCTTTTAATTTTGATTTTCGCAAGTTTTCAAGCAAATTTCTATTCTTCAACGGGCATATACTTCTATGTACAATATCAAGATGAACTTTTTTTAAAGAAAAAGGCATCTCCTTATCGTGCAACTGAAAGTTGCTGATGGCTTGCGCCATATATCGGAATAAATATCAACTATTCTCGTTGATTTCATTTAGTCCACAATTGGCTAAATACCCATTCTTGATTAATAAAGCTAACCACGGACGCACAGCGTGGTGTAAGCTGTATCTCAACGACCAAAAAATTGGTCATTCAGGCATCCTGAAAAATCATGAAACGGGTAGTTAAGGCATCAGCAACTTTCAGTTGCACGATAAGGAGATGCCTTTTTCTTAATTTATGCACCTTATCCCAGTACAATATCACATTTGTACTATTTTTTCACAAGTTGAACTTGGTACAGTAATAATTGAAAAATGTGTTATTGGCATGTGCTCTCTTGAGTGTGCATCAGACTGTTTACAGATAAAATATTAGATATTATAATGAGATGAAATATATATTGTGACGGAGAAATATAATTTATATTTATTATTTAATTTAATTATTCAATGAAAATATTTGAAAACAGATTTACTACTTTATATTGGTAAAATCATCATTTAGTTACCTAGCTTGCTTGCTTGATATTCTCTAAGCTGTAGATAGTTTGGTTGATAATTGTCGACTAGTCGTACTGACGTCATCAATAAATACATCTTAAGATATTCCAAGACTTGATTTCTACGCTTACAACTGTTGGAGAATTTATAGATAATTTGTCAAGGATATTGCCATATTGGGTTTTAAATAAATCTCATATCACAGAAGCTATAATGATAAAAGATAACAATAATAAACATTTAATGATCATTTAATTTAAAAGGTATATATTGGATCAAAATATCATTTATTTTACCAATATTTCTGTTGTCTGAACGCCAACCTTTATCAAGGTGTTATAACATTTTAAAGTGTGTCAACAACAAACTTAGCGCCACATAACGTCAACAGAATTAAGTTTTAAAAAATATTTTGTTATATTCAATGGGGGGAAATTTATTTATATATTTATATTATGGACAAAATAAAATTTGTAAAATATGGGTGTGAATATTTTGAAAATTAACAATGACATCTATTTTATATTTAAAATTACTTATACTATGTGTAACACCTTGATAAAGGTTGGCGTTCAGCCAACTGAAATATTGGTAAAATAAATTATATTTTGATCCAATATATGCCTTTTAGATTAAAGATTTATTTATGGATTTCTCTATTTTCAAAACGATTTAATGTTCAAATGAAGTGATACATACAAGATATTGTGATTATTTCGAGGTAATATTCTAGATGAAGCGACATAAAAGAAAATTAAACAAACACTAAAGGGAAAAGCCACGTCATACCCTCTGATGGGAATTATGTAATCTCTCAGGGGAGCTCTGTATGGCTTTATTGCCCGGGGAAGGCAAGGTTATTGCACTTGGCATGTACGTGCTGGCATAGAAATTCTCATTTTTTGCCGATTTCCAAATTGGACTGTCAAAATTCCTCTATCTTTTCTCTTAAGTACACTGTTTATAATATAATACAATGCAGCTTATGATTGTAGAACGACATTTGAAAATATAGGGTAGCTTAGTGGACATGGCATCTGCCAGGTAAGCGGAACACTGTGGGTTCGATTCTCATCCCTGGACACTTTTATTTTTCAGTTTATCATTACCCTTCACAATTCATCCTTTCATACTTCATTCCTACGGTAATAATCGTTATTTCTCCTTGAAATAAATTTCGATTTTTCGTTCAAAAGAAACACAAGCGAGATATTTTCAAATGTCATTTTACAATCAAATTCCTAAAGCAAAATGGTGAATACTTTCTTCTTAACCATTAAAGAAATATCAGAAAATAGCGTTATTCTAGAAAAGACAAAATTGATTTCATATCAGGTAGACCAGGAATTGGTAACCTTTTAAGTCAGAAGAGTCAAAAATGCGTGGGTTTAATGTCGAAGGAAATGTATAGACACAATTGGAGAATATTTTGAGAGAATAATACCATTCTATTCAAAAATATTTGATATATATGTGTACAAAATTTGAATTAAAAATATTTAGTAATTTCGAGTTATGGACAAATAAGCATTACTTTTGTAACAAACAATATTTTCTCATCCCAGTGAGGACAGTAGAAGTTTGATTTATTTGTGAAAAGAAACATTCGTGGCTTAATGTCTTCATTCGTTATATGGCGTGTTATTGCTTTATATTAATTTAAATCTATGTATTTGATTCACAGTGACTTTTATTGTGCGATTGTGGAATCAGCCGCGTTCTAGTCTTCACTTTCCTCATCCAAATGGACCATGACATTCGGCGATTCTATTAATCTCCTACGAACGGTTTAACTGCGGCTTGTAAAATTTATATAAACCAAAGACCTTGATCAAACATTATTATACTCATCCAGTTATATATTTGTTGATTATCGGTTTGAGACAATATATTATATTTTTACATTTAATTGCCATCTATCGTTAAAATTTTGTACAAATAAATTTACTGGCAATGTGTTTATTTTTTTTAATAATATCATCAAATATTATCTCTACAGACCTTACTGCAATGATATGAGTTATTGAATGAGAGCGGAAGAACTTTGCTCGATGTAATACCTTGAAATTATATGTATGTACCTCTACAGATCTATAAGCTTATGTCAATAGTTTCACTAAAAACCCCTAAGCTGCCTTCCATAGAAAATGCAGGGTATATCTCAAACCAATCCAATACAATAGTAGAGATGTCTGGAGATTAATTTGGCGAAACCGCTGAGAGGGTTCACCACTGATGAGACAAACCCTCTCATTCAATAACTTATAACATTGCAGTAATGTCTGTAGAGATATTATTTGATAATATTATTTAAAAAGAAACACATTGACAGTAAATTTATTTGTTACAGTAAGGTCTGTAGAGATAATATTTGATGATATTATTTAAAA
Organism: Cordylochernes scorpioides; assembly: GCA_030710605.1. Lineage (NCBI taxonomy): Eukaryota > Metazoa > Arthropoda > Arachnida > Pseudoscorpiones > Chernetidae > Cordylochernes > Cordylochernes scorpioides. Next base: position 49,666,989 of record CP092870.1, read on the forward strand.
CTAGCGGATTTACCCGGCTTCGCCCGGGTTTTACCCGAATAAAGGTTTGTTTAACGAATCTCTCGATAAAGTGAATATTTTTTCCCGGTCCCTTGAAAAATACTCGATAAGTTGAATAAAATCAATATTAATTGGTTCCCTCGGTAATTGGAAGTTAAAGGAATAGTATCTTGCCTTTGAATTGTATCATTATTCTTGTCTCAAAAAAATTGCCGTGTCATCCTGAATTTTGTCTTCCCTAATTTTCTACATTACAAAATCATCGTATCATCATGATAATATTTAGAGCAGATTGTTGAATTATAACAGATAAATCAGAATATTTATCTTGATTATTTCTAGACGAAAAGTTATTTCAAAAATTTTATTTGCTAGAAACCTTCCCAGTACTATACTAAATAACTTCCCAAAGTTTCATGGCGATCCAATGAGTGGTTTGGTCAGGCATAAAGGACAAACAAACAGACACACATACATTCATTTTTATATATATAGAAGAAGAAACACATTTCCAGTAAATTTATTTGTACAAAATTTTAAAAATATATTATATTGGTCCTCCAGGTCCGACACATGTCCAGTGGCCACAGAATCCACCGTGCATAGGTTAGCTTATTATTGAAAAGACAAGTGTGGAATAACATTTTGGTCAATTTGATCAAAAGGACAAAAACAAAAGGTAACCATCTCCAGAATTGGAAGATTATTAGTTTCCTACTAACACCAGCCACATGGGGTGGTCCTGAATTGCCCATCTCTCCCAGGCTAGAAAGTTCTGTGAAACACCAGCTCAAATTCTGGACTTAGCTTTAATACTTCAGAAATAATTAGGATTATATATAAAACATTCAATTAACTGAAGAAGTAATGGGAGCGCCTCATTACGGGGGACGACCAACATGTTTTTTCTACTCCATCATTTGATTGCTTAAACCAATTCTCGTTGTGAAGAAAAGTCTGGTAAACGTTTCACAAAACACTGATGCGAAATTCGGTAGAAGAATTCGCAGTGATGATTCTTTTGTGGGCTGTTGCAAGGATTTAAATCAGATCACTAAATAGCAGAAAGGGTAAAAGTCTCCTTCAAACTAACTTCATTTAAAATATGTTAAGAGGTCAGAGGAAAATACCCAACTGGTCAGTAGACCAGGCCGTGCTCTCTTCCTTTGTTGGCGGCTGGCGGCGGGTATGTTTGTTTACTGTCACCCAATCCGTCTGGCCGACGGCCCGAAGTGGATCTCCATTATTACACACGCGTAGATCATGCTTTCCTAGTAAAAGACCAACATGTGTGATTCAGTTCACCCCACCAGCCAATGAGGATCCAGCTATTACAGTCACCTCTCCCCAGAAGAAGAAGAAACGTCTATCTGTACCGATGACTGCAGTATTCATCGCAGCTGAGATGTCTGGAGCGGGGATGATGGCCTTTCCACGTGCTTTCGCCGGTAGCGGTGCGTAGTTGTGTCTTCACGTGTGTCCGTGTGTCCGAGACTGAAGTCGCAGGTTGGATTGGTGTCGTCTTCCTTGTAGTGTACTGTGTCAACGCTGCGGTGGCGGGTATCCTGCTGGGCAGGTGCTGGCTCATCCTGGAAGAACGCTGGCCACGTTATCGTCTAGATGTGGGGAATCCCTATCCTGCAATTGGAGAACGGGCGATGGGCAGCTGGGTGAAGTAAGCTTTAACCACATTGTGACATTTCATATGACCCATGTCCTTCCTCAATAATGTTACTTAGTATTATTGTTGTTGTGTCCAATGAAGAGTCTCAGATGTCTCCATGTATCTCTATCACAGCAGTTGCAATGTCCTCTATCTTGGGTGTGTAAAGCTGCTGTTCTGTGCCAATTTTCTGTTGTTCTTTTCGTATCCAACGAAGAGCCTCAGATGTCTCCACTCATCTCTATCACAGCAATTTCCTCTATTTTGGGTGTGTAAAGTTCTGGGTCATAGTATCATTAAACTCAGGAGAAGAGATCATAAACCACAATTTAATTTGACCTGAACACAAAATTATAATATACAGGGTGTACCAGGTAAATTGGGAATTTCAACAATGGTATTTTAACTGAAATTTTTTGCAAGTAAAAATTAAAATATCCGAATGAAATTTGACACAGTAGTAGATAAAAGGATATAGTTTTTATTTATTCAATGTAGTTTCCATTATTAGCTACAACAGTCTCGAGGCGAGTGCGGAATGAAGCACAGGCCTTGGCGACGATGACCTTGTCCATTTGGGTCATCACCGTGTGAACTGCTTTCTTGACAGACTGGATGGTGGTATGAGGAGCTTTGTTGACATCTCTCTCAACAACGCCCCATACATAGTAGTCGAGGGGATTGCAATCTGGAGAATTAGGGGGCCAAATATCAGGACCCCAATGACTAGGGACGTTAAGTGTCAGCCACGATTGTGTCTTTTTTGCCTTATGGGCTGGAGCTGAGTCCTGTTGGAAGACATACTTCCTTCCTGCGGCCACCATGTCCATCCAAGGCTTCACAACGGTCTCCAGAACATTGATGTAGGTGTCAGCGTTCATCCTAAGGCCCTTCTCAAAGAAATGGGGAGGCATGACATCACCTTCACTGCTGATAACGCCAAGGACCATTACGGAGGCAGGAAATTTGGTGTGCATCACGACAGGTATCTCTGAGGGGTCTTTACAGATCCAGCGATCATTCCTGGGATTTACCTTTTGGTCCACGTCAAAGTTCTTTTCGTCAGAGAAGAACCTTAGCATGCCAAAAGAGTCGTGTTTCAGGTTGTTGAGGAGGGCAGCAGCCTTTCCTTTTCTGTTATTCTTCATATTCTCAGTCAGCAACTGACCTTTCCGAAGGGCATAAGACTTGAGACCAAGGTCCTCATGGATAGTTCTGACAATTGTCATAGAGCCAACGTCCATTTCCTTGGGTTTGGCCCTCATGCTCTTCCCAGGGTTTCCATCAATCTTCTCCTTGACATTTTTGACAAATTCTTCGCCTCTTACCCTGTCCGATCGACGCGAGTGCTTTTTCCTTGTAGCTATCCCCTCTTTGTTACTGTCGGCCTCATCAAACTGCTTCTTGACACGATAAATAGTGGTTTTGGGCAACTTAATAAAATCCACTATCTCTTTGGGGCTCCTTCCGGCGCGCAGAGCAACGATGATGGCAGCTCGATTTTCAAATTCTCGGTTACTCTTCATCATACACTGCGCACACATGTACTGTTGCATTTTACATGAATATGGCTACGTAATGAAAAAAAAACAAGTTTTTAATCTCAAGTAGTTTTTGTTTTATGGACTGTCAAAGTTAGTCCCAATTTACCTGGTACACCCTGTATTTATATAAACGAATAGAGAAAATATAAGACAAAATATTCTATGAAGCAAAAAAAAATAAAATGAATTGTTGTTGTTTCTTATCCCCTTGTACAGAGCGGGTCCCCAGATGGCAGATAGGGGAACAACCTTCAGATATTAAGGCAAGCTGTGAAACAATCAGAATAAATGTCGAATAAGCAGTCGCGGACCAGCAGCAAAATTGTTAGAAAGAGGAGAAAGACCTCTCTTTTATATTATCCCTAGTACACGTGGTACAGGCCATGATAATCATGGTGGGTAGAAGTAGGCGACTGTTTTTACTGTAAGTACACCACATGTCTACACATGTGAAAAGAAGTTCGACTTTTGCACTTACAAATGTGCCAGAGCCCCGTTTGTTGACTTGCACTCGCTGGTGGGGTTGGACTTTTGAAAGAATCGGGGGCCATTAGAGATTTTTTTTTTTCAAATCAGAAAAAGTGTCCAATGCGGGATTCGATCACGGATCGTAGTGGTCGAAAACCAACGGTACTCGTATACCACCCTTCCACCGAGCTCCTTAAAGGGTTTAAAGGCCTCTTTAAAAATCCTGAGTTCAACTGACCCGATTGATAGACGTCAGTAAGGGTCCCACTCCAGGGATACAGAGGTCTGTATTCATATTGGCAGCAAAGGCTTCCATGTTAGGAACGGCCTCAAATTACAGGCAAAAGCAGACTTTCACCAAAGTGTGCTTGGATCATGGTGCCATGATCAACGAAAGCTGCATCCCTACACCCCATTCCATTTAAATGAATAATCTATTTATAAAATAATACATATTATATTTCAATATTCTTATGGCAAAGGTCGAGGAGAAAGTAAGTGGGTTTTGAATGTTCTCAAGGGAAGAGCGCAAGTGTTTCAACACAAGAGATGCTACTGTTATGATACGTTATGATAGGTTTCGAACTGATTCTTTTAGTTTTCCATGTTCTGTTGAGTAAAGCTTATTCAATCTGGTGAGAATTTTGGGCCTTTCACCTCCTGATTACCTAAACAACACCGAGAAATAATTTTCTTTCTTTTAAGCAAACTATTAAGATTAGAAGCCTGACACACAAAGTTTTATTAAGACCACCAGTATTATACAGATTCACCACAGGAAGGAAGTATAGATGGAGCTCCTATACTCCAGGCAGCACAGAACCCAACAACAGCCTCCAGGTCCGGGGTATTGTACCCACACACATACAGCTTTATTAAGACCACCAGTCTTATACAGATTAACCACAGGAAGGAAGCATAGATGGAGCTCCTATACTCCAGGCAGCACAGAACCCAACAACAGCCTTCAGGTCCGGGGTATTGTACTCACACACATACAGCTTTATTAAGACCACCAGTCTTATACAGATTCACCACAGGAAGGAAGCATAGATGGAGCTCCTATACTCCAGGCAGCACAGAACCCAACAACAGTCTCCAGGTCCGACACATGTCCAGTGACCACAGATTCCACCGTACATAGGTTAGCGTATTTCTGAAAAGACGAGTGTGGAATCAGCCGTGTTATAGTCTTCGCTTTCCTCATCCAAATCCGAATTTGGATTAGAAGTCAAATAGATATATTTTAAGTAAATAGAAAAAATGTAGTACCTTAATAATACGTAAGTGTGGAGATTAATTTGACGAAACCGCTGAGAGGTTTCACTACTGTTAGTTAAGCCCTCTCATTCAATAAATATTATCATTTTATCATTGCAATAAGGTCTATAGAGATAATATTTGATGCTACATTAAAAAGAAACACGTTGCCAGTAAAATATTTACAAATATTATCGATAGATGGCAATTGAATTTATAAATATACAGAGGATGTTCACACTTATAGGAAACGAGCGCCAGGTGTAAAAAAGGAACTATTACTTTATTTTAAAAAATCAACAACGTGGAATTCGAAAAAGGCTTAAGCTAATTCTAACACGCTATACATTTCTTTTGTTATTTGAAAAAAATGCCCTTCAAATAGAATAATTTCATAAGAGGTTATATTTTAGGACTTTTCAAGAGCTAATCTTACCTATTTGGACATAATTAAAATATGCAAACAAAACGAATCAACATTTCTAAAAAAGGTATTTATAATATTATTCACGACAAAAATATCAAGTTTTTATTCAAAGCACCTACGGAGAAATGGACAAAAGATTATCACCCTATATCTGTGAGAACTCCTGCAACTGTCAAAAAAGTGAAAAAATATATTACAAAAGAAAATCCTATGCCACAAAGAGATATAGCCAAATTAATAGGAACATCAGTGTCAACAATAAATAAAATAATAAAAATAAAATAATATAATAATAAAAATAAAATAAAATAATTTCAGAGCCCTATTCGTCAGCGACACACTATCAGCAGATATTTTTATGAAAATTTCTTTGCTGCTGATAGATGGAAATTTATTGTTACATATGACGAAGCATGGGTATATTTAACCGATTGCGACAGAAAAAGAGCTATATACTATCAAAAAAGGGTGGAAAAATCTAGGCCAATTTGGTTGAAGGAATGTGCCGAAAGTTACCCTAAAGGATTTATGGTTGCATGCGGTATATCATATGAAGGAAAATTAAAAATAAGAAAAGTTGAAAGAAATGCCAAAATAAACTCGGAGTACTATCAAAACAACATTTTAGAACCTATATTTTTGAATGATATTCCCTCTATCTATGGAAAACAGAGCAACAAAGTCTGGTTTCACCATGATAACGCCACAAGTCTTACCTCATCTTAAACCCAAGCTTATTTGGAAGATCTAAGGCAAAGAACAGGAATCAACACTATTCCAAAGAACAGAACCCCTGTATATTCTCCTGATTTAGCCCCGATGGATTTTTGCATTTTTGGATGCCTAAAAGAGCTCTTGGAAAGAGACACCCTAGGACAATTGAAGGTCTCTGGAAAGTGGTGAAGGAAGAATGGGATCTTTTGAGTATGACCATGATCAGAAAATGTCTGCTATCGTGGAAAATCAGGTGCCGTTCTGTAAATAAACAAAAAGGCTTTCAAATAGAACATTTGAAAAATTTCAAATATGGTGTTATAATTTTTAATATCTATATATAAAAAAATGAATGTATGTGTGTGTGTGTCCTTTATGCCTGACCAAATCACTCATTGGAACGCCATGAAACTTTGGGAAGTTATTTAGTAAAGTACTGGGAAGGTTTCTGAAAAATAATTTCTTGAATATCTTGAATATCCTTTTAGAGTTATTTGCAGATTTGTAGATTTAACTCGCAAGCAGCGCCACCTTGCGACGGAGATAGGCTTAGGCAGGAAGTCTGCCCCACCCCCTGTCGAGAGAATGTAATCGTCCAGCCGCCGGCCGGATGGACAGTCCAAGTACCCACCGACCAATCGGGGGGGGGGTCAAGAGGTCCTGGCGCGCGGGGGCAGAGTTGGTGACACAGCTGTGCCAAGTAGACAAGAAAAAAGCCTCGCTGGGGCTTGCCCAAGATGACCTCCGGGAACTTCGTCCATCTTCCATAAACGACCATGATTTTATTCAACTTATCGAGTATTTTTCAAGGGACCGGGAAAAAATGTTAACTATATATAACGATGATTTTGTAATGTAGAAAATTAGGAAAGACAAAATTCAGGATGACACGGCACACAGGGACCGGAACAAAATGATCACTTCATCGAGAGATTCAAATTTACGAGTTTCAAATTATCAAAATATATCTATTATTTTTTTTAATAAGTTTATAGAGAATTGTTTTAACAAATGTTCGTTAGACAAACCTTTACTCGGGTAAAACCCGGGCAAAGCCGGGTACATCCGCTAGTTTTATAATAAAACTTGTTTCTTATAAGTGTGAACACCCTCTGTATTTATAATACAATATAATGCGGCTTATGATTGTTGAACGAAAATTGCAATTATACTGCAAATGTTTCTTTTGAACGAAAAATCGAAATTTATTTTAAGGAGAAATAACGATTATTTCTAACCTTAGGGATGAAGTATGAATTGTCTCTGGACACTTTATTTTTCCGTTTATCATTACCCTTCTCACAATTCATCCTTTCATACTTCATCCCTAAGGTTAGAAATAATCGTTATTTCTCCTTAAAATAAATTTCGATTTTTCGTTCAAAAGAAACATTTGCGGTATAATTGCAATTGTCGTTATAAATATATAATGTGAATCGATGAAATTTTTTACTAAATATAAAATCCATGCTAAGATTTTTATTTGAACGAACTGCTCTAACAATAACCTTAAAGGAGACGAGAAAATATTCAGCTAAAGATTTATAAAAATGAAAAAAGGCATATATTGGATCAAAATATAATTTATTTCTAATATTTCAGTTGGCTGAACGCCAACCTTTTTCAAGGTACAACATATTTATGTCAAGAACAAACTCAGCGCCACCTAACGTCAATTATTGGCGTTATGTTGGCGCTGAGTATCTACTTATATATTTGCCTTATTCTGTCTGTTTGTCTGAAGCTCACGGATAGAATGCGCGCTCATTGGCTGCAAGGGAACACGTGTCCTCCCTGCCCCCCTCTAGACAACCCTGTTATTCAAAAACCATACATCCAATCGCCATGAAATTCTGGGATATTATTAGGTATATCCCCGGAAAGGTTTTCGAAAAATAATTTCTTGAATATCTTGAATATCCTTAGAGTTATTTGCAGAATTGTAGATATAACTCGCAAGCAGCGCCGCCAGACGGTGATAGGCCTAAGCTTGCTGCTCCACCCCTGTTGACCTTGGGTCGTCGTGTGAGTCACAGCATGATGCAACAAAAAACACTCTCTCTGAGGATTGCGGCGTCAACAACCTGTAAGTTTGTGCCTCTCTCATAAACCTGTCTATACAGACCACCCTGTCTATAGCGACCACTCTAGACAACCCTGTTATCAGCTGTGTGATACATCCACCTGTCTATACAGACCACCCTGTTAATAGCGACCACCCAAGTCAACGTTTTTAGAATATATTCGCACTCGGGTAAACCCCGGGCGTTGCCCGGGCCATTCGTCTAGTATATATATATACAGTTAAACCTGTCTATAGCGCCCCCTCTTGGGACTCACCAAAATAGGGTGCTATAGAGAGGGGGTGCTATAGACAGGTCACTTTTAATGTAAATCGCATCGTACTACATTTTTAAAATTGGGCGGTATAGAGAGGGAGGCGCTATTTAGAGGGGGCGCTATAGACAGGTTTAACTACATGCATTGACTTATATAAATACTAGACGAATGACCCGGGCAACGCCCGGGTTTACCCGATTAAATGTTTTTATTCAAACACTATTCGTTACAATTATAAATTTGGCGTCGTGGATGTCACTCTTGTGAAACGTCCCGCTCCAAACTTTACACTCAGATTAGTTACGATATACACATGTGTAAATCTTCAAATCGAGCGAGCGTCTATAAATATCTCGATTTAGATCAAGTATTCTAATTATCGATTTTAAACGTATTTATAACCTTGATAGAGGGCGCTGTTCGTGAGCTAAGTAGAATAATTTGAATATATATTTTTAATATTTAATTTTTATATAGTTTAAAATAGCCTATCGTTTTTCTCGTTATTTTTTTTTACCTATGTATGGAAATATTGGTACTGTAAAAAAAAAACTTTGCTTCAATAATATATAAAAAAAAAAAACACCCAGGCTAAGTTTCGAACAAGGTTGTGGAAATACGAAGCCGCACACCTAACCATTAAGCTACGCTTGGCATCATAAATATTCGCATGTAAAGCTATTTCAGGCATTACATATTTCTAACGACCTTTTTGAAATTGGTTTTTGAAACATGGAAATTATAATACTTCAAATAAATAGAAATAGAGTGAACACAAATAAAACATGCCAAATATTTCGAATTAGAGCAGTTATTTTAAACGGCGAATTAGATCAGTTATATAAAAAAATGAAAATATATAAATAAATAAAACATACCAAATATTTCAAGAGCAGTTATTTTAAACGGCGAATTAGATCAGTTATATATAAAAATGAAAATATATAAATAAAACCTACCAAATATTTCAAATTAGAGCAGTTATTATATAAATATTTATATTATATGTGTTATTAAGCGAACTATTATTAATAAAATATTGAGAATAATTAGATTTTAAACGTATTTATAACCTTTTAGTACTTGATAGAGGGCGCTGTTCGTGAGCTAAGTAGAATAATTTGAATATATAGTTTTAATAATTGATTTATATATTTTTTAAAATAGCCTATCGTCTTCCCCGTTATTTTTTACCTATGTATGGAAATTTTGGTTTGAATTAGTGAACTACTGCGAATTTTTGTATACCGGACATACAAACAAACATTCATTTATATATATATATAAGATATACAGTCGACTCTCTTGTTAATTTGAAACTCAAGGAACCAGAGAAAAATGTTCAATTTATCAAGAGTTCAAAATATCAGGACTTTAAACAACCTAGAGGGAGGAAGAAAAAAATCAAGCAAACAAGAGTTTGATTTCAAAATTTGTTATTTATTATTTTAAACATTTGTACAGTTATTCACAAATGTTCATTTGTAGCAAGATACTATTTCTTCAACTTCAAATTACCGAAGTGACCATAATTAATATTGATTTTATTCAACTTATCGAGTATTTTCAAGGGAAATCATTTCAAATTACCGAGAGATTCAAATTAACCAGTTTCAAATTATCGAGAGTCGACTATATGTAGTGATGCGTTTATCCAGTAGGATGACTGTAGTGTGGTTGGTTAAATACAGTCGTGATGGCCACAATGTTCAGAGTGGTTTCAGGCCTCAATGAATTGCACAAAAGGACGAGACATGTTAGATGTCTTGAAAGAGTTGGCAGCCAGCATCGGTCGAGCGAGGTCTGATCTATTCTAGTGTCCGAGAGGGACTGGTTTATTTCTCAGCAAGAGGGGGCACATCTGGGAATCCGACTATGTTTTTCAGACCGTCGGTGTAATCAGAGACCTTTCTCCTGTCTAGACGCCGGCTGTCACTCAATCTAATTTCATGATTTCGTTTTGTATTACATGATGGCCAAACTGGAGAGTTAGATTGTGTTTACAATTTGGTTGTTACACTATAACTATATTACATATGGGGATATTAGGTATATATTGAAATATATACTTCTATATCATATGTAATAGAGTATAATAACTAAAACTGTAATATCAAAATCCAACTAGCCAGTTCGGCCATCATGTAATACCAAAACGACATAATAAAATTAGCTTGAGTGACAGCCGGCGCCAGACAGGATAAAGGTCTCCGAAAAACATGTCGGGTTCCCAGGTGTGCCCCCTTCTTGCTCAAATAGATCAGTCCGCTTTGAGACACGATGATTGACAGACCATCCTGGACAGTTCTCCCCTGATCGGTGTCGGCATCAAACTCTCGCCGTCTCTGTGGTGACATCCAACATGTCTCGTCCTTTTGTGTAAATCATTCACCGCCTGTAATCACTCTGAACATTGTGTACTCCAACGACTGCATCTAACCAACATACCATACTACAATCATCCTACAGGATAAACTACATCATATATATATATGTCGTAAACCCGGGTAAGCCAACAAGTGAGTTGGAAGCAGTAAGGATTGAGTGGCAAGGCGTGCAGAGTGGGAAGTCCGCACGGGACAGTAAGGACAAAGTTTGGGATCAAAAGACGCTCTCCTAGTACGTCTCACGTGGCACCAGGACCAGGGGAAAGTTGAGGATTAACTGAGGAAAGCTCGGCGTCCTGCATGAAGCCGCGGGAGCAGCAAGGAGCCAAAACGGCGGCCACGAGGGCCGCCGTGAGACCTAGCACTGAAAGCACTTTTTGTCCCTCTCTGGCTCTCCCGGGGGTCTGGTAGCAAGCTGGTGTCACTTTGAGACGACTAGAAAAGACGTCATACTTTATTACTTACACATCACATTGTTTAAATTACGATATATATATGTTGTATAAAAAAAATGAGTGGAGCCAACAAGGTCACAGCGGGCTCCTCATCCAATATGCAGTCATGGGCCCGGAAGTGAAGGCGCACTAGCGTGAAGACAAAAGAAGACTACATGCATAGGAACATGGTTACCTCGGTTTAGGGATGGTTCCCAGGAAGTATGAGACTGGGACCGCTCTGGACAACATGACTACTTTCTTGGTGTGTCTGTCTGAGTACTTCCTTATCTGGGTCTCCGTGTCTGGACCTCTGGGCTCAGCCCCAGCTTATATCCTAATTATGACGTCAGAGAGGGGGGGGGGGGGGGGGGGGACGTCCAATCAGGGACTGCCATGACTGTAAATCTCTCTTGTTTATACTATCCTTCCCGGCTCACCGTCCCTTTCTCTCCCGGGTATCCTTTTTATTGACGCCATTTTGTAGTTACACATTAGTTTGAATTTATATACAACATATAACACATGCAATACGACATATATATATGAACATTTTAAAGACAATCAATTTAGAAATTTGTTCTCAGCCGATAGCGTTTATCCCTATTGATTAAAATACTGAGAAAGCCGTTCGATTTTCATACTCATCAATTGATTAAAAAAAAGGTTCTCGAAAAAAAACTTCCTTTCTAAAAAAGTTTTTGTTTTAAGAAAGAAGTCATTAGGGGAAATATCCGGGGAGTAAGTTGGGTGATGAATGTTCCATGTTTTTCCAGAGAAATGATGCAGAATCTATTATTATTCTTCCATGGATAATTCTCTTCCAAATGAATCAATTTTCTAATCACATAACATATTGCGGATGTTTTAATCATTGTATTGTTCTTCTGCTAATATTTAACAGCCAATCAATTTCGTTAACACGTGATAGCAATGGGTATGTTTATTAGAATTAAGGAATCGGTGGAAGGGTGGTCTAAACCATTGGTTTCCGACCACTACGTCCCGGGGTCGAATCCCGCATTGAGCACTTTTGTTCTAATTAAAAAATGCTCCAATGGCCCCCGATTCTTACAAAAGTCCAACTCCACCAGCGAGTGCAAGTAACCAAAAGGGGCTCTTGCACATTTGAAAACGAAAAGTCGAACTGCTTTTCACGTGTGTAGACATGTGGTGCACTTACAGTAAAAGCAGTCGCTAACTACCCACCATGATTATCATGGCCTGTACCATGTGTAGATAGGTGGTGTACTTACAGTAAAAGCAGTCGCTAACTACCCACCATGATTATCATGGCCTGTACCATGTGTGGATATGTGGTGTACTTACAGTAAAAGCAGTTACTAACTACCCACCATGATTATCATGGCCTGTACCATGTATACTAGGGATAATAATAAAAAACTAAAATTAAAGAACGTTCGAAAATTCGAGAAAAAACTTATTTGAATGGGTTTTCAACACTTAAAAGATACAATAAATAAATAAAGGTTATAATTCGATAACAAACCATCCATATATATGAAATGGAAGCATTAAAGCATGAATGTTTCTTTTTAAAATATAAAACAAACCTCTGGTTGCAATTTCTGTGAATTAAATGAAACAGCTGTTCAGGTTTACTTGATTTAACTCTATTGACGCACTTGGCAGATCTTTTTTCAAATAACGCAAATGTCAAGTTGTTTCAGACAGGTGTCAGTACAAATGAAATTGCTAAAATTCCATCCCTTGTGTCAAATAGTAGGTAGTTTGTTGGGGTATTGTATATATGAATCTTACCATCGTTCTAAACTGTATTTGTCTTCTTATTCTTTCTTATCTCCACTCAATCATATCAGGGTATCAAGCTTGTAAAGCTTGTTGTTGGTGTCTGCTGGGGATGAGTAGAGCTCATCAATGGATGAGTCAATACAGTCAATAATGTCTTATTTTTTCTTATCTCCACTCAATAATATCAGGGTATCAAGCTTGTAGAGTCTGTTGATGGTGTGTGCTGGGAATGGGTAGAGCTCATCAATGGATGAGTCAATACAGTCAATAATGTCCTCTTCTTTCTTATCCCCACTCAATCATATCAGGGTATCAAGCTTGCCAACCATCATGGGTGAAGTAGAATGCATCTGCCATTGTCATTAAGACTGGGAGCACTACTCAGTAGCAGGCCACTGACTTAGTTCCAATATGAAATGTCTGACATGAGGAACAGACACCATGTACAACCACTCCTAACATGGAGTACATCCTGTATCCCTGGAGTCCTTACAGGGTACTATCAGCATGGCCAGCTGAGCCCAGGTGTTTTAGTGAGCTTGTTACTGCTCCCCCTCCTTTGACATGAGGAACAGACACCATGTACAGCCGCTCCTAACATGGAGTACATCCTGTATCCCTGGAGACCTTACAGGGTACTATCAACATGGCCAGCTGAGCCCAGGTTGTTTAGTGAGCTTGTTACTGCTCCCTCTCCTCCTTTAAAATCTGGGCTTGAGACCGGAAAAGGCGGAGTGACTGTATTTGTGGTATACTAAAAACGTTACTAAAATATCTCTTTGGTTAATTACTACAACTTTAAACTAATATAAATATTACTAGCCGAGTGACCCGGGCAATGCCCCGGGTTTGTCAGAAGGCCATGTGAAGAAAATGGGTATATTCTGATTATTAGAAGCAGCATCTCAAGCAAGGTTAAATGAAAATTCTTTCTAAGCAAAATATATACATTCGGGTAGATACTACCGCGGATAAATCCTGGGCATTCAGAGTAGATCCCCAAGATAAATTTCTACATAGAAGAAATTCTGGTTTTAAGAAAAAAAAATTAACAATCGATTTAGAAACACTAAATATATATACCATCAGAAAATAATAAAAATCGATAAAACAAACGCACTTGTTTTAAAAACAAAGCAATTTGGTGTTGATAAATATAGTAAAATTTGAAGTAAAAAATCTACGATAGAAAAATCGAAAAAGTTTAAAAATAAAAAAACTACTAATATATTTGGAGAATAAAAATAAGTGTGACAGAGTAAGTAAAAATAACAAATATTTTGGTGTACAGATCGCTATGTATAGTTAAGTATCTTTGTAGAAGATTGTTTAAATCTTTACAACTAAAAACTCTGTTAGTTTATTATTTATATAGATTTGAGATTTCATTTTGAACATTACTCGTCTGCAATAATTAAACTCATGGAAGATGTTTATTTACATAAGCTTATCCATACTGCTCTTATTTCTTGAAATCATAAAAGAATACTGGATTTAAGATGCGCCAAGAAGAAATGTACATAATGCCTTTATCTAGGCAAATCATTTAATGGATTCACCAGGTAAATCCAAATAGATCAAATTTCGATTTTTAACCCTAGCAAAGTTGATGCCTAAATGGTCAATGCGGAAACCCCAGCAAAGTTGATGCCAAGATGGTCACTGCGGAAACCACAGCAACGTTGATACCAAGATGGTCACTGCGGAAACCCCAGCAACGTTGATGCCAAAATGGTCACTTCGGAAACCCCAGCAACGTTGATACCAAGATGGTCACTGCGGAAACCCTTAGCAACGTTAATGCCAAAATGGTCACTGCGGAAACCCTTAGCAACGTTGATGCCAAAATGGTCACTGCGGAAACCCCAGCAACGTTGATGCCAAAATGATCACTGCGGAAACCCCAGCAACGTTGATGCCAAAATGGTCACTGCGGAAACCCTTAGCAACGTTAATGCCAAAATGGTCACTGCGGAAACCCTTAGCAACGTTGATGCCAAAATGGTCACTGCGGAAACCCCAGCAACGTTGATGCCAAAATGGTCACTTCGGAAACCCCAGCAACGTTGATGCCAAAATGGTCACTGCGGAAACCCCAGCAACGTTGATGCCAAAATGGTCACTGCGGAAACCCTTAGCAACGTTAATTTCCAAAATTGTCACTGCGGAAACCCTTAGCAACGTTGATGCCAAAATGGTCACTGCGGAAACCCTTAGCAACGTTGATGCCAAAATGGTCACTGCGGAAACCCCAGCAACGTTGATGCCAAAATGGTCACTGCGAAAACCCCAGCAACGTTGATGCCAAGATGGTCACTGCGGAAACCCTAGCAACGTTGATGCCATTTCTGGAGTTGAATGATGCACCCAGCTTTCATCTCCAGTGACAATACGGGAAAACAGTTGATCTCCATCTCTTCGATGCATTTCCAGGAAAGCTCGGGCTGCCTCCATCCGTTGTTGCTTGTGATTTTCCGAGAGCAAACGCGAAACCCATTTTGCGCAGACTTTGCGAAAATTCAAAACATCTGACATGATTGTTCCAATCGAAGTGCGTCCAATTTCGATTCCAGAAGGCAGCCGAATCATTATTTCGTCAATGGTGACGCGGCGATCTGCTTCCACCACATTCCGAACAGCAGCAACGGCTGCATTGTCCGTAGTAGTAACGGCCCTGCCGCTTCGCTCGTCATCATGCACGTTTTGCCGTCCTTCCAAGAACCATGAACGCCATCGGCGAACCATTTGGATGCTCATACATCCTTCACCATACACTGACACTAAATTGCGATGAATATTGACCGCAGTTTCATTTTTCGCCGTGAAAAAACGAATTACAGAACGGAGTTCGCAAATGGACACGTTCATCAGTGGTAGCTCCATGGAAACTGAAGCACTACGGACTTGCGCGTACGAGTAGCGTGATTTTGAAGGTCACGGGCTTCCAACGCATCCTAGTGATCATTTCTTACACTATTAACTAATTTTTACAACGTTTCGTTCGCAGAAAAAAAAAGGGGAAACTTATTTATTGGATGGCCCTCGTAGAAAACCAAAGACGCTAGATAGTTTCTGGGAAGTTGTTAAGGACTCTTAGGATGGTATTGATCAAAACATTCTAAGACGAGAGAGAGAGAGAAGCCTTATTTCCCGGAAACATCGATGCAGGGATGTTTCTAAACGCAAAGACTTACACTTAGAAAACAATAACTTGTAATGGTGGTGACTTGTCCAATCTATGGAAAGGGCCATTGCCCCGTTAGTCAGCCACAGTTCACAGTTACCGTAGCGGCTCACGACACCGTACTACAGGACAGTCCTTTACTTGTGCTGCTTCTCCCCACGTAGAGGAAGACTTTTTGGCAGGAGCAATAAGTTGTGTGTGTACAAATATTACTACATAATACAGTAGAACTTGGATAATTCGAACTTCTTTAATTCGAAAACCTCTTTAATTCGAATATTTATCTTGGTCCCTAGAAGCCTTAAGCCTTTATTCAAAACATCTTTAATTCGAATTTTTGGATAATTCGAATTTTTTTATGGTCCCTTGGGGTTCGAATTATCCAAGTTCGACTGTATTTAATAAATCACTAAAATCGTTTTTTTTAAACGGAACAACTTCTGTAGTTTTATGGGAAGTGCTTGAAAATCATCATATGCATTTTGTATATCGAGAGATATTTACAAGATGGTATTTCAATGGCAACTTCATTCTGGTGCATCGAATTATTTTAATTGAGTGTTTTTATCTCATGCCCTAAGAATGTCCTTTAATTTGTGATCTAGAATGAAATCTAGATGGACATTTTGCCGGGAGGATATTGATATAAAGATACAAAGGTCGCCTCTCCCGTCAAAATAGACGTCAAACTAGATGGCGTCTAGTTTGACGTATATTTTGACGGGAGAGGCGTCCTTTGCCTCTTTATATCAATATCCTCCCGGTAAAATGTCCATCTATATTTTAGCCATAGATATGGCCCAGCCACTTTGCCAGCTAAACACCTCTTTGGCGAATTGTCAAGATTCCATTAGATCCCATGTGGATCTCATGGAATAAAGTCCGCCCTAGACTGACGAGGGCCATTAGCCCGACACCATGGTCTCTAGGTGGACGCTTTTCAGTTTGCCAAAGCTGGTGTTGTGGCTTTGTCATCGACCAGAGGCCGCTAATTTGCGGCGTCGGTCAATAGATGGCGTCTAGTTTTGACGTCTATTTTGACGGGAGAGCCGACCTTTGTCTCTTTAGAAAAATGAAATCATTCATATAATATTGTAGGGTAGAAATCAATTATTTGTATATCCTAAGATGTCAAAGTATTTATTGATGACGTCAGCACGACTAGTCGACAATTATCAACCAACCTATCGACAGCTAGAGAACAAGCAAGCTAGGTAACTAAATGATGATTTTACTAATATAAAGTAATAAATCTGTTTTAAATATTTTCATTGAATAATTAAATCTATATATATCTAAAAATGAATGTCTGTCTGTGTGTACTCTATAGATTCAAAAACCATACATCCAATCGCCGTGAAATTTTGGGATATTATTATGTATATCCCCGGGAAGATTTTTGAAAAATAATTTCTTGAATATCTTGAATATTCTTAGAGTTAATTGCAGATTTGTAGATTTAACTAGCAAGCAGCGCCCCCATTGCGACGATGATAAGTTTTTTTATCTATAAGTTTTATTATCACTAAGTTTATTATATCAAAGATTATTTATCAAAAGTAAGATTTTCTACCTATTAATTGCGCACAAGTCAAAGTTAGTTTTATCATTTATCTACAACATATATATTGGGAGAATAGATAAAATGATGATTTTGTAATGTAGAAAATTAGAAAAGACAAAATTCAGGATGATACGGCAATTTATTTGAGACAAGAATAATGATACAATTCCAAGGCAAGATACTATTCCTTTAACTTCAATTACCGAAGGAACCAATTAATATTGATTTTATTCAACTTATCGAGTATTTTTCAAGGGATCGGAAAAAAATGTTCACTTTATCGAGAGATTCAAATTTACGAGTTTCAAATTATCAAAATATATCTATTATTTATTTTATAAGTTTATAGAGAATTGTTTTAACAAATGTTCGCTAGACAAACCTTTACTCGGGTAAAACCCGGGCGAAGCCGGGTACATCCGCTAGTTAATTACATTATTTCTTTGCCTCGATATTTAGCTACTTTTGCTTGGAGAAACAGAGAAAAAACTCTTGGGCGACTTATCCTTGTCTCAATATCCGATAGTCAACAAATATATGAATGGATAAATACAATGATGTTTGATTTGGTTTATATAAATTCTACAAGACCGCAGTTCGGAGGAGATTAATAGAATCGCCGAATGTCGTGGTCCATTTGGATGAGGAAAGTGAAGACTAAAACGCGGCTGATTCCACACTCGTCTTTTCAGTGATACGTTAACCTATGTACGGTGTGGTCACTGGACATGTGTCGGACCTGGAGGTTGTTGGGTTCTGTGCTGCCTGGAGTATAGGAGCTCTATCTATGCTTCCTTCCTGTGGTGAATCTGTATAAGACCGGTAGTCTTAATAAAGCTGCATGTGTGTGGGTACAATACCCCGGACCTGGAGGCTGTTGTTGGGTTCTGTGCTGCCTGGAGTATAGGAGTTCCATCTATGCTTCCTTCCTGTGGTGAATCTGTATAAGACCTGTGGTCTTAATAAAGCTGTAAGTGTGTGGGTACAATACCCCGGACCTGGAGGCTGTTGTTGGGTTCTGTGCTGCCTGGAGTATAGGAGTTCCATCTATGCTTCCTTCCTGTGGTGAATCTGTATAAGACCTGTGGTCTTAATAAAGCTGTAAGTGTGTTGGTACTTTATGTCCTAATGTATTTAGTTAGATATTCAAATTGAGAAAATGATGATACATAACAATGTGTTTGTTGCAGGATCCCCGTGTCTGTGTTGTCCCATTTCACTCTACTAGGAACGGCCGTCGTATTCATTCTTCTCATCAGCAAATTTCTCTCCCAGATGTTTCCTTACGCCGGCGTTCCCTTCTGTATTTGGATTCTTCTCTTGACCCTGGTTCTACTGCCTATTTCTTTCATTGGGGCACCGCACGACTTCTGGTAACTTCTATGTACTGTCTGGCACGTAATTTGTCTATCTGGTAACTGTCTATTCTCTGTCTGGTAGTGTAATTTGTCAGGCAATTGTCTATTCTTCCCTGTCTGGTAACTGTCTATTCCCTGGCTGGCAGAGTAACTTGTCTGGTAGTGTTACTTGTCTGGTAATTGTCTATTCTTCCCTGTCTGGTAACTGCCTATTCCCTGTCTGATAGAGTAATTTGTCTAGTAGTGTAAATTGTCTGGTAACTGTCTATTTCACTATCTGGTCGAGTAACTTGTCTGGTAACTGTCTATTTTTCCCTGTTTGGTAACTGTCTATTCCCTATCTGGTAGAGTAACTTGTCTGGTAACTGTCTATTCCCTATCTGGACGATTCTATTTTTCCCTGTTTGGTAACTGACTATTCCCTATCTGGTAGAGTAACTTGTCTGGTAACTGTCTATTCCCTGTCTGGTAACTGTCTATTCCCTGTCTGTTACCGTAACCTGTCTGGTAACTGTCTATTCCCTGTCTGGTAACTGTCCATTCCCTATCTGATAACTCTCTATTCCTTGTCTGACAGTGTAACTTGTCTGGTAACTGTCTATTCCCTATCTATACCACTCCTTAAACGACCTACCACTTGAACATGTGATTGTATTGATTGATATAGACACCAATTCTATAAATTCAGCTATATCTCCCTGACGTGTGAATATTCCAGGTTCTTGGCCCTAGCAGCTCTAGCCAGCACCATAATAGCAGAGATCCTGGCCTTCTTTGTCATGTGGCGAGATGTCCACCTACCATCATACCAGCCCCCAGAACACGGGACGTACAACTTCCAGAATTTCTTCCTGGCCCTCAGCACCTTCTCTTTTGCCTGCGGAGGTTGTCCCACCTTCCCTACATTCCAAAACGACATGAAGAACCGCAGCGCCTTTCCGAAGGCAGTGTGCGTAGCTTACACCAGTGAGTATGTCGACAATGTTAATGTATCAATTTGTGTTGAACCTTCGTTATTATCTTTATTTGATGTTTCATCTATGTATGCCATGGCGACTTCTTAAGAAAGTAGAAGAAGTTTATATAAAATTTACAATAAGAATTAATACAAAGCAATAAAACGCTATATACATAGTATATGCCAGTGTGTAGATCATCCTTGAAGCTTGTTCGACCAGCTTTAAATCATGCAAACCATTCAAATGCCATCGATTGTGATAGGGCATCTTCTTTAAAAGCCTGCTTCAACATGTGAAATGATTCGGAAGTTGTTTTCCCTAATTTAAAGCAAAACTCTATGCATACTCGCTGTTTTTCAATACAGTCCATACTGAAGTTAGAAAATGTTCTGATATACTCGAGCTTATAAATTCGAAAAAAAAAAAAAAACGTGAGCGCGTGCGTCTATGTGATCAATTTTTTCTCTACGTGTTGATAAATGTTTTATCTATAAGGTCCCTATAAAATTATTTCATTATTTTGAATATTTTACGTGATCCAGTCTTATTCCTGGAAATTATTGATCACACGTTGTATATACAAGGTTATCCCAAAAGTTCGTAAACACTTTCAGAAATTAACACAAAGCAATAACGCATCATCTATACATATAAAATGAAAGGATTTAAAAGTACGAATGTTTCTTTTATACATAATACAAACTTCTACTGTCCTTACTGCGATGAAATAATATATTGGGAGGGCTTGGCTCATCAGTGGTGAACCCTCCCAATATATATTTTCATCGCAGTAAGGACAGTAGAAGTTTGTATTATGTATAAAAGAAACATTCGTACTTTTACATCCTTTCATTTTATATACTTACATATTGAAATACCAATATTATTCGCCGTTATGTATAATGTCTTTGTATTATGTATAAAGTAATTGTATTATGTATTCGCCGTAATAATATTATTCGCCAAGTAATAAGAAAAACAACGTTTTAAAAAAAAACACGAACTTTTGGGACAACCTTATATAACAAGTGAAGACATTAAGACACGAATGTTTCTTTTCACAAATAAATCAAAATTCGACTGTCCTTACAGCGATTAAAAATATTGGGAGGGCTTGGCTCATCAGTGGTGAACCCTCCCAGCAGTTTCGCCAATTTAATCTACCAGACCGCTTCTTTAGAGCTCTAATACTGTATTGGATCATTCTGCTTATATATGCTACACTGAAGGGTGGAATCTTAGAAATGGTATTTAAGTAAACTATGGACATAAGCTTTTAGGACAGTAGAATTACATATAATATATTTGAATCGAGCAATTGCAGGCGCTAATTACAAACCATGATTATCATGGACTGTATCACATGTACTTAGGATTTGTACCATCACGATTTATTTTAACTCAGAGGACTATTATAATCTTTTAAGAAAAAGGCATCTCCTTATCGTACATCAGAAAGTTGATGATGGCTTGAGCCATCTATCGGAATAAATATAAACTATTCTCGTTGATTAGCGAAGTCCGAAACGCGTACGTGGTTAGATTTTCTTGATTAATTAAGAATTGGTAATTAACCAATTCTGGAATAATTAGAAATCAACGAGAATAGTTGATATTTATTCCGATAGATGGCGCAAGCTATCAGAAACTTTCAGTTACACGATAAAGAGATGCCTTTTTCATAATTTATGCACCTTATCCCAGTACAATATCACATTTGTACTATTTATCACATATTATAATCTTGTTTACAATAGTTCGTAACTAGATTGTTTGAAAATTCTTCTGAGATAGATTAAAAAAATTAAGTTACATGTGAAGAATAAACAAAAGTTAACGGCGACAAGTTTCTTTTATTACAGTTGTAAATTCGGCAAGCTTTCGGACTTTTACGTCCTTCGACAGGTTACTTTTCAAGAAACTGAAAGATAATGTTTATATACAGGTAAATATTTACATAATAAGAACTTTTTAAGCGAATTTTTGATTTTTATACAAAGAGGAAATAAATTTTGTATAAAAATCAAAAATTCGCTTAGAAAAGTTCATACTATGTAAATATCTACCTGTAGATAAACATTATCTTTCAGTTTCTTGAAAGGTTGCCTGTCGAAGGACATCAAAGTCCGAAAGCTTGCCGAATTTACAGCATTAAGAAACACGTCACCGTTAACTTTTGTTTATTCTTCAAATGATGTCAGACGATTCCTTCTCCTGTAAGTTACATGTCCACAAAAACTGACACTTCTCATGTATATCGCATTATTAGAAGTCAGATAAGCTTCAAATTGGTAACCACATTCCACTACTAGAAAACGCATTTCCACATAAAAAAAAACTATATTAAACCTACAAAGTGTGATATTTAACAAAAGCTGAATATAGAAAAAGACATCACGCAACTGAAAGTTGTTGATGGTTTACGCCATCTTTCGGAATAAATATCAACTATTATTTGATTTTTTCATTATTCCAGAATTGGTCAAATACCCATTCTTGATTATATTATGATACATTAGCGCGCCATCTGTTATCAAAATACGAAACTATTATAGACGCGTATGATTCTTTTAGAAATAAAACAATTTCTACTGCCCTTACTGCAATGGAAAATAAATAAGAGGGTCTGGCTAATCAGTGTTGAACCCTCCCAGCGGTTTCGCCAGTTTAATCTACCATACCTACTTAATATTTTCGAAAGAATCATACGCGTCTATAATATTGCCACGTGGAAAATTAGGGAAGACAAAAACTTCAGGAGGAGACAACAATTTATTCAAGGCAAGGACAAACTATGAATGGTAAACAAAATATAAGCCACGAAGGAAATTTACAGAGTAGCAAAATATAAACAAAAAATAACCACTGTTAATAAAAATAATAAAATTAATAAATACTTTGTTACAATAGTTTAGAATTTATATTCATGATTAACCAAGAAAATCTAGTTCTTCAAATTAAAGATACTTCGGCCAGTAAATCTTTTTATTACCTTGACGTTTCGACAAAAATCTTTTGTTCTCGTCAGGAATAAACAAAAATTAAAACATTTGGCAAAGGGCTGCCTTTATCTTTACAAGAAAAGATAATAAGGTAGGTGTTTTGGGCTGTTAAACCTCATCAGCGTGGTGCAAGCTGTACCTCAACGACCAAAAACTGGTCATTCAAGTTATCCTGAAAAATCATGAAACGGGTAGTTAAGGCCAGAATTGCGTGAGAACGCTACACAAAGTGTGAAAATAGTACAAATGTGATATTGTACTGGGATAAGGTGTATAAATTAAGAAAAAAAAATCATGATTTCATGAATTTTCAGGATGCCCGAAGGACCAGTTTTCTGGTCGTTGAGGTACAGCTTGCACCACGCTGATGATGGCCAACAGCCCGAAACGTGTACGTAGTTAGCTTTTCTTGATTAATCAAGAATGTTTATTTGGCCAATTCTGGAATAATTAAAAATCAACGAGAATAGTTTATATTTATTCCGATAGATGGCAAAAATCATCAGCAATGTGATGTTACAAAAATAGAAATAATAAAAAAAAAGAAATATAAATGAAATATAAAAAAATATTATTTTTTCAAAGCACATATCAAGGAAGTTCTCAACATAAAAGAGGGTTTCAGTTTATCCACACAACTCCAAAGTATACGTGACGCTTTTATCTAACGATATAAAGTGGTGTGAGCTGAATATCAACGTACTCACACCATTTTCTCTTTCTAAAGTAATTTCTGGAGCGACCTGAAAATTTCTCTTTTTTTTGTGAGTTTTCTGACAGAGAAACATAGCTACCATCTCTCTACCTTTGAAATCTACATGCTGAAGTAGATACGGGGGTCTGTGGAAGAATGGTTTAAACCGTTGGTTTTGATCGTAACGACCCGGGTTCGATTCCCGTATTGGGTAGGGTTTTTTTATCATAAATAAAAATGCTCCAATGGACCCCGATTCTTGTAAAAGTCCAACCCCACCAGCGAATGCAAGTAACCAAACGAGAGCTCTGACACCTTTGTAAGTTTTGAAAATAGAGCAATCCATATTTAATTCATTAGATAGTAAAAGGCCATATATTGGATTTAATAAAAGATTTATTTTGCCAATATTTCGGCTGGCTGAACGCCAACCTTTATCGAGGCATTACATTACATTTTTTGAATACAAATATATATATATATATACATATATAATTCCTCGATAAAGGTTGGCGTTCAGCCAGCCGAAATATTGGCAAAATAAAAATTTTATTGAATCCAATATTTGCCTTTTTATTATCTAATGACATTTGTAAGTGTAAAGTCGAACTGCACATGTTTAGATATGTGGTGTACTTACAGTAAAAGCAGTTGTCAACTTCTACCCACCATGATTATAATGGCCTGTACCATGTGTAGACATGTGGTGTACTTACAGTAAAAGCAGTTGTCAACTTCTACCCACCATGATTATCATGGCCTGTGCCACGTGTACTAGGGATAATAAAAAAGAAGTAGATATAATTGAAAAGTAACAGAAAATCCAAATAATTCCATCATTTTGGTTAAAAATTGCATCTGATTTCATCTAGGATTAAATAGATACCAATATTTTTAGTAAATATATGCAATTTCTAAAACTGAATATGCTGATATATTCGCTCTTTAAAAATTACTACACCCATACCTCGCTCTGCGTCGGGATTACGTTCCAAAAAAACACGACGCAAATTGAAACAACGCAAAGTGAAAATATGTGAAGGCGCAATCAAAAACAAAGGTGTTGCCATATTTTATGAAAAAAAAAATTAAAGAACTCGAATCCAAAACAGCGCAACTTCGAAAATATAACGACGCACAGTGAAAATCAGTAAAAATTAAACAGCGACGCAACTTTGAAAAAAAAAAAAAACGCAAAGCGAGGTATTGGTGTATATAAAAATTATCATTGAAATTCTACGAACGAATTACAAAACCAAACTTTCTAAAACGGCTGTGGCTATAATGAAAAAAAAAAGAAAAGAAAAAATAAACCTTAAACCAAGACATGTTCTCTATATTATCAAGCAAACCAATAAAAATGGAAGAAAAGAAAATAAATGATGTCGAAATATTAATTTAGCCAGAAATCCCCTATTTACAGAAAACATACAGCAGATCCACAAAATACATATTATAAATATTAGTTTATAGTACAATATAATGCGGCTTGTGATTGTAAAACGACATTTGAAAATTATCCCGCATGTGTTTCTTTTGAACGAAAAATCAAAATTTATTTTAAGGAGAAATAACGATTATTTCTGACCTTATGGATGAGGTATGAAAGGATGAATTTTGAAGAGTAATGATAATTTTTTCCGTTTATCATTACTCTTCACAATTCATCCTTTCATACCTCATCCATAAGGTTAGAAATAATCGTTATTTCTCCTTGATATAAATTTTGATTTTTCGTTCAAAAGAAACACATGCGGGATAATTTTCAAATGTTGTTTTATAAATATTATTTATTTATTTATTTCGTATCAATTTACAGGTGTTACATTCGAGTCACCTTGTCCTGGCTATTTCACATGGCGAGTTGGTAGAGTAGAGGTGGTGGTCCCCCTAGGCCTTGCAGGAGGGCAGCTGTTGGGCGATGAGCTCTTGACTAAGTGTCAGGGCCGGGTCGTCGGAATCGGGGATTGATATCTCCTTTATTTTGTAGAATATCTTGTATTTTTAAGAATGAAATACTTTATGAGGAAAGAGTTTCTTTATTACACAAAATTAAATCACAAGCTTTCGGGCATAATCACCCTTCTACTGGTGTAAAACGAGACAAAATATTAGTGGCATTCAGCTATATATATATATGCAAAAGGTAAGAAAATAAGACAGATATGTAAAATTGTGCCAGAGAAAATTAACATAATATTGGAGGATCATTCACAAAAGTTAAGCAAGGCAAGTAAATAAACGCATAATACATTCAATACATGGCCACCACAGAAACTAAGTACGAACAACGACTGTTAAACGAAATAAAACAAAATAAAATAGAAATAAAATAAAATAAAATAACCAAAACTGTCATTGACGTGTAAAAGTATAAGTATGTTATGAAACCTAATCTTTCAGGTAGGAGGTTCCAGTACTAAATTATCATATATTTCAGGAAGGTCTATTGCTCTATTGATGCTTTTAAATTTTTTGGTGAGTATAGCTTCCAGGACCAATCGCTGGTGTTTGTTCTTAATCTCATGATAATGGGCCGAGGGGTTATAGATATTGAATGTGTGGCCTGTGTCCCGTATGTGTTGGTAAACTAGAGAGCGGGGATCTTTCCTTTTTACCGATCTATCATGCTCCACCATGCTCCACTCTTAACTCTCACCGCACAATGTGTTGCGCCCCAAATCCTTACCTCGCTCATAGTACGCATTACTGATGAAATTCGAACCCAGAATTCCTTACTTAATAAGAAGCATGATAAGAAGTTTTATTTTTGGTCTAAAAAGTATGGTTTTCCATACCAGGCTACTGCGGAAGACCACCGTCGAGTCTTGAACCTCTCCAGTACTGAACTTTCACAAGCAGAGATCTCCTTGCTATCTAAGGGCTTGAATTATCGCAATGAAGCCAAACCTGATGTCCCTAGGATCATCAGCGGTGTAGAGGCTTCTATTAAGGACCTTGGTCACCAGGCGAAAAATGATATTAGATGCCGTATCTCATCCGTACTCATGAATCCCACAACCCAAAATCCCCAGGCCCGCATGGAGAGAACCATTATGAAAAGGTTGAAAGATCGGAGTGACATCATGGTCTGCAACTCTGATAAAGGATCACAGACAGTCGTTATGGATATCTCAACGTATAGATCCAAAATGATGGACGTCCTTACAGATGAATCTACTTTTGTTCCCATAGATGAGGATGCCAAGCTTCGCACCTATCAGGATTTCAGGAAAGCTCTATTAGAACAAAAAAGACTCTCCCAGATTAACTCTGAAGAATTCAAATTATTCACATCACGCATTACCACAGACGCCTACATATATGGATTACCTAAGATACACAAACCTAATGTCCCACTGCGCCCTATCGTAGCCTGTCACAGATCACCGTCAGCCCCATTAGCCAGGTATTTATCCAATTTTTTCTCCCCGTTACTGAAACAATATAACCATAAATTCACGGTACACAACACACCTAATTTCATTGAGGAGTTATGGAAAATTTCCCCTGGTCCAAACACCATAATGTGCTCTTATGATGTAGTTTCATTGTTTTTAAGCCTACCCCACTCAGTTATTAGAGAAAGCATAGTTGCCTTCCTGACAGAAATACAGACCGATGCATCCACCATACAAACAATAGTATGCCTGGCAGATATTTGCCTAAATATGAGTGTATTTAAATTTGAGTCACAAACATACAGACAGATACGGGGTTCCCCAATGGGGAGTTCGTTTTCAACCGTTGCAGCAGAATTGGTGATGATCATGGTTGACAAATCAATCAATGAGAAACATAGAACAGACATTGTGTTATGGCGCAGATATGTAGATGATATCTTTTGTGTCTGTGATCAGAGTTCATACGAAACTATATTAGCATCCCTTAACAGTTACAATGAGGATATGTCGTTTACCATAGAAATAGCTCAAGGAGGTGTAATACCATTCCTTGATGTTCTAATAATTCAAACTCCAAACTCTTACCACACTACCGTATATTACAAAAAAGATTTCCTCCCCAACTACACGCATTACACTTCCTGTTGTCCCAATTCCCAAAAAATCAGTATTATAAAAACTTTATCTAAGCGTATACACACCCATTGTTCCCTTCCATCTTTCCAGGCAATAGAGAAACAGAACATAATCAAGAATCTCAACTCTGCAGGCTATCCGACATCCTTTGTTTGCAAACATTTTTATGTTTTCCCAGGAATAAGAAACACTGCTCAATACCGGTCCACCTGTTTTATTCCATACTCTTACAAATCGGCGGCAATAGCACGAATTCTGAATAGAAATGGTGTAAACACATATTTCTCCAACACACTCAGTCTGGCAACCAAACTAAAACAGACAATAGCAAGAAGTAGTGTAACCATTGATTCCCTTAACACCCACAATGCCATTTACTCCATATCATGTGAGCAATGTGATGCCAAGTATGTCGGAGAGACTGGGAGAATGGTGAAGACCAGAATGGTGGAGCATGATAGATCGGTAAAAAGGAAAGATCCCCGCTCTCTAGTTTACCAACACATACGGGACACAGGCCACACATTCAATATCTATAACCCCTCGGCCCATTATCATGAGATTAAGAACAAACACCAGCGATTGGTCCTGGAAGCTATACTCACCAAAAAATTTAAAAGCATCAATAGAGCAATAGACCTTCCTGAAATATATGATAATTTAGTACTGGAACCTCCTACCTGAAAGATTAGGTTTCATAACATACTTATACTTTTACACGTCAATGACAGTTTTGGTTATTTTATTTTATTTTATTTCTATTTTATTTTGTTTTATTTCGTTTAACAGTCGTTGTTCGTACTTAGTTTCTGTGGTGGCCATGTATTGAATGTATTATGCGTTTATTTACTTGCCTTGCTTAACTTTTGTGAATGATCCTCCAATATTATGTTAATTTTCTCTGGCACAATTTTACATATCTGTCTTATTTTCTTACCTTTTGCATATATATATATAGCTGAATGCCACTAATATTTTGTCTCGTTTTACACCAGTAGAAGGGTGATTATGCCCGAAAGCTTGTGATTTAATTTTGTGTAATAAAGAAACTCTTTCCTCATAAAGTATTTCATTCTTAAAGTTTGGTGAAGGAATTATTACTTCAATATCTTGTATTGTTGGATTATTTGAATTTTGCATTTAAAGGTTTAGTTTGGTACATATCTTCTAGATCGGGTTGGTTCAAGTCCTCCTTCAGTATCTTGTTTGATAGGTTGAATGGAGCTCCTACACTTGTCCGAAGGCATATTCTCATGAATGCGTTTATCTTCTTTTTGTCTGTGATTGTAATATATTTGCACCAAACTGGGAGTGCGTATGTTACTATCGGGAGGATACAACTTCTGTATAGAGTAAACTTTTGTTTTGTAGCCAATTTATGTATGAATATTATTTAATGTAAATATTTAGATATATATGCAGCTTTCAGTTGCACGATAAGGAGACGCCTTTTTCTCAATATATATATGTTATGAATAATTTGTTTGTTGTTAGATAAAGGATTGATAAGACAAAGGATCGATAAGATAAAGAGTTGAAGATGCAGTCGTGATAAGAAAAAGATAATTATTTACCATCAAGCAGCTTTTATTATCAATTACTTGAGGAAACACATTAGTTATTTTCACATTATATAGAATTTATAAAGTTAATCCTATATTAGTGATTCAAAAAGATAGATATGTTAACTACGCATATTTACAACAAAACTGAAAGTCATTCTAAAAACGATGATAACCAAAAGTAGAAATATCAATGAATAAAAATAAAATATATATATTTTTTAAAATATAGAAATATTTGAGTTTTTAGATTATATTATATATATATACATAAGTGTGTATCAAAATTCCAAACTATTATAGCCGTGTATGATTTAAAAAAAAAAAATTCTACTGTCCTTACTGCAATGGAAAAATTAATGGGAGATTTTTCCATTACAGTAAGGACAGTAGAAATTGGTTATTTTTCATCATATCATACGCGTCTATAATAGTTTCGAATTTTGATAACAGATGGCGTGCTAATGTATCAAAATATAAGTGTGTATATATATGATGAAATCCTGTACATAACTATTGATTTTTTTTATTATTTTTGCTTATACATTGTACACATGGTACAGGCCAAGATAATCATGGTGGGTAGAAGTAGGCGACTGCTTTACACTTACAAATGTGCCCGGAGCCCTCATTTGGTTACTTGCACTCGCTGGTAGGGTTGGACTTTTGCAAGAAACGGGGGCCATTTAATTCAGAAAAAAAGTGCTCAATGCGGTAATCGAACCAGGGTCGTAGCGGTCGAAAACTAACGGTTTAGACCATCCTTCCATCCACTCCCATATAATATCTCAATATATGAAGTATATAATCAGTGATGGATCCAGATGGTTGTGTTCTGCAGTCCTACTGACCATGTTCCTAGCTGTGGGTATCCCTGGATTCCTGGTGTACGGTGACGGCACCACGGCTAACATCCTCGAGACCATCGGCCCCAGTCCACTTCGCACGGCCGCCCAGCTTCTGCTCATTGCTCATCTTTTCTCCGCCTTCCAGATCATGATCAACACCCCGTGTCAGGAATACGAGCAGATGCTCGGTGTACCTCGGCGTAAGTTTCTCTACATACCTCTGTTCTAGTAGTGTTATCACTGGGATTGGTAGAGGCATCTATAGCAGTACAGTTCCAGTTGGTCTCGAGGACCACGCCATCACCATCTCCTTAGCGGCGAAGTACGCGATCTACGTATTCTTCGTAGATCGCGAAATGCGTGGTGTCGCTGGAGACCCACTGGCGATTCTCCACCAAACTCTGCAGCGCTGGCAGAGGCGCCATATTCATTGTACATAGCTAATATAACCCATATTATCTTTTTTTTCTAAATAGTGTAGACTGTCTATGTATTGACAAGATGTCAATAAAATTATTTTAATTGTCTATAGCAGTACAATCTAATTTTATTCGCGATCGAACATTATGGCCCATGTATGTATTACATCCCAAAAACGTCTTCCCTAATCTACCCAGCACTTTCTTCAAAATGTAACGTAGAAAATAAGGAAAGACAAACTTCAGGATGGCACAGTAATTTATTTGAGGTAACAAGCACACAGCCAAAATTTATAAAATATAAAAGAAGCAATTAGAGAATTATACAGAGTAGCAAAATACAAGTATCAAATAATAATCTGTTCACAAAAAAAAAAGAAAAAAAAAAAGATAGCTCTTTCCCTATGGGAGCTGTGACCCACAGCTTGCAATTATTGTAGATACCGACATGAATCTAACGTGCTTCTGCCAAGGATTCCATCGAAGTCTTGGAACTTTGTCCCTAGTACCTTTGCGTCCTTTTTCTTGCGGCGGGAAGTGCGGCTTTGTCGTCGTATCGTCTATAGGGACATCGTCATCTTGGAGGGAAGTCTTGGCTTTGACACGGCGGTGGAATCCTGGAGTCAGTCTCCGAAAATGTAGATCACAGCATCCATGGCCTCAAGGTCTTCTCGGCGATCTTTAGTTTGTCTTCCCTAATCTTCTCATCTCACCAAATGTAACATAGAAAATTAGGAAAGACAAACTTCAGAATGACACAGCAATTTATTTAAGGAAAGAACAAACTCTAAAATAGATAAAATACTAGAGAAGCAATGAGGGAAGTTTATAGAGTAGCAAATTTTAAATATCAAAAGAATAATCTGTTAATAGTAAATATTTCGCTACAATATATTTTGGGAAATTTATGTTTTTCTGGGTTGTAGCCAAACCTTTGTAGAGATCTCTATTAGCTTTAAATCTATATTTTCTTTGGCATTATATGATTTTGACGAGTACTGCTGGCAAATCGTATAGTATAATTTAAAAAATTAGATTTTCATATAAAAATACTTCGTCATTTTCATTATATTTCATAAAATATACCTAGAGGAACTCTATAAAAAGTTGATTGAACGAAATCATTTAAACAAAATTTCGTGCATCTTCTATGGCGATTTACAAGCTTTGTCTATCTCTCCAGCCGATTCTTAAATGTATTCTTGTAGCAATTTATGAAATTCAGTTTTACAAAAATAAAATAATGCCACGTTTTTATTTTAAAACGCTAATTTTCTGTTTTGTAAAACTTTAATTTTAAAGTTCATTATTTTAAAAGTGAAATGTTTGTTAATGGAATAGACATTTTACTTCAACTCATTTTATTGCCGCCTCTGTTTACAAGCCATTTGTTTTCTTATATCTATTTTTACATATCGTTTTTATTGAGTTTTTACTAATTTTGCATGTACATCATTGACTTTTAATGAATGAGAAAAAGAAATTGAAAATAAACATATGAAAAATTAAAGTAACCTCCTAAAGGAATTTATGTACAATTGAAAATTGTTTTTTTTTGTAACGTCTCATATTCCCCTTCTTGAAGCATTTATTCTCGGGTAATAAATGGTCGAAGTTGAGATATGTGAACGCGTCTTGTTTGCTTTTGGTCTTTCAGAGAGATATCGTAGGTTACATCAGATATCTTTTTTTGAATGACAAATGGTCCTTCATATTTTGGTGATGTCTTGATGAGGCGAGGGTCGTTGAAGGCAATTTTTCTTATGACTAAGTCTCCTTCTTTAAAGACATACTTGGGGTGATGGCTATCGAGTTTAATCTTCCACCTACTTCTAATTTGTTCTGTCCGCTGGCTAACTCTCTTCCTGGCTTCCTCAATTGTAATTGGAGTTTGGTCGGCAAATTCGGGTACATTACCGATTCCATACATTAAGAAAAGCGGTGAAAAACCAGTCACGTCATGTGGTGTGGAATTATAATTTTTGACAACTTGCGGTAACAATGAGCTCCATTTACATCTAGGTTTCTCTAGAACAGCTATTCTCAGTTTTGTCATTATCGTATCATTTAATTTCTCACAAATGCCATTGCACTGAGAATGATAAGGCGAAGTATATGTGTGTTTAATTCCTTGTAAAGAAAGAAATTTGTTGAACTCTTTTGATATAAAATTTTTTGCCATTATCTGTTAAGATAGTATTGATCGAATTAACAGATTTGATTATCTTATCAAGACATTGAGTGACAGCTTGAGCAGTGTTTGTTATTGTGGGATATGCCCATAGATAACGAGTTGCGTGATCAACAAAAACTTGAATGAATTTATGCTTTGTGTTAGCTGCTGCTGTTCCCAGTACAATAGTGTCACAACCGATCATTTGTAATGGTTGGATATTTGACGTTGGAGTGATCATTTCTCCTAAAGTTGGTTCATGTCTGACCTTCACTAGTTGACAAGATTTACAAGATCGAACATAATTCTTGATATCAGTTGTTATTCCTTTCCACCAATAACATTGAGTTATAAGTTTGCATGTTTTGGTTATTGATGGGTGACTCAATGAATCGTGATATTCTTCCAATATTTTTTTGGTAAGCGAGTTTGGGACAACTGCTTTAAAAACTCCTTTTTCTTTGATCATTACCACACCGTCGTGAGTGTGGGAATTTTTCAAGAAACTCAAATCTGAATTTTGTTGGTGTTCTTGAAGTTCTTGAGTTGCAATGTTAACAACTGGGAGTCTTGATAAGGCGTCAACATGAGTTTGTTGCTTTCCAGAACGATGAACGATGTTACATGATTTCGAGGATAAACTAAGAATCCATCTAAAATACTTAGGTTTCGGTTTCTTCATGGTGAAAAGCCATTGGAGCGCCGCATGATCAGTGATGATTTCAAATGGTTGGTTTTCTATGTATACATGAAAGTGATCAGTTGCTTGTATCACGGCTAGGCATTCCATCTCATAAGCAGAATAATTCTCTTGGTGTGGTTGCAGTGTTTTGGAGTAATAAGCAATTACATGTTCCTCATTGTCTGGACCAATTTGTGTTAGGATTGCTCCAATTCCATATTTGGAGGCATCTGTATAAACTTTAGAGGGGTAGTCCGGGTTGTAAATATCAAGGACAGGTTTTGTAGATAGTGCCATTTTAAGTTTAGCGAACGACTCCTCTGCTTCCTCATTCCAGATGAAGGGCTGATTCTTCCGAGTGAGTCGAACCAAGGGGAATGGAATTTTAGAAAAGTCCTTCACAAATTTTCTGTAATAATTTGCCAATCCCATGAACTGACGAACTTTCTTTACAGTATCAGGTCTTGGAAAGTCTTGAATATATTTTCCTTTTCCTGGATCAGGTTTTAATTGATTGTGACTGATGATATGTCCGAGGTATTTTACTTCAGTTCTTCCAAAAATACATTTCGACAATTTTAATTTCATGTTGTACTGTCTTAATTTGTCAAAAACTTTACTAAGAAGCTCTATGTGCTCTTGCCATGTTTTCGTGTACACCAATATGTCATCTTGGAAAGAGCAAGTTCCTTTCCATAATAATTCACCTAGAATATGTTGGATTATCCTTTGAAACGTTGAAGCAGCATTTTTTAAACCAAATGCCATCACTAAAAACTCATAATGACCATCGTTTGTGACGAATGCAGTTTTTTGAATATATTGCGGGTCCATTTCGATCTGCCAATAACCCCATGCAACATCAAGGGTAGAGAAGAATCTGGATCCATGCAATCGATCAAACATGTCCTGTATGTGAGGTAGGGGTTGCCTGTCATCCAGCGTGATCTCATTAAGACGTCTGTAATCAATGCACATCCTTTTATTTCCATCCTTCTTGGGAACCATAACAACAGGAAATGCCCAAGGAGAATCTGAAGTTCTTATTAACTTGTGTTCGAGAAGTTCTTTAACTTGTTCAGCTATCTCTTCATACTCTTTTAGAGGACGACGATAGGGTCTAAGAGAAATTGGTTGTTCACTTTTCGTGATGATCTTATGTTGTATAGCTACTTTTCCCAAATCATTGGCATGCTGACAAAATACATTCCTATTGTGTTCAAGTAATTTTTTTAATTCATGTTCTCTTATCTCTTCTAGATGATTTACAAGAATTGGATTTTGTAATCCATCAAATTTGGTGTAAATTGTTTTGTCTTTGACATCTATTAAAAGATTAAAAAGAGATGCAACATCTAATCCGATCAAGAGTGGATATTTAAAGTTCTTCATTACATGGAGAGTTACAGGTTTAATTAGTTTATCTATTCTTACCTTGGTCTGAAGGCTTCCACATGTCCTGGTAACACCATCCGCTTGGCTGATGTGAATGTCTGAATTTGGTTGAAGTTGAAGACGGGTTCGCTTGAACAATCGCCAATTGATTATTGATACTGTTGCTCCAGTATCCACAAATGCTTGCGCAGGAATTCCATTTACTTCAACACTTATGTTGATAAGCTTGAAAGCTCCTTGTGTAGGGGTATTTGTCAAAGTACTTACATTCAACAATTCCGGGGCTCCGCATACTTGTTTCACTGAAGTATTTTGATTAGGCCTATCCTTTTTATAATTAGGATCATAATCCTCACAATCTGTGACCCAATGTTTAATTTTTATTCCCTTTTTCGAACATATTGGACACCAGAACGGACAAACATTTTTTCTATTATCATTATTTTTTGTCGCGAGATGTATTTTGTTTTTAGGCTTAAACTGAATTGAAACCCTATTTTGTTCAATTGAAGATGCGATATGAAACCATATTGTGGCGTCAGTTGGCTGTGCAGCCACAATTAAATCTTTCCAATCATTTGGAAGTCCGTCTGTTAATAAATGAATTTTTTCCTCCTTCGTTAGATGGGTTTGATTTAACAGGCGAATTTTATCTTGAAAATAATTTTCTATTGATTCTTTTCTCGTTTTAATCTTCGATGTGATGCTGAGACAATTGGATTTGCGTTGTATGAACCAAATCTTTGAATCAACTTTTCCTTTACAACTTCCCATCTTTTTATTGCAGGATTTGAAATAATCTCGTCTGCATACCATTCAAGTGCTGAATCTGTCAAGTAGTACATAAGATTTTTGATTTTTTCATCTTCCTTCAAAGAATTATTTTCAAAATCATATAATTTGATCCATGACTCAGGCCTAATTGCCGACTTCGAGCCGTTGAATTTTTGCAACCGGTTGTTTGGATTTTCCGCCATTTTTTTCTTTCCGTATCCTTTTCGACTGCGCCAAATGCCACGTTTTTATTTTAAAACGCTAATTTTCTGTTTTGTAAAACTTCAATTTTAAAGTTCATTATTTTAAAAGTGAAATGTTTGTTAATGGAATAGACATTTTACTTCAACTCATTTTATTGCCGCCTCTGTTTACAAGCCATTTGTTTTCTTATATCTATTTTTACATATCGTTTTTATTGAGTTTTTACTAATTTTGCATGTACATCATTGACTTTTAATGAATGAGAAAAAGAAATTGAAAATAAACATATGAAAAATTAAAGTAACACCCTAAAGGAATTTATGTACAACTGAAAATTGTTTTTTTGTAACGTCTCAATATATTTAGAGGAGCTCTAGAAAAAGTTGATTGAACGATATTATTTTACCAAATATTTGTGCATTTTATATGGTTTTGCCAAGTGGAAAATTAGGGAAGACCAACTTCTCAGGAGGAGACAACAATTTATTTCAGGCAAGAACAAACTATGAGTGATAAACAAAAGATAAGCGAAAGAGGGAGGTGTACAGAGTAGCAAAATATAAACATAAAAAATGACCACTCTGCTAATAAAATAGTGAATAGAGAGAAAATAGAGGTAACCAAGGCTCATGGAGCATGAATCATAAAATACTTTGTTACACTATTCATGTAGCATATTATGAAAATTTCAGATTTTTCATGTATAAATTTTTCGTTATTTTCAGTTTATATTAAAAAAATATATATTGAGGAAGAAGAAATTGATTGAACGATATCATTTAACTTTTTTTTTTTTGCATCTTCTATTGCGTGTGTAAAAAGCTTTTTCCATCCAGACTATTCTTAAAGGTATTCTTGTAGCAATTTATCAGATTCGTCCTTTTTAAATATAAAATATATTTAGAGCAACCCTTTAAATGAATGTGAATTAATCAAGAAAGGATATTTGGCAAATTCTGAAATAATTAAAAATCAATAGAATTATTAATATTTATTCCAAAAGATTGCCCACGCCATCTCAAATTTTAGTTGCACGATAAGGAGATGCCTTTTTTCTTAATCTCTAAAAGAATTTGATTGAAAGATATCATTTATACAAAATTTTAAGAATTCTCTATGGCGTGTCACAAGCTTTTTCTCTACACAGCCTATTCTTAAATGTATTATTTGCATAGCCAAACCATGATGTTTATTGCTCCACGTGTGGCGCCAGGATTCTCTTGGAGGAGAGTGGCGGTACGGACAGCTGTGATGGGTGTCATCGCCTTCGTGTGTCTCTCCATCCCCGAGTTCGGCAAGATCCTCAACCTGGTGGGAGCTATCGCCTCCAACACCACAACCTTCGTGCTACCGCCGCTCTTCTACCTCATGTTGTGCCGGCAGCAGAGCCAGGATTGGCCGGACAGGTAACTTCGCGGCTACTTTATATCAGAGATTTGTGGTTGTTGTGTCCAATATAGAGTCTCAGATGTCTCCATACATCTCTATCACAGCAATGTCCTCTATCTTGGGTGTGTAAAGTTGCTGTTCTGAGTTCATGTCAATTTTCTGTTGTTGTTGTCGATCCAATGAAGAGCCTCAGAGGTCTCCATACATCTCTACCACAGCATTGTCTTCTATCTTGGGTGTGTAAATTTGCTGCTCTGGGTCCATGTCAATTTTCTGTTGTTGTTGTCGTGTCCAATGAAGAGCCTCAGAGGTCTCCGTACATCTCTATCACAGCATTGTCCTCTATCTTGGGTGTGTAAAGATGCTGTTCTGAGTCCATGTCAATTTTCTGTTGTTGTTGTCGTGTCCAATGAAGAGCCTCAGAGGTCTCCGTACATCTCTATCACAGCATTGTCCTCTATCTTGGGTGTGTAAAGTTGCTGCTCTGGGTCCATGTCAATTTTCTGTTGTTGTTGTCGTGTCCAATGAAGAGCCTCAGAGGTCTCCGTACATCTCTATCACAGCATTGTCCTCTATCTTGGGTGTGTAAAGATGCTGTTCTGAGTCCATGTCAATTTTCTGTTGTTGTTGTCGTGTCCAATGAAGAGCCTCAGAGGTCTCCGTACATCTCTATCACAGCATTGTCCTCTATCTTGGGTGTGTAAAGATGCTGTTCTGAGTCCATGTCAATTTTCTGTTGTTGTTGTTGTGTCCAATGAAGAGCTTCAGATGTCTCCATACATCTCTATCACAGCATTGTCCTCTATCTTGGGTGTGTAAAGTTGCTGTTCTGGGTCCATGTCAATTTTCTGTTGTTGTTGTTGTGTCCATTGAGAGCCGCAGATGTCTCCATACATCTCTATTACAGCATTGTCCTCTATCTTGGGTGTGTAAAGTTGCTGCTCTGGGTCCATGTCAATTTCCTGTTGTTGTTGTCGATCCAATGAAGAGCCTCAGATGTCTCCATACATCTCTATAACAGCATTGTCCTCTATCTTGGGTGTGTAAAGATGCTGTTCTGAGTCCATGTCAATTTTCTGTTGTTGTTGTTGTGTCCAATGAAGAGCTTCAGATGTCTCCATACATCTCTATCACAGCAATGTCCTCTATCTTGGGTGTGTAAAGTTGCTGCTCTGGGTCCATGTCAATTTCCTGTTGTTGTTGTCGATCCAATGAAGAGCCTCAGATGTCTCCATACATCTCTATAACAGCATTGTCCTCTATCTTGGGTGTGTAAAGATGCTGTTCTGAGTCCATGTCAATTTTCTGTTGTTGTTGTTGTGTCCAATGAAGAGCTTCAGATGTCTCCATACATCTCTATCACAGCAATGTGCTCTATCTTGGGTGTGTAAAGTTGCTGCTCTGGGTCCATGTCAATTTCCTGTTGTTGTTGTCGATCCAATGAAGAGCCTCAGATGTCTCCATACATCTCTATAACAGCATTGTCCTCTATCTTGGGTGTGTGAAGATGCTGTTCTGAGTCCATGTCAATTTTCTGTTGTTGTTGTTGTATCCAATGAAGAGCTTCAGATGTCTCCATACATCTCTATCACAGCAATGTCCTCTATCTTGGGTGTGTAAAGTTGCTGCTCTGGGTCCATGTCAATTTTCTGTTGTTGTTACGAATGAAGAGCCTCAGATGTCTCCATACATCTCTATCACAGCAATGTTCTCTATCTTGGGTGTGTAAAGCTGCTGCTCTGGGTCCATGTCAATTTTCTGTTGTTGTTGTTGTGTCCAATGAAGAGCCTCAGATGTCTCCATACATCTCTATCAAAGCAATTTTCTCTATCTTGGCTGTGTAAAGCTGCTGTTCTGGGTCCATGTCAATTTTCTCTTGCTGTTGTCGTGCCCAATAAAGAGGCTCAGATGTCTCCATGCATCTCTATCACAACAATGTCCTCTATCTTGGGTGTGTATACTGTGTTGTTGTTGTTGTGGTGTCCAATGAAGAGCCTCAGATGTCTCCATGCATCTCTATCACAGCAATCGCAATGTCCTCTCTCTTGGGTGTGTATACTGTATTATTGTTGTCGTGTCCAATGAAGAGCCTCAGATGAATCCATACATCTCTATCACAGCAATGTCCTCTATCTTGGGTGTTTAAAGCTGCTGTTCTGGGTCCATGTCAATTTTCTGTTGTTGTTGTCGTGTCCAATGAAGAGCCTCAGATGACTCCATACATCTCTATCACAGCAATGTCCTCTATCTTGGGTGTTTAAAGCTGCTGTTCTGGGTCCATGTCAATTTTCTGTTGTTGTCGTCGTGTCCAATGAAGAGGCTCAGATGTCTCCATACATCTCTGTCACAGCAATGTCCTCTATCTCGGGTGTGTATACTGTGTTGTTGTTGTTGTGGTGTCCAATGAAGAGCCTCAGATGTCTCCATGCATCTCTATCACAGCAATCGCAATGTCCTCTCTCTTGGGTGTGTATACTGTATTATTGTTGTCGTGTCCAATGAAGAGCCTCAGATGACTCCATACATCTCTATCACAGCAATGTCCTCTATCTTGGGTGTTTAAAGCTGCTGTTCTGGGTCCATGTCAATTTTCTGTTGTTGTCGTCGTGTCCAATGAAGAACCTCAGATATCTCCATGCATCTCTATCACAGCAATGTCCTCTATCTTGGGTGTGTAAAGCTGCTGTTCTGGGTTTATATAAATTTTCTGTTGTTGTTATCGTGTCCAATGAAGAGCCTCGGATGTCTTCATAATCTCTATCACAGCAATGTCCTCTATCTTGGGTGTGTAAAGCTGATCTTTCAGGTCCATGCCAAATTTCTGTTGTTGTTGTTCCCAATTAAGAGTAATAG
Organism: Cordylochernes scorpioides; assembly: GCA_030710605.1. Lineage (NCBI taxonomy): Eukaryota > Metazoa > Arthropoda > Arachnida > Pseudoscorpiones > Chernetidae > Cordylochernes > Cordylochernes scorpioides. The sequence goes on from CP092870.1 coordinate 49,707,099, forward strand.
ATGTCCCCATACATCTCTATCACAACAATATCCTTTATCTTGGGTGTATATACTGTATTGTTGTTGTTGTCGTGTTCAATGAAGAACCTCAGATGTCTCCATACATCTCTATCACAGCAATCGCAATGTCCTTTATCTTGGGCGTGTATACTGTATTGTTGTAGTGTCTAATAAAGATCCTCAGGTGTCTCCATGTATCTCTATCACAGCAGTGGTTCTTTATCTTGGGTGTGTATACTGTATTGTTGTTGTTGTTGTCGTATCCAATGAAGAGCCTCAGATGTCTCCATACATCTCTATCACAGCAATCGCAATGTCCTTTATCTTGGGCGTGTATACTGTATTGTTGTAGTGTCTAATAAAGATCCTCAGGTGTCTCCATGTATCTCAATCACAGCAGTGGTTCTTTGTCTTGGGTGTGTATACTGTATTGTTGTTGTTGTTGTCGTATCCAATGAAGAGCCTCAGATGTCTCCATACATCTCTATCACAGCAATCGCAATGTCCTTTATCTTTGGCGTGTATACTGTATTGTTGTTGTGTCTAATAAAGATCCTCAGGTGTCTCCATGTATCTCTATCACAGCAGTGGTTCTTTATCTTGGGTGGGTATACTGTATTGTTGTTGTTGCCGTCGTGTCCAATGAAGAGCCTCAGATATCTCTATACATCTCTATTACAGCAATGTCCTCTATCTTGGAAAAAAATTGGTAACATTTTTTTTTTAATTTTACCAATTTTTTTTTAATTTTTATTTTTACAAAAATAAAATTTATCTTTATACAACACCTGTTGAAATTTGCCAGTTTTATTTACTTTTTCTTATCTAACCAACACCTCTCTTATCTTCCCTGGCCTGGGGAATCTAACCTTTTTTGAACAACCTTGGTGGCGTACAGCACCTTGGTACTTTGATACAGTGTATTGTCTGCTTGCTACGTTCTTTTTTGGGCTCGAAAATCATACACTTTGGTTAGTAGCCCGTAAAACCATTCTTTCTCTGATTGGAGGTAGATCTCTCTGAGGCCATCTTCACGCTGGTTCTCTCTTGAGTTGCCTTAGGACTTTCATTCTTCTCTCTGGACTACCCCTCATGGACTCTTAATCCAGGATTATCTCTCCGAATGTGCGTCCTTAATTCCCACCACTACTATGACTACATCCACAATCACCATATATAAGTTTAACTGAATAAATAATCGTAAAGATAGAGGCAGCCTGGTCGGTATTCATAATTCTTAAAATTGAAGATACTTCGGCCAATAAATCTTTTTGTTATCTCGATGTTTCGATAGAAATCTTTTATCCTCGTTAGTAGAAAATAAAAATTGAAGCATTTGGCGAAGAATTAAAAATTATTCTAATGTTTCAAAGTTGAAATATTCGGTGAGAACACCCTTGCAACTTTAGAATAATTTTTAACACCTTGCCAAATGTTTTAATTTTTGTTTGCTCCTAAGGAGGACAAAATATTTTTGTCGAAACGTCGAGATAATAAAAAGATTTACTGGCCGAAATGTCTTCAATTTTAACGAATAAAAATCTACGGACATTTTGGGTAGACCTCGTACATTCTTTGCATATTTACGATGAGCCTAGGGTGGTCTGGGAAGGATGGTCTAAACCGTTGGTTTTCGTTCGCTACTACCCGGGTTAGATTCCCGCATTGGGTACTTTTTTTCTGATAAAAAGAAATGCTCCAATGTCTCCCGATTTTCGCCAAAGTCCACCTCACCAACGAGTACAAGTAACCAAACGGGGCTATGGCACATTTGCAAATGCAAAATCCGAACTCTTTTTCACATGTGTAGACATGTGGTCCCCTTATAGTAAAAACAGTTGATAATTACTACCAACCATGAATACCATGACCTGTACAAGGTGTACTAGGGATAAGCAAACAAACAAACAAAAACAATGAAAGTTTGAATATCTTACTTAGCAGATAGGGGATTTAGAAGGTTTGTTATAAACAAAGCGTATTCTTAGTTGATACTGATAACTATTTACAATTCCCTAAACTTTTATATGTGCAGGTCGTTGCCAACGTGTGCCAAGCTGTACCTCTGGGCGGTGGTTGTGCTGGGGGCCGTCAGTGGAATCATTGGGACGTACGCCGCCCTGGATGTGATCATAGACCCTGCAGCCTTCTCTACGCCGTGCTACCACAACTGCCAGCTATGTCTCCTCAACGTCACGTTATGACCACAGCTAGATCCTGTATAGTAAACACATCACCTCACCGTTCAGTCTCTAGAACAAATTCATTTACCACCACACACATCTATGGAAAATTTGATGGGAAAATTTGTAGAGACACTTTGTTGTTATTGTCATGTCCAATGAAGAGCCTCAGATGTCTCCGTACATCTCTATCACAGCAATGTCCTCTATCTTGGGTGTATAAAGCTGCTGTTCTGGGTCCATGTCAATTTTCTGTTGTTGTTGTGTCCAATGAAGAGCCTCAGTTGTCTCCATACATCTCTATCACAGCAATGTCCTCAATTTGGGTGTGGAAAGCTGCTGCTCTAAGTTCATGTCAATTTTATGCAAGGCTGCGGCCATTGCTGGGCATGAGAATATGTGGGTAGGTGTTAGTTCCACACAAGGACAGTTTTTGCATGTCCTATAGGTTCTTGTGCCATCGGGATGTATTGTTATTCCTTTTTAGTAGAGCCCCTCTCTTAACTCTATATGTGTGGGGACCGCCGAAAATTATCCCAAATTTGTCAAGGGGAGTGCTAACTGTATATGTGTTGTGACTGAAGACAAGAAACTTTGAGAAAAGAAATGAATATGTAAATGTGATGTTAATAGATATGCAAATGAACGACAACTCGAAAATAATTAGATCATCTTTTCCAAGAAATTATGTACCTGAGAGAATTCTGTCTAGGGCATAGGACACTAATAAAATGCTTTTTAAATTGGGGAGAATAAATATTTTCTCCAATTCTTTAAATAAGGCAAACATTTGGGCTTATTATCAAATAGGACCCACTGCTAATTTAGAATCGATGGAAGAAATGCTATCAAGCTTATGTAACTGCGCATATATTATATACATATATGTGTATTATATGTATATTTGGTTTGAAAATAGAGCAATCTTTATTCAAATCATTAGATAATAAAAAAGCATATATTGGATTGAATAAAATATTTATTTGCCAATATTTTAGTTGGCTGAATGCCAACCTTTATCAAGGCATTTCTATGGTAACCCCTTTATAAAGGTTAGGTGTTCAGCCAACTGATATAGTGGTAAATAAATATTTTATTAAATCCAATATATGCCCTTTTATTATCTAATATATTGTTACATCATGATTAATGGCGTATTTCATATATTATTTTTAATATATTTGAAATTTAAATTATATATTTATTTATTTTTATATAAAATATTCTATGATATTTATTTAAAACAGATTATTTAGATTATGATCATTTGTATTTAGGTACACGTGTGACTTCACTGCTCTCTTTGATGTGAGAAAAATAAATAAAGGATTCTGGAGGCTACTTAAAGAAGACTTATTTCATTATTCCCTTTTATAAATTTGTAGGATGGTTGAAACACGCTCTGGTAAGATGCAAGACCCAGCACAGGAGAGAATCCAGGCTGAAGAGTCTGCCAAGCCGCAACCTGGTGCAACAATTGGTAGAGATGCTAGTTCCGACCCAGTTGTCCTGAATCCCAACATCGACATCCCCAAGTATGATGGAACGGAAGACCCTCGCCCATGGATTGAATCTCTTGAAGAAATTGGCTTCTTGTACCATTGGGCAGACTACATTATCTCTCGTTATGCCGCCATGAACATGACGGGAAGCGCTAAAACCTGGTTGAATTTACACAAAGCTAGTTTCACGAGCTGGGAAAATATTAAAATCCGCCTCATTCAGGATTTTTCTTTGGACGCGAATAAAGAAGAACTTAGAATGAAGCTCAACAGAATGCAACACTGGAATGAACCAGCAATCAGGTTCGCGGAAGACATTCTAGTGTTGTGCAACAAGGTTGACCCCGCAATGGAAGAAGAAACAAAAATTGAACATGTTATTGGAGGACTGAAAAAAGAGTACTCATTCGCGCTCTACCTGAACCCTCCTAAAACGACCGATGACCTTCTTGTCGTGTGCAAGAAAATGGATTCTTTTGAAAAGAAGTATCGGGAACGTGTGGAGAAATCCAGAAACCTATATAATGGTCCACGCTATTCTAGACCCCAACAACAATCGAGGTACGTGCCGCCGACTGCCGCACGAAACTACCAAACCACTTCCAGGCCCCAAGCCCCTGTTCCCAATAATTACAAGAACGACTCCCCTCCTACCCCCAGACAGTATCGAAACAACTTTCCCCAGCCCTCTACCCCTAGACGTCCTTATACTCCTAACTTTGTGCCGAAACCAAACCTTCAGAGAAACACTTGCAATAAAAGCCAAGAAGTGAGCAAAAATAGGACGGAAGATGGAAGACCAATCTGCTTTAAATGTAACAAGCCAGGGCACGTGGCCCGTTATTGTAGGGTCAAGTTTATAAGAATCCTAGAAGAGGATCCAGCAGATACCCAAGAGAAGGTCGAAGAGAAATGCCAAATGAATGAAATATCAGAGAAATCAGGACCTCGGCTTTATGCTGATGTATGTCATAGCACACAGACAAATATTCCTACCCGGAATAGATATTCCGTGTTGGAAGATTTAAACTAAGCGTCGCGCCTGAATCTGTCAATCAAAGCAAGTCGACCATAAACGGAATCAAGAAGTTGGACCCTAAATACAAATTAAAAATTAATGCGGACAAGATAGGGACTTTTGAAGCTTTGGTTGATACAGGTGCTGACCTCTCAGTGGTCGACCTCAGAACGGCCCTCGATACAGGCCATGGTATAAGTAAACTCGCAAAAATGTGTGCAGGACCCGATGGAAAAAAATTGGACATGGTAGGAAGTATATTTTTAAATATAAAAATTGATGATGAAACATTATCACACAACTTTGTGATATTGAAAACGCATTTACGGACATTAATTCTTGGGAGAGATTTCCTTAAGAAAATGAACGCAAAAATAGATTGTAAGCAAGAAACTATAAAATACGATTTGACGAATAATCATGACGAAATCAATTTTGAAATGTTGAAAATAAAGAGCGCCAAGGATTCCATTGTACCGGAATGTTCCATGAAATTGATCAAGGCATTGGTAGAAACAGAGGATGGAGAATATATTATCGAGGAGAGCAGCAAAATGTTTCAAACAAATGGACTTCGTCTAGCAAGAAGCTTGATCAATGTTATAAATAGGGAAACACACATCTGGATAACTAATCCGTATCCTCGACCGTTAAAAATAATGAAAAACCAAACATTGGCTTTTGGAAGTAGTCCAGCGAAAATAAATGTGAGTCGAGAAAGAGAGGTAGAAAAGAACGAAGAACCTAGATCCCAAATAAACGAAAATCTTTCACCAAAGGAACAGAAGGAGTTAAAACAAGTTTTAGAAAGGTATGGAGATCTTTTTTCATCGATATTAGGGAGAACCAATTTGGCAAAACATCGGATAGACACAGAAGACGCGAAGCCAATTAAAAACAAGCCTTACCGGGTAAGTGCTAAAGAACGATATATTATAAAAGAGCAAATTGACGAGATGCTTACAGAAGGCATAATTAGGCCATCTTCTAGCCCCTGGTCTTTTCCAGTAATATTGGTCAAGAAGCGAGATGGTAAATACAGATTTTGTGTGGACTACAGAAAACTGAATAATGTGACAGTAAAAGATGTCTATCCGATCCCTAGAATAGACGAAGTTATGGATACTCTCCAAGGATCTAGATACTTCTCAGCAATAGACCTCAGATCTGGATATTGGCAAGTTGAAGTCGAAGAAAGAGATAAAGAGAAAACAGCTTTCACTACAGCGCATGGATTATATGAATTCAACGTGATGCCTTTTGGACTTTGTAACGCGCCTTCTACCTTTGAGAGAAATATGGAGAATATGCTTGGAAATCTGAGATGGCAAATTTGTTTGTGTTATCTGGATGATGTTATCATATATAGTCCGGATTTTGAAGAATTGGAGATTCTCGGCTATATAACGAGCAAACATGGTATAAAACCCGCGGAACATAACATCAAAGCTGTCAGAAATTTTCCTCGGCCCAAAAAGGTCAAAGAAGTACAATCCTTTTTGGGAATGTGTTCATATTATAGAAAATTTATCAAAGACTTCTCAAAAATTGCTGACCCTTTGACCAACCTTATAAAAAAAAGTGTATCATTTACCTGGACAGAAAGACAAGAGGAAGCGTTTCAAACCCTAAAAACAGCACTATTAAGTCCACCAATTTTAGGTCACTTCAATTCAAATGCACCTACTTATGGTCATACTGATGCGTCCAACATCGGCATAGGTGCAACACTTGTCCAAGACATCGGTGGTGAAGAGAAGGTGATCTCATATTTGAGTCGTACCCTAAGTAAAGCGGAGCAAAATTATTCAACCACTGAAAAAGAATGTCTGGCCGTTGTCTGGTCAATGTCAAAATTACGACCCTACCTTTATGGAAGACACTTTAAAATAGTAACAGACCATCACGCCTTATGCTGGCTCAAAAACTTGAAGGATCCAACAGGTCGATTGGCAAGATGGGCATTGAAAATTCAAGAATATGACTTCGATATAATACATAAATCAGGAAAGAAGCATCTGGACGCCGATGGCTTATCTAGGGGACCCTTACCAGAAACTGATTGGGATGAGGATTTTGAAAGGCTATTTTTAAATCAAATAACAGACGAAGAGGATAAGTTTATCGAAAGTGTTAAGAAAAACCTTAATGGAAGCAGGCGATCAATTGCGCAAAACTTTAAAGTAGAAGATGGATGCCTCTTTAAGAAAAACCCGAACCCTGAAGGCAGGGCGTGGTTGCTTGTGGTTCCAGAGAAGAAAAAAGAGAGAAATTATGAAAGAATATCACAATCATATGTCGAATGGTCATCTGGGTGTCGCCAGAACCATGTACCGAATAAAGAGTAAATACTTTTGGCCATCCATGCTAAAGGATGTCTCAGAGTTCGTTAAGACGTGTCACCTTTGCCAAAGTAGAAAAGGCTCAAACCAATTACCTTCTGGACTACTACAGCCCATTCCCCCAGCCAACTTTCCTTTCGAAAGAATTGGAATTGACTTTGTTGGTCCATTGCCATCTACGAAAAACAGGAAAAAATGGATAATCGTGCTGACGGACTACTACACTAGATATGCGGAAACAAAAGCAGTCTCGGAAGCAACAGTGAAAGAAGTTTCAAAATTTCTAGTAGAGGATATTTTTCTCCGGCACGGAGCCCCACAATATCTTATTAGTGACAGAGGCTCTCAATTTACCATTAATTTAATGAAAGAGGTGATGAAAACGTGCAAGATTAAACATTGCTTCACAACGAGCTATCATCCCCAGACTAATGGATTGACAGAGCGGTTAAATAGAACATTGATCAATATGCTCAGTATGCATGTGAACACTGATCAGAAGAATTGGGACGAAATACTCCCGTTCATCACTCACGCTTGCAATACTACAATTCAGGAAACCACAGGATATTCTCCCTTTTTCCTGATGTTTGGAAGAGAACCCACGTCTCTTTTGGACGACAGGAATATCTCGGTGGACATTGACAAGGATGATTATGATGAATACATAAAACATCACTTAGACAAAATAAACAGAACAAGAAAATTAGTTATTAACAACACAATAAAGACTCAAGAAAGAATGAAAAAGAACTATGACAAGAAACACATGGAAAAAAGCTACGAACCAGGAGAATTAGTAGCAGTTTGGACACCAATTAGGAAAATAGGAAAGTGTGAGAAACTACTGAGAAAATATTTTGGCCCATATAGAATATTAAAGAAGCTGTCCAACGTAAATTACTTAATTGAACCAAAAGATAATCCTGGCCAAGACCCATTGATTGTCCATGTCTCAAGAATCAAACCCTATTTTGAAAGAATTGATGAGGTCAATCACGAGGACGTGACGACCTCTGGAGAGGGGGAAGTGTTACATCATGATTAATGGCGTATTTTTTATATTATTTTTAATATATTTGAAATTTAAATTATATATTTATTTATTTTTATATAAAATATTCTATGATATTTATTTAAAACAGATTATGATCAATTGTATTTAGGTACACGTGTGACTTCACTGCTCTCTTTGATGTGAGAAAAATAAATAAAGGATTCTGGAGGCTACTTAAAGAAGACTTATTTCATTATTCCCTTTTATAAATTTGTAGGATGGTTGAAACACGCTCTGGTAAGATGCAAGACCCAGCACAGGAGAGAATCCAGGCTGAAGAGTCTGCCAAGCCGCAACCTGGTGCAACAATATGTATATGGGAATTTTGCCGGCAGGAAAATAAAGTTCGCCTCTAACATCAAAATGAACGACAAAACAAAATGTTATCTCTCATTTAATTGAAAGACACTAGACTATCGTTAAATCTGTTTCTACTTTATCTCTAATGGCCAGAAATCTTGTCGTATAAACCATAGGACTTTCCTCAACTCTCTGCTTAAGACCTTCTATTAATTTAATGCATTCCCTAATACCACACGCTTTTTTAGGGTACAATATGTTCAGTTTACTAACAATACTTTCCAAACTGCTATCGTTACGGATACCCATCTCCTCTAAGCTTAACATAACTTTAGGGGATAAAGCCTCGAACATAAGCAGTGCTTTGACCTCAGGATCCTATTTGCCTACTCGAGCTTTAAGCTCAACTACCCAAATGAAAGACTCGAGATTAACCCCATTATTAAACACTGAACAAGTTAAGCATAGAGTTCACAAACATGATAGAATACAAAAAAAAGAAAAAAAAAACTCTAAAACAAAGATAAAAATTAAAAGCCCGCGCGTAAAAAATACAGGAATTTACACGTGCAAAGATCAGTAATCCTGTCAAGGATCGCCAATGATAATGGTTACAGTACAAAGTCCTGTACTGAGTTGCTATAATCAAAATTTCTTCGCTTTTAAAAAAACGTAGCTGATAATTGTATATAAACTTTTAATACAATATAATGCGGGTAATGATTGTAGAACGAAGTTTGACAATTTTGCCGCAAATGTTTCTTTTGAACGAAAAATCGTAATTTATTTTAAGGAGAAATAACGACTATTTCTAACCTTAGGGTTGAAGTATGAAAGGATGAATTGTGAAGAGTAATGATAAACGGAAAAATATGTCCAGGATAGCCTAGTGGACATGGCATCTGCCCGGTAAGCGGAACACTGTGGGTTCGATTCCCATCCTTGAACACTCTAATTTTCCGTTCATCATTACTCTTCACAATTCATCCTTTCGTACTCCATCCCAAAGGATAGAAATAGTCGTTATTTCTTCTTAAAATAAATTAGTATTTTTAATATAAAAGAAATATTTGCGCCAAAATTGTCAAATCTCGATATATAAGACTAAACTATATACATTTTTAATACAGATATAGATATAAAGCAAATATTTCAATCATTCACATTTAAAAATAAAAAAAGTATTCAATTTTTTTTTCAGAAAAATTCATCATTATTTAAAAAAACACAAGAATAATCTTTCATAAATGAATAATTTATTGCATGAAATTTGAAATAAAATAATTTAAAATAGAGAGAGAAAATAATGGATTTTTAATACAAAATTCATTAAATAAAGAAAAAAAATCATTTTCTCTCCAGATATTGCTTGAGGTTTGTTGTATAATTATTTGTCTAAGAGACCAAGCAAGATGGGGCAATTATTTGCCAACAGACACAAAAGATATTTGACCCAGGAAATATCATCAAATTCAGAAAAATCAATTTTTCGATTTTCCCTGAAACCTATTTAACTCTGTCTCTCCAATTTTAAAGTCATTATTTTAGAACGGGTAATATAGATGTATTATACATTTTCTTATTGTTTTTTATATTTTCATTATTAGTTCACCGCATTTTGCATAAGTTCCAAGAAACCAGACGCATATTATTTTAAAATAATATATATGTTGTAATATATATATATATATATTTAAAGAAACAAGGGCTACATCTCCCGTCAAAATAGACGTCAAAACCAGACGCCACCTATTTCCATCTATATTTTAGTCATAGATATGACCCAGCCACTTTGCCAACTAAACACCTCTTTGGCAGATTGTCAAGATTCCATGAGATCCCGTGTGGATCTTATGGAATAAAGTCCTCCCTAGGCTGACGAGGACCATTAGCCCGAAACCATGGTCTCTAGATGGACGCTTTTCAGTTTGCCAAAGCTGGTGCTGTGGCTTTGTCACCGACCCGAGGCCACTAGTTTGCGGCGACGGTCAATAGATGGCGTCTGGTTTTGACGTCAATTTTGACGGGAGAGGCGACCCTTGTCTCTTTAGATCAATATCCTCCCGGCAAAATTTCCATCTATATATATATATATTTCAACATATATCTGATATTATGATACATTAGCGCGCCATCTGTTATAAAAATTAGAAACTATTATAGACGCGTATGATTCTTTTAAAAATTAAACAATTTCTACTGCCTTTACTGCATTCCAATTCTAAGAGTCTAGCATCAGTATTACTATAAAAGGAAGATCGAAAAATGCAATATAACAGCGGTATGGTAGATTAAACTGGCGAAACAACTAGGAGGGTTCACCACTGATAAGCCAGGCCCTCCCATTAATTTTTCAATTGCAGTAAGAGCAGTATTTTTTATGAGTCATTGCTGGCTTTATTTTACAGAAAATTAAAGTAAATGTCATCGTTGTCATAACCTTTTATTCGATTTGGGAGAGCAGGGGTATCTTCGAACCGAAGAAATCTCTCAAGTTAGAAGAGGTCTTGGGCCGTTAGACCAATTCAGGTCCCGGGTAGCATTTGGGACGCTTCTCTTTATTTTTCCAGGCGTGGGAAGTGAGCATTTTGTAGATTGTTCACAATCCGAGTATGGTTATGATGATCATCAAGGCAATTAGAGAAGGTAAGGAAAACTCTTCCCAATGTTGGTTGTCCATATTTGTCTTTCTTCAGTAAGAGCAGTAGAAATTATTTATTTTTAAAAGAATCATACGCGTCTATAATAGTATATATATAATAATATATCTTATTTCCATATGTAATATAGTTATAATGCAACAACCAAAATAGTAGACATAATCCAACTCGACAGTTTGACCATCATGTAATACAAAACGAAATAATAAAATTAGATTGAATGACAGCCGGCGCCCAGACAGGAGAAAGGTCTCCGATTACACCGTCGGTCCGAAAAACAGTCGGGTTACAGACAGTCTCTCTCTGGCTCTAGAATAGATCAGACCCTCCTCGACAGGCGCTGGCCTCTATATCTGAAGTGACATCCAACATGTCTCGTCCTTTGTGCTATCCCATTCACCGCCTGTAATCACTCTGAACATTGTGTACGCCACGACTGCATCTAACCAACATGTCACACTACAGCCATCCTCACGCGCAAACTACAACACAACATTAAGTCGACAGGATCATTTTGCAATACAACATAAAAGTACACCTATCCCCCGAATTTACACGGTAGATACGTTCCTGAGAAAAACGTGTACATCGAGGGATAGGTGTATATTAAACTGTCAAATCTGAATAGGTGTTTGCCCCCTCATGAATCAGAAGCCTCCCATTATTCTTTTCAACATAGGTAGTATAGAGTAGAATATCGCATTTTAGTATAGTGCGATAAAAAAACTTATTTGGAAAACCGTGTAAAAGCGAAAACGTGTAAAACAAGTACCGTGTAAATCGGGGGATAGGTGTATATTAAAAAATGATTAAATTTGATGGAGTATGTTTCAACGACATTTGAAAATGATTCCGCATGTGTTTCTTTTGAACGAAAAATCGAAATTTATTTTAAGGAGAAATAACGATTATTTTTAACCTTAGGGATGAAGTATGAAAGGATGAATTGTGAAGAGTAATGATAAACGGAAAAATAAAGTGTCCAGGGTTGGAAATCGAACCCACAGTGTTCCGCTTACCAGGCAGATGCCATGTACATTAGACTACCCTGGACATATTTTTGCGTTCGTAAATATTATATAAAGTAATTTATAATACAATATAATGCGGCTTATAATTGTAGAACGACATTTGAAAATTATCCCGCATGTGTTTCTTTTGAACGAAAAATCGAAATTTATTTTAAACGAAATTTCCGTTCAAAAGAAAAACACATGCGGGATAATTTTCAAATGTCGTTCTACAATTATAAGCCGCATTATATTGTATTAAAAAATATAAAAAAAAAATTGCATATCCTGACCAGGAGCACATGTGTTTTACAGAAGGCAGAGCGCCATCTGGTGGAACAGAAATCAACTAAACATTGATTTAGCCTGTTCCCTGATATTTGGCCAACCCAAATCAATGTTTAGTTGATTTCTGTTTCACTAGATGGCGCTCTGCCTTCTGGAAAGCACATGTGCTCCTGGTCAGGATATGCGATTTTTATTTTTGATTTCAACACCTGACCTTTTTATCTTTTATTTTTTTCATTCGTTTTTTCACTATAAATTGTTTTTGAAAATTTATTTTGAATGAAAAAACTCATAAGATGCGTTTTAATCTCTCTAAATAAATTTGCATATAAGTAAGCTTATATATATAAATGAAAAAAGGTATATCTTGACCACGCTGACTACGCCATCTAGCGACGGGATTATCTACTGTCTACGTCAACTAAGAGTCTAATGTCACACGTCTAGCAGCTTATATAAAATAACGTTAAGAAATACTTCCCAACAATACTTTGTCATAAAAACCATAAATCCAAAACTTGTTGAATATTTTATTTCAATTTATTAGAACCACAGAAAGACAACAATTTATAACGCATATATACAGCCTAAATTTAAATATAAAATAACATCACAGAATATGAGAGAAATATTTGTTTAAGGAAATTTAATTTTACAAGAGAATAAAAAAAATAATGTTTTGTAAATTTAACAAGGTAATAAATTTAGATAGGGAAGAAAAACAAATTTCTTGGAATATCTGATAACCAAATTTACTCGTAGACTCGTCTGTGAATAAATATATATATAATCTTGTATATACCCTTTTTCATTATCATATCTATTATATATACAGTTAAACCTGTCTATAGGGCCAACTCTATATAGCGCCTCCCTCTCTATAGCGCCCGATTTTAAATACGTAGTATGATGTGATTTACATTAAAAGTGACCTGTCTATAGCACCCCCTCTCTATAGCACTCTATTTTGGTGAGTCTCAAGAGGGGGCGCTATAGACAGGTTTAACTGTACGTAGTACGATGCGATTTACATTATAAGTGACCTGTCTATAGCACCCCCTCTCTATAGCACCCTATTTTGGTGAGTCTCAAGAGGGGGCGCTATAGACAGGTTTAACTGTACGTAGTACGATGCGATTTACATTATAAGTGACCTGTCTATAGCAGCCCCTCTCTATAGTACCCTTTTCTATCAACTACAAAATACGGGTTGTTATTGGTCATATAGAGAAATATCAAGATATTTTAACAAGAATGAAGGTTATAAAAATAAGTGTATCTATTAATATAGAAATTTAATAATAAAAATAATATATAGAGGTTGAAAATATTTATTGAATTTTATGGTTTATAAATATGTAAGATGAATTTAAATATATATAACAAAATAAATCATTTTATATATAAAGATCACAACTAAGCTTGATATATGTAAATATATATTACATTCGGATATATGTAAATGTACCACATATATATATTGTTACGACGCTTCTCAGCAGTCGATGTTTGCGTTCAAGGTTTCTAAGAGAAAACAATGTGGATTCTTTGTGGGTACAGCTTAGTACGGTATATTTATTCCCAGAGCTTTAAAAAGTGAATTAATAATTATATACAGTAGATGGACTAGCCTTCATTGTCCGCCACTAGAGGGATCCTCCTCGTACCGTCTTCTCCTTGCCGCCGATGTCACCAGACTGACGTGCCTTCCCAGACTGTGATGTCCTCTCGGCACACAAACCCCCTTTAGCCGACTGCTATTTCGGCTTCTTCCTTCACTACGGCACCAGCTGGACTGTTTATCTCCCGCCCCCTCCTCTGGAATCTGTCAATAAACACTTCTTTTTGGAGGGGGGCCCTGCATACCTTCTTTTCTTGGCTTGCCCACATCTTCTCTTCATCTTCTTTGCTGCATTGCTTTAATATATATATGTCGTGATCGAATGGAAGGGTACAACCGTTCTACTTACAATCCCCAAGAATCAGGTCCAGCCAAGTGAACAGCGCGACGTGCCGTAGCATTCGCCCGCGATGTCTGCCACGTTTATTTTTGTACCGTTTTTATAGATGGATGAATTTGCATATATTTACATCTTAACACAAGCTTAACATATTTACATACTTATTTTGGCGAAAAGAAATTATACATCTTTGATATTATACAAATTATGGCATATACATATATGATGCACTAGCGCGCCATCTGTTATCAAAATTCAAAACTATTTTAAACGCCTAAGATTCTTTTTAAAATTAACAATTTCTACTGCACTTACTGCAATGGAAAAATTAATGGGAGGGCCTGGCTCATCAGTGGTGAACCCTCACATATAAATGTATGTAATTCTACTGTCCTAAAAGCTTATGTCCATAGTTCTTTTAAAATACCCATTCCAAGAGTCTAGCAACAGTATCACTATAAAATGAATTTCCAAAAAAGCAATATAACAGCGGTATGGTAGATTAAACTGGCGAAACCGCTGGAAGGGTTCACCACTGATGAGTCAGGCCCTCCCATTAATTTTTCCATTGCAGTAAGGGCAGTAGAAATTGTTTAATTTCAAAAAGAATCTTACGCGTTTAAAATAGTTTTGAATTTTGATATACATATATGCAAATATATCATATATATTGTCACTGTATAATATTTGCAAATATATTTTTCCAATTTATTTTTTCATATAATAAATTTTATGTATATGTTAGCCAAAATGGGGGCGTCTATAAGAGAAGATTGTTTTGGCATGCACAGTGAATAAAGTTTATAAAGAAAACTGCGCTTAGCATGATTCCTAGTACCTATTTGACAAGGGAAATCAGTGACAATATATATATATATAAATAAATAGTTGTATAGTTTTATAGTTAAGTATTCTATTAAAATTTTCTTAATTATTTTGATTATTTAAATTCAAATTATAAAATTAGTAAATTGTTATTATTTAGTATAGATAGAGAGAAAAAAAATCCTTTACTTCTAAAACATCATCTAGTTAATTATATATTTATAATTAATAACAATAAAATTTAACAAAGTAACGTCTTTTGCATCGGCTTTTACACGTCATTTAGACATACTCTAATCCTATATATAGAATAATCGAAGTGAGAATATATATAATAGTTAGAAAAAAGAGAGAAAGACAGAACCATGTACTTTTGATCAAACTAATAATGAGAAGACAAAAAGTTTTGTAAAGAAGGTAGTTAAGATTGTTAGTATATATATATATATTTATAATTTTATATTTTATCGTTTTTTTTTTTTTTAAATGATTTTTTAACTTTTTTATTTTAAAATATGAATATAAATAGTTGTATTTAGTAATATATCTATATTATGAATTAACTTTTGTTATAAGTTTGGTTATTATGTTTTGAAACCCTAATGGTAGACCAGAAAAATACAAAAAAAAATTAAATTGGAGTAATTATTGAAAAAAGAGGTCTGCTGAACCGGGAATTCTCAAATAGAAGTCCAGCGGCGTTTCATCCCTTCTCTATTACGTCATAGACCTCTTTTCAACCGGATTTTATGTGTTAATATAAAGTTACTTCAGTGAAACATTTATATGAACAGATATTGACCGCGCCGTCTTCAACTGTAAACATCTATTTCTGGATGACACATGTTGTGGGGGGTGGGGGACAAAATTAGACCGTCCATACTGAAGTTTTAGAACAACAAGATATTCAAAGAAGAAAGAGAAGATAGCTAAGGGAAGAAATCCAAACTTTATAATCTTTACATCCAGTTATATTAAAATAACTGATTCAACATTTAATCATCTTTCAATATTCCTTTAAAAAGGCAAACTATTAGAGTTTAATAAAGCTATTAATTGTGTAAATTCACTTTTATTTAATTTCCATTTTCCTCCCCAGAAATTGGAGATTAAACAAAATGAATTCTATACAATATTACTTTAAAAATCTTGTGAAAAAATCTTCAAATCAGCTATTTAATTTAAGTTTAACTAATTGTTAAAGATTATAAATTTGTAGTATTTATTATTGAGAGAAATTATAGAAAGTTGATTTAATAAATGGATACTTCCATTTATTTTTTTAAAAGTATTTTATAATTGATATACTGTTGAAATATTTTACTTGTCTGATACTAAATTTGTTTTTAATAAATTCCATGTTTAAATTTTTAACATCTTCTATGAAATTTTCTAATATATTATTTATTCTATAAAATCTTAGAAACTGACCAAAATATATACCTTTACAACAATTTAATGAAATATTAGAATTCATATTACAGTATTTTATAATATTGAAATTATAATTACTTTTTCTATTATAAATTTTAATAGCATTATTTGTAAGGTCTATATTTAGGTCTAAAAAGTTAACTTTTTGTTTCTATAAATTTTTTCATTGTTCTTAAGTTTCAAGTATTTAGGATAAATTTTAGGTATTAAGTTTTTGAATTGTGGATTATTAAATATTATGATGTCATCTACATAACGGAACATTTGCCAGTTAACATTATTTTGTAGAAAGTATTCTCTTTCGTACCAGAATAATATTAAGTTTGCTAATAAAGGACTGGAAGAAGTTCCCATGGGAACGCCTTCTGATTGAATATATATTTTATTTTTAAATTCTATATAGTTAAAATTTAAAAATGTTTCCAGTAGAGTTTTTGCTGTTTTAAGATCTAATATAATTGTTTTATATCTGTTATGAATAATTTTAATGTGGAAAGTTTTGTCATTAATGATTTCGTTAAATAAATTGGTTATTTTATTATTTAGATCTCTTAAATTTATTTTAGAATATAGGTCCTCAAAGTCAAATGTGTGTACTGTTTCCATGTTTGTCCAATTGTTCATTAAATAGTTAATGATTTTTTTATTTGAGTCGATAAATTTATAATTATATTTATTAGTTAATTTATTTATAATAAATTGTAGTGTTGAAGCTAATTGTATATCAATGTTTTTTTATAACTGAATTTATACCAGATGTGATTGTTCTGAAAGAAATAGGTTTTTTGTGTAGTTTAGGAATTATATAGAACTTTGGTATGTTTGGATTTTTGTAATGATTATAAATTTTTAGTGAATTTTCAACGTTTTTGATGTCTTTTTTGATTTTTGTGGCTGTAGTTCTAGCAAAAGTGTATTTATGATTATTATCAATTTCCTTTTTTAGTATATCGTGGTATAAATTTTTACAAATTATAGATAAGTTATTGGAACATTTATCTATAGGAGTGATAATAAAGTCCTTCTGTAATTTAATTATATTTTCTTTAAAAGAAGGAATATCTGAATTAGGTTTTGTGTATTTAAGTGTATTATTATAATAATTTATAATTTCCTTTTTAATATTATGTTTCCATTCCAGAAAAGTAAATTCTGGAATACTGTATTTTATACTAGTTTTATTTATGAAAATATCTATATCTTTTAATATAGATTTAATTGTATTATTATAATTGTGTTTAATTTGAGGTATATATTTATACCCTTTATTTAAAATATCCTGATATTCTGGATTTATAATCTTTAACAATTAGTTAAACTTAAATTAAATAGCTGATTTGAAGATTTTTTCACAAGATTTTTAAAGTAATATTGTATAGAATTCATTTTGTTTAATCTCCAATTTCTTGGGAGGAAAATGGAAATTAAATAAAAGTGAATTTACACAATTAATAGCTTTATTAAACTCTAATAGTTTGCCTTTTTAAAGGAATATTGAAAGATGATTAAATGTTGAATCAGTTATTTTAATATAACTGGATGTAAAGATTATAAAGTTTGGATTTCTTCCCTTAGCTATCTTCTCTTTCTTCTTTGAATATCTTGTTGTTCTAAAACTTCAGTATGGACGGTCTAATTTTGTCCCCCACCCCCCACAACATGTGTCATCCAGAAATAGATGTTTACAGTTGAAGGCTGCGCGGTCAAGGTAGGTTCACAATAAGAATTTGGTAACACTTATATCTGTTATATCTATTCATATAAATGTTTCACTGAAGTAACTTTATATTAACACATAAAATCCGGTTGAAAAGAGGTCTATGACGTAATAGAGAAGGGATGAAACGCCGCTGGACTTCTATTTGAGAATTCCCGGTTCAGCAGACCTCTTTTTTCAATAATTACTCCAATTTAATTTTTTTTGTATATGTCTGGTCTACCATTAGGGTTTCAAAACATAATAACCAAACTTATAACAAAAGTTAATTCATAATATAGATATATTACTAAATACAACTATTTATATTCATATATGAATAAAACAAAGCATCAAGGGCTGCGTTTCTTTATTAAAACAAATATATTCGAGCTTTCGGGCACATACGCCCTTCTACAGGAATTAATAAACAATAATCCAACTAGTTTGAAATAATATTTATATTTAAATTTAACGTGCATATCCACGATACACGTGCATTTCAATTTGCAAGGTATCCCATCAGACATGTGATATCTTATACTGTGAATGAATTATTTTTATCTTATTTTATTTAAGTCTATTGAATTATATGCTTCTGGTAAATCAATTCTGCGATTTATACTGTTATATTGTTTGGACACTATTGCTTCAATTATTAATCTTTGAAATTTATTATTAATATTGTTATAATGTACTTTAGGTTCATTTAAGTTAAATGTGTGTCCTGTTGAATTGGAGGGCTGTACTATTAATGATAATGGGTCATTTCTGTTTATGTTTCTTCTGTGTTCAATGATTCTATTATGCAATTTTCTTCCCGTTTCTCCTACATATTTGGCATTACAATTATTACATTCTATAGAATAAATTACCTCTTTTCTGCTTGATATATATTCAGTTTGCCTGTTTTTTGTAATCGGGTTTCTTAAGATATCTGATAAGTTGGGAGAGTTGCTATAAAAGGTTTTTATTCCATATTTATCTAGTGTTCTAGAAATGTGGATGGATTTCGGGGAATATGGGATGTAACAATTCTGCCTATATATTTTAGTTTTTTGTGCTGACATGTTAGATGTGACCTGTGCCTGATAGAAATGTTTTAAAATAAATGTTTTGGGATAACCAGCTGATGTCAAATTATTGATAACGGTTTGCGTTTCTTGCGTTTTGTATAGATTTAAAGAACAATGAGTATAAATTCTTTTAGTTAATGTTTTCACTGTGTTAATTTTATGACTAATGGGGCAGAATGAATAAAATTTTATATAATTGGGGGTGAATGAAGGTTTGTAGTAAACTGTTGTTTGCAATCTATTGTCTATTTTAATTATTTTAATATCTAAAAATGGCAATGTGCAATTATCTTCTTTTTCTATAGTGAAACGTAAGCTATTGTTATTATTGTTGAGTGAGGCTAAGATGTTGGGAATCTGTTTTTCTGTACAAATGCAAAATATATCATCTATATATCGTCTGTATAATATGATGTCTGCTGGATAGCCTCACTCAACAATTATAACAATAGCTTACGTTTCACTATAGAAAAAGAAGATAATTGCACATTGCCATTTTTAGATATTAAAATAATTAAAATAGACAATAGATTGCAAACAACAGTTTACTACAAACCTTCATTCACCCCCAATTATATAAAATTTTATTCATTCTGCCCCATTAGTCATAAAATTAACACAGTGAAAACATTAACTAAAAGAATTTATACTCATTGTTCTTTAAATCAATACAAAACGCAAG
Organism: Cordylochernes scorpioides; assembly: GCA_030710605.1. Lineage (NCBI taxonomy): Eukaryota > Metazoa > Arthropoda > Arachnida > Pseudoscorpiones > Chernetidae > Cordylochernes > Cordylochernes scorpioides. The sequence continues at coordinate 49,727,133 of CP092870.1, forward strand.
AAACGCAAACCGTTATCAATAATTTGACATCAGCTGGTGATCCCAAAACATTTATTTTAAAACATTTCTATCAGGCACAGGTCACATCTAACATGTCAGCACAAAAAACTAAAATATATAGGCAGAATTGTTACATCCCATATTCCCCGAAATCCATCCACATTTCTAGAACACTAGATAAATATGGAATAAAAACCTTTTATAGCAACTCTCCCAACTTATCAGATATCTTAAGAAACCCGATTACAAAAAACAGGCAAACTGAATATATATCAAGCAGAAAAGAGGTAATTTATTCTATAGAATGTAATAATTGTAATGCCAAATATGTAGGAGAAACGGGAAGAAAATTGCATAATAGAATCATTGAACACAGAAGAAACATAAACAGAAATGACCCATTATCATTAATAGTACAGCACTCCAATTCAACAGGACACACATTTAACTTAAATGAACCTAAAGTACATTATAACAATATTAATAATAAATTTCAAAGATTAATAATTGAAGCAATAGTGTCCAAACAATATAACAGTATAAATCGCAGAATTGATTTACCAGAAGCATATAATTCAATAGACTTAAATAAAATAAGATAAAAATAATTCATTCACAGTATAAGATATCACATGTCTGATGGGATACCTTGCAAATTGAAATGCACGTGTATCGTGGATATGCACGTTAAATTTAAATATAAATATTATTTCAAACTAGTTGGATTATTGTTTATTAATTCCTGTAGAAGGGCGTATGTGCCCGAAAGCTCGAATATATTTGTTTTAATAAAGAAACGCAGCCCTTGATGCTTTGTTTTATTCATATATAAATCTTACAGGGCTTTTTCAATTTATATTCATATTTTAAAATAAAAAAATTTAAAAAATCATTAAAAAAAAAAACGATAAAATATAAAATTATAAAAAAAATATATATATATACTAACAATCTTAACTACCTTCTTTACAAAACTTTTTGTCTTCTTATTATTAGTTTGATCAAAAGTACATGGTTCTGTCTTTCTCTCTTTTTTCTAACTATTATATATATTCTCACTTCGATTATTCTATATATAGGATTAGAGTATGTCTAAATGACGTGTAAAAGCCGATGCAAAAGACGTTACTTTGTTAAATTTTATTGTTATTAATTATAAATATATAATTAACTAGATGATGTTTTAGAAGTAAAGGATTTTTTTTCTCTCTATCTATACTAAATAATAACAATTTACTAATTTTATAATTTGATTTTAAATAATCAAAATAATTAAGATAATTTTAATAGAATACTTAACTATAAAACTATACAACTATTTATTTTTATAATTAATTTAGATTTAGCTTGCTAATCTAACCAAATCTACTTTATATGATTTATCATTCTTATCAGTTTGCTCCTTAAGTTTTAAATGTAGAATCACTGTTATATTTTTATTATATAGTTTTTACACTATATTAATTCATATGAGCTTGCTCTATGATATATTTTTATATATAATATAATATACAAATTTAATTATATATTAGATATTCTAATATAAATAAAACTTCATACATATTATAATTATCTTTTATTGTTTGATTATGAAAAAGTAAATTATAAAAGTAATTTTAGAAAAAATAACTTCAGAACTTTTGTTTTTTTCAGTGTTTAGATAGTTTAAAGATGTTTTTTATTAGTTATTCTTAAAAAATATAACAGATAACAAACAGTAATATCTATATTTTTATAGATTAATTATTCATTTTATTACAAATTTAATAACCACAAAAACAATTAAGATAAATATATTTAAAAAAAAAAAATTTCAATAGAATAACAAACTAAAAAACTAAAAAAAAACTACCAGCATATTAGGGTTAGCACCTCTTTTATGTTAATTTAAACTCGCTAAGAATTGCCTAAGAAAGAATTGTCAAACTTGTCCCTCTCTTAAGAACCATGACACTTTTCAAACGACTAGTTGTAAATTAGTAAAGACTATTTATAAATTAACATGCCAAATTTGTCAATTATCATATATAGGACAAACGTGTAATCCATTAAATATACGAATAAACCTACATAGAAACCACGCTAAAAAATCAATTGGTAATATATATATGAAAGAACACAATCAATTACATACTTTTAACAACTTTAAGATAGAAATACTAGACATATGTCAAAACAAAAAACAACGACTATTATTAGAAAACAACTACATTTATAAACACAACACATTATTCCCTTATGGACTTAATGACGAATTAAACTACACATACAAATCACAAACAGAAGAAATTTCAACTTATGAAATCAGCTGCAAATACAAAAAAAAAATGAATTTAAAACTAAACCTAATAAAACTAGAGGTAAAACTACCAATAAATTAGGTTACATTGAATTTGAAGAATTACTGGACCCAAAACAAATGTACACTAACAACTTCGTCGATAAATTTATTAAAACATTATTTAAACTAAATAATAATAAATTTATCAAACTTATAGAATATATTAAAATTCATAATCTGACTAACAGATTAATAGATATCACACACGACATCTTTAAATACAGAAAAATTAAACAATCTACTAATAACATTAATATTATCATTTAATTTAATAACAATTTATTTAATCATATTAAGTTTAATGATATTTTTAATAACCAAAACATTAATAATCTTTTCCCTATAAAAAATTTAAATTTCAAAACAATCTGGAGATACAACAAAAATATAGGTAATTTAGTTTGCAATTATAACCAATTTATTAATAATTTGGCAAATTTTAAAAAAATTAAATGTAATTGCAACAACTATATCGATAGATATAAGTTTTCTGGTTATATATTAACTAGCAATTTTTCTTTTTTAAATCCAGAATATCAGGATATTTTAAATAAAGGGTATAAATATATACCTCAAATTAAACACAATTATAATAATACAATTAAATCTATATTAAAAGATATAGATATTTTCATAAATAAAACTAGTATAAAATACAGTATTCCAGAATTTACTTTTCTGGAATGGAAACATAATATTAAAAAGGAAATTATAAATTATTATAATAATACACTTAAATACACAAAACCTAATTCAGATATTCCTTCTTTTAAAGAAAATATAATTAAATTACAGAAGGACTTTATTATCACTCCTATAGATAAATGTTCCAATAACTTATCTATAATTTGTAAAAATTTATACCACGATATACTAAAAAAGGAAATTGATAATAATCATAAATACACTTTTGCTAGAACTACAGCCACAAAAATCAAAAAAGACATCAAAAACGTTGAAAATTCAGTAAAAATTTATAATCATTACAAAAATCCAAACATACCAAAGTTCTATATAATTCCTAAACTACACAAAAAACCTATTTCTTTCAGAACAATCACATCTGGTATAAATTCAGTTATAAAAAACATTGATATACAATTAGCTTCAACACTACAATTTATTATAAATAAATTAACTAATAAATATAATTATAAATTTATCGACTCAAATAAAAAAATCATTAACTATTTAATGAACAATTGGACAAACATGGAAACAGTACACACATTTGACTTTGAGGACCTATATTCTAAAATAAATTTAAGAGATCTAAATAATAAAATAACCAATTTATTTAACGAAATCATTAATGACAAAACTTTCCACATTAAAATTATTCATAACAGATATAAAACAATTATATTAGATCTTAAAACAGCAAAAACTCTACTGGAAACATTTTTAAATTTTAACTATATAGAATTTAAAAATAAAATATATATTCAATCAGAAGGCGTTCCCATGGGAACTTCTTCCAGTCCTTTATTAGCAAACTTAATATTATTCTGGTACGAAAGAGAATACTTTCTACAAAATAATGTTAACTGGCAAATGTTCCGTAATGTAGATGACATCATAATATTTAATAATCCACAATTCAAAAACTTAATACCTAAAATTTATCCTAAATACTTGAAACTTAAGAACAATGAAAAAATTTATAGAAACAAAAAAGTTAACTTTTTAGACCTAAATATAGACCTTACAAATAATGCTATTAAAATTTATAATAAAAAAAGTCATTATAATTTCAATATTATAAAATACTGTAATATGAATTCTAATATTTCATTAAATTGTAGTAAAGGTATATATTTTGGTCAGTTTCTAAGATTTTATAGAATAAATAATATATTAGAAAATTTCATAGAAGATGTTAAAAATTTAAACATGGAATTTATTAAAAACAAATTTAGTATCAGACAAGTAAAATATTTCAACAGTATATCAATTATAAAATACTTTAAAAAAAATAAATGGAAGTATCCATTTATTAAATCAACTTTCTATAATTTCTCTTAATAATAAATACTACAAATTTATAATCTTTAACAATTAGTTAAACTTAAATTAAATATATGATTTGAAGATTTTTTCACAAGATTTTTAAAGTAATATTGTATAGAATTCATTTTGTTTAATCTCCAATTTCTGGGGAGGAAAATGGAAATTAAATAAAAGTGAATTTACACAATTAATAGCTTTATTAAACTCTAATAGTTTGCCTTTTTAAAGGAATATTGAAAGATGATTAAATGTTGAATCAGTTATTTTAATATAACTGGATGTAAAGATTATAAAGTTTGGATTTCTTCCCTTAGCTATCTTCTCTTTCTTCTTTGAATATCTTGTTGTTCTAAAACTTCAGTATGGACGGTCTAATTTTGTCCCCCACCCCCCACAACATGTGTCATCCAGAAATAGATGTTTACAGTTGAAGGCGGCGCGGTCAAGGTAGGTTCACAATAAGAATTTGGTAACACTTATATCTGTTATATCTGTTCATATAAATGTTTCACTGAAGTAACTTTATATTAACACATAAAATCCGGTTGAAAAGAGGTCTATGACGTAATAGAGAAGGGATGAAACGCCGCTGGACTTCTATTTGAGAATTCCCGGTTCAGCAGACCTCTTTTTTCAATAATTACTCCAATTTAATTTTTTTTTTGTATATGTCTGGTCTACCATTAGGGTTTCAAAACATAATAACCAAACTTATAACAAAAGTTAATTCATAATATAGATATATTACTAAATACAACTATTTATATTCATATTTTAAAATAAAAAATTTAAAAAATCATTAAAAAAAAAAAAACGATAAAATATAAAATTATAAAAATATATATATATATATACTAACAATCTTAACTACCTTCTTTACAAAACTTTTTGTCTTCTTATTATTAGTTTGATCAAAAGTACATGGTTCTGTCTTTCTCTCTTTTTTCTAACTATTATATATATTCTCACTTCGATTATTCTATATACAGGATTAGAGTATGTCTAAATGACGTGTAAAAGCCGATGCAAAAGACGTTACTCTGTTAAATTTTATTGTTATTTATTATAAATATATAATTAACTAGATGATGTTTTAGAAGTAAAGGATTTTTTTTCTCTCTATCTATACTAAATAATAACAATTTACTAATTTTATAATTTGAATTTAAATAATCAAAATAATTAAGATAATTTTAATAGAATACTTAACTATAAAACTATACAACTATTTATTTTTATAATTAATTTAGATTTAGCTTGCTAATCTAACCAAATCTACTTTATATGATTTATCATTCTTATCAGTTTGCTCCTTAAGTTTTAAATGTAGAATCACTGTTATATTTTATTATATAGTTTTTACACTATATATATATTATATAATCTAAAAATATTATATAATCTAAAAACTCTAAATATTTATATATTTTAAAAATATATATTTCATTTTATTCATTGATAATTTTTATTTTTGTTATCATCGTTTTTAGAAAGACTTTCAGTTTAGTTATTTAATTTTGTTGTAAATATGCGTAGTTAACCAATCAATCCTTTTAAATCACTAATATAGGATTAAATTATAAATTCTATATAATGTGAAAACTAACAAATGTGTAATCTTTCCTCAAGTAATTGAAAATAAAAGCTACTTGACGGTAAATATTTATCTTTTTTTATCACGACTGCACCTCAACCCTTTATCTTATCGATCCTTTGTCTTATCAAGCCTAATCTAACAACAACACAAAATATTCATAACAATAAGCCGACAGGATTACCTGAAATTTCAACCTAATTGCTCTATTAATTATTCAAATTTCATAAAACTATTTTTACAAAATGTCTCGCAAACAAAGGAATGTAGAACACGCCATGACGCCATATCCAAATACTATAGAAATACCGAAATTTAATGGTCAAAATTTACACATAATATCTTGGCTCAAATTCTTTAACAAAAAATGTTTACAGAAGCATCTTGATGAAGATTTTAAACAAAATAATATATCAAATTATCTCGAGGGTGAAGCTTTCAATTATTTTATAGAAGAGTTACAAGATATAGATAATTGGGGGGAAATAGAACAAAAATTAACATCATACTTCACTATAAATGATTCAAATTTATTTAGTAGGTTTCTAAATTTAAAATATAATAATAATAATGATCTTGAACAATATTTTAAAGAAAAATCTGCCTTAGCCAATAAACTTAATCTTGAAAAAACACTTTTATTAGAAGCACTTACAGATGGAATGCCAGATCACCTAAAAAAATATCTAATAGCTGCAAGAGTACAAGAACCTTCAGACTGGTATAAAATCACAACCCAATTAAAATTATCAACAAATAAAGAAGAAGAACCCCAACAACCCTCTACCAGTACAAGCACTCCAGTAAAAAAATTTAACTCCAACTCCTCCAAAGCTCATCAATACCAGCCTTTTCCCAGGACAGCAGCAGCAACTCATCACCAACAAGAACCCCACAAATCCATAAACCAGCCTCCATACCCCTGCAAGATATGTGCATCTCACCAGCTACCCAACCAGATCCATTTCCATAGAGACTGCCCACTTAAGAACAATAATCATCCGAAGCGCATCAATCCAGGTAGAACATTATTACTTTTTTCTGTATTTATAAACCAAATATCCTTACCTTGTGTACTTGACACTGCATCATCTATTTCCATTATCCCTTTAAAATACTTAAACCATATTTATTATAAAATATTAGATAATTCCCCAAAAGAAAGAATAGGTCAGGTAGAAGGATTTACTTACCCATTATACAAAATATTGGTTAGGCTTAGCTTAGGTAAAATTACAAAGTATCAAGAAATGTTTGTTTGTGATAGTCCAATAGAATATATTATTTTAGGTTTACCAACATTTTATATATTTAAGTTGCAAATAGATTTTTCAAAAAACCTTCTTTTCCAAAATTATAAATTCTTGTATTCTTTTAATCCAAAAACTGATAATCAGAAGTCATATGCCACTACCCTATGTATTCCAGACCCATACTATGTTAAAAATTCATCTCTTTTAAATATTAACCCATTGTGTAATTTCAATTCTTTTGATATACCAACTACAAATGTTAAACTTATAGATCCTAATTCAAATCCCATTACTGATTCTAACCCATTTCACAGTATGCGACAACCGGGCTCTATAACAAATTATAATTCATATTTAGACCTTAGTAAAGTAGATATTAATCCAAATTTCTCTGATCAAACAATTTCAGATATATTGCATAAATATAAGAATGTTTTCTCTAAGCACAATTTTGATATAGGACACATAAAGACTAACCCAATTTGCATATCTCTTTTAGATAATATTCCCATAGCACAAAAGCCATATAGGACATCTTTTTACAATAATGCTGAAATACAAAAACAAATAACTGAATTATTAAAATATGATATTATTAGACCCTCATCTAGCCCCTATAGTTCTCCTGCATTATTAGTGAATAAAAAATCTGATAACCCAAATCACCCCACAAGACTCTGTATAGATTATAGGAAACTTAATCAAAAAACAGTTCCAGAACATACACCAATTCCACTTATAGAACAAATTATAGATAGGTTATCACAGTCAAAAATATACACTATTCTAGATGTTAAAAATGCATATTGGCATATACCCATAGATGAAAAAGATAGACATAAAACCTCCTTTGTAACACAATTAGGATGTTATGAATGGAACAGACTTCCATATGGTCTAAAAAATGCACCTTCACAATTTGAAAGGATTATGAAGTCAGTTTTCACTAAACATAATATACACTATGCCTTAAATTATTTTGATGATATTATTATACACTCCAAAACTTATGAAGAACACATTAAGCATTTAGATGACATATTAGGTATATTCGAACAAGAGGATATAAAGCTGAATCTCAATAAATGCAAACTTTTACAAAAAGAAATACAATTCTTAGGATACACTATTAACTCAGGAAAATATACACCAAATAACACAAATATTGAAGCAATTTTAAAATTAAATAGACCATATAATATTAAAACCTTACAGAGATTTTTAGGCACCATAAATATTTATAATAAATTTATTCCCCATTATGCGCAAATTAGGGCACCTTTGAATGAACTTTTGTTAAAAAATGCTCCTTGGCTATGGAGTGCGAAACATGAACAAGCCTTCCAAACACTTAAAAATGCACTCATATCACAACCTGTACTATATATTTATGACCCATCAAAACCATGTCATTTATTCACAGACGCGTCAAGTCTAGGAGTAGCAGGAGTTCTTAAACAACCAGATGAACAAGGCATTTTACACCCCATAGGTTATTTTTCAAGAAAACTTCACCCATATGAACAGAATTATACTGCCTCAGAAATTGAAACATTAGCTATCATTAATTCAGTACAAAGGTTTCACACATATCTACACAACATACATTTTACATTGCACACAGATCACTTACCTTTAAAATGGATCAAAAATGTAAAAAACCCACAAGGTAGATTATTTAGATGGTCCTTAATCTTATCTCAATATAGCTTTGACATAAAACATATTAAAGGATTAAATAATATAGAAGCAGACATGCTATCAAGAGCACCTGTCTCATTTTACCTAACATATAATGAGTTAAAAGAACACCAATCCACAGAACAAATTAGTAGTGCTAAAATTAAAATTCAAAATGGCCTCTACATTATAAATAGAAAGGGTTTTAAAAGAGCTTATGTACCACAAACACTAAGACACAAATTATTAAGCAAAGTACATACAAAGCATGGACATATTGGAACAACTCAAATGACTAAAATAATTTCTCCACACTATTATTGGTCACATATGTCTAGGGATATTGCTAATTACACCAAACATTGTGAAACTTGCCAGTTTAACAAGTCTAGGGATAACAGAATTGTTTATGGACCACTACAACAGATGCCAATATCCACACACCCAAATCACATTTTTTCTTTAGATACATTGGGCGGGTTACATAATTATGGGACAACTAGACACAGTATCCATATGATAGTAGATCACCATAGTAGATTCCTTTGGGCTTTTCCAACAAAATCTGTATCAACTGATTCTTATATAACTTGTCTAAGAAATTTATTCCAAATTAATAAATCTGAAATATTAATAACTGATAGAAATGCAGCTTTTCTTAGCAGAAAATTTAAACACTTTTTAGAAAGAAATAATGTTAAGCATCTACTCACCAGTTCCCATCACCCAGAAACAAATGCAAAAGTAGAAAGACTAAATTCCACTATCATTAATAGGTTAAGATGTGAATATAATGCTAATTTAAAGATTCCTTGGACAAAATATATTCCTAAAATTACTGAAAGCTATAATGAAACAGTACATACCACAACAGGCTTTACACCTAAATTCTTATATTATGGAATACAACCACAGTATATAGAACATGACACAGAAACACATACACCAATAGAAAAGGCAAGAAAATTAGCCATTGAAAGAACCATAAAATCCCATGAACACAGCAAACAACTTTATGATATTAAACACCCAGAACCCATTTTTAAAGAAGGAGATCAGGTATTAGTAAAAACCTTTATTTATCCAAACACTGGTAAATTAACACAAAGATATATAGGCCCATTTACAATTTTAAAACAACTTTCTCCAGTCACATATGAAATAGATAAGCCTAATATACCCCAAAGAAAACAAACAGAAATTATACACTCAAATAAGCTTAAATTATTTTACCCAGAAACAGATTTTTTACTTCACTATAGTACTAACATAGAAAATGACTTTATAGTAAACCAAAATTCTAACACAAAGTTAATAGATATTGATGATAAACCATGTTTTTTACAGGAAGGCCATATTTTGGACATGGACAATGAAGAACAAATAAAAGCACCAATTCTTAAGCCTTCACAAATAACTTAATGTCACTTCATACATCTATTAGCGTTTCATTATTCAACCATGTAAAAATAACATTTTCTACTGCTTTTGATATTTTGAAGTGTAACTAGCATAATGTCATTTTTAATCAATTTTAAATACCTTTTTTGCTTCATATCCATAGTTCCTATAAATCGCCCATTAATACTTCTTATATATACTTTTATTATAATTTCATAATTATATAAATTATTTGTAAACAAACTTTCTTTTGTTTATTATGAAAAAATGTGCGTATTGATTTTTATTGTTTCATTTTTAATTATTTCTAAAGATTTATTGATTTCGTTTAATTAATTATTTTAATTACCAATTTTATTTTAAAATTTTATTTTTTTTAGAATCTTTTCACAGGGGGGAAATATTATATAATCTAAAAATATTATATAATCTAAAAACTCTAAATATTTATATATTTTAAAAATATATATTTCATTTTATTCATTGATAATTTTTATTTTTGTTATCATCGTTTTTAGAAAGACTTTCAGTTTAGTTATTTAATTTTGTTGTAAATATGCGTAGTTAACCAATCAATCCTTTTAAATCACTAATATAGGATTAAATTATAAATTCTATATAATGTGAAAACTAACAAATGTGTAATCTTTCCTCAAGTAATTGAAAATAAAAGCTACTTGACGGTAAATATTTATCTTTTTTTATCACGACTGCACCTCAACCCTTTATCTTATCGATCCTTTGTCTTATCAAGCCTAATCTAACAACAACACAAAATATTCATAACATATATATGTGTTATAATATATATATGTTATAATATAAAAAAAAAGATTTCTGTTGATTTTTGATTATCGTGAGGATTATGCTATGTTAATGCAGTCGTGCTTAAAATCTTGAATTAATCTTAATAATAAAAATAATTTTGATCAGTAATTGCTTTAACTGAACTGAAGGAATATAAAAAATATATAATTAGATAAAAGTACTGCCTGGCTTAAGGCGTAAAAATAAAAAATGAAAACTTATTTACCTACTTGTTTCCCGATGGCCGGCTCAAACCGTTTGTACATTGAGTTTTTATAGGAGAAGCGTGACCTCTGGCGTTCGATTTAACAAGAGTATTTGAATCTATGAAATATAATTAAAAAATAATAATATTTTAATATAACATATATATATGTAGAAATGTAGTTGCTGTATCATGTAGGATGACTGTAGTGTGGCATGTTGGTTGCAGTCGTGGTGGCCACAATGTTCAGAGTGGGTTCAGACGTGATTGGGATTACACAAAAGACATGTTGGATGTCACCACAGAGATGGCGAGAGAGTGAAGCCGACACCGGTCAGGGGAGATCTGTCTAGAGGGGTCTGTCAATCATCGTGTCTCAAAACGGACTGAGCTGTTTGAGCAAGAAGGGGGCACACCCGACTTGTTTTTACTAAACCTTCCTCCTGTCGTGCATTACATGATGGCCGGACTGGCGATTTAAATTGTTTTTACAGTTTTGAATATTATACTATATTACATATGATATATAAGTATATATTAGAATATCACACACATATATATATTATATAATTTAAAAACTCAAATATTTCTATATTTAAAAAATATATATTTTATTTTTATTCATTGATAATTTTACTTTTGTTATCATCGTTTTTAGAATGACTTTCAGTTTTGTTGTAAATATGCGTAGTTAACATATCTATCTTTTTGAATAACTAATATAGGATTAACTTTATAAATTCTATATAATGTGAAAAAAAAAAACTAATGTGTGAAATTCCCTCAAGTAATTGATAATAAAAGCTACTTGATGGTAAATAATTATATATTTTTTATCACGACTGCACCTTCAACCCTTTATCTTATCGATCCTTTGTCTTATCAATCCTTTATCTAACAACAAACAAATTATTCATAACATATATATGAGAAACACAGGATATTTGCTTGCACCAGATAAATTAAGATATATTTCATTCTAATTACACATGTCAACAATCACTTACACGTAGGTGTCTATTATGAATCATTGATATGAAATATTTAAATATGTTAGCTGGACACACAATTTCCTGTTAATGTATATATAGCCTGGCTACATTGGAAGTTTAGCGATCCTATCTGAAGTTATATCATAAAAAGGACAAAATTTGGAGTTATATATTCACCTGTAGCAAATATATAAAAAGGGCGAAATCATAAGTGAAAGGTTTCTTGTTTGATGCAAATATTTATATATAATTCTACTGTCCTAAAAGCTTATATCCATAGTTTACTTAAATACCATTTCTAAGATTCCATCCTTCAGTGTAACATATATAAACAGAATGATCCAATACAGTATTAGAACTCTAAAGAAGCGGTTTAGTAGATTAAATTGGCGAAACCGCTGGGAGGGTTCACCAATGATAATCCAAGCCCTCCCAATATTTTACATCACAGTAAGGACAGTAGAAGTTTGATTTATTTGTGAAAAGAAACATTCGCGTCTTAATCTCTTCATTTGTTATATAGATGGCGCGTTATTGCTTTGTATTTATTTTAAAGGTTTATTTATTTTGCTGAGCTTTCAATCATTTCTACCCTTCCACAGTAACTCCTGTTAGCAGGGTTGATATTGCCACGTGGAAAATTAGGGAAGACAAAAACTTCAGGAGGAAACAACAATTTATTTCAGGCAAGGACAAACTATGAATGGTAAACAAAAGATAAGCCACGAGGGGAATTTACAGAGTAGTAAAATATAAACATGAAAATGACCACTCTGTTAATAAAAATAATAAAATGAATAAATACTTGGTTACAATATAAATAATTATAACGAATTTTATTTAACTTAAAACTGCATATTATTTTATACAGGTAAAATTTACTAGGGTAAAACCTGGAAATTTCTTCTTTCATACGACATACCTATTTGAATCAAAAGACGTCAGACTTTATAAGCTGCCATCGATGAGGACCCTGGAAAGTCGATGAGGACACTCGCCAGAGAGCTGCAGGTTGATGAGGCTACCATCCGACGTGTGGTTCACGAGGACCTCCCTTACAAATCATACGTGATGCGAAGAGGACAGTTCATGTCAGAAAGAACCATGGTGAACCGCTTTTACCAGAGCCAAACGCCTTCTGAACAAGCTCAATCATCCTGAGGAGCCAGAAATGATTTTTTTTCAGACGAAAAGAACTTTGTTCAGGGGGGACCAGAAGGTGAACCGCAAAAATGAACGCTAGCTGTGTAAAAAACCTGATGAGGTACCTATAATCATGCAAATCAAATTTCCAGCATCATTGATAGTTCTTGGTGTTAGCAGTGAAGGTGATGTTATGTCTCCACATTATTTACTCCAGGTGCCAGAGTCAATGCTATTGCTTACACCGAGGTGTTAGCTACCGCTGTTAAGCTTTGGATTGCTACTGTAGCACGTGGAAGGCCGTATGTTATCAAAAAGACTCAGCACCATCTCATACAGCGAGAAAAACCCAATAATGGATGGCCGAGAATCTTCACAACCATGCCACACCTAACGTTTGGCCCCCAGCTCTCCAGATGTCAATCCACTGGACTATTAAGTGTGGGGCGTAGTTGTGAGGATCTCCAATAGTCATTCCCACAACACAGAGCTGCTATAGTGGATGTAATGGCAAACATTCCCAAGACCCATCTCATTACTGCCTACATTCGGTTTAGACAGCGACAAGCTGTTATTGCAGCTGATAGCGGGTTTCGAATGATGTCGTCCTTTAGGTGTATGTGTTCATCTATATTGTTGCATCAATACACCCTACATTTATTCAAAACATCCTAGGATATTAAATATTTATTTAAAACAGAATATTTAGATTATCAACATTCCTTTTTATAGTTTCATTCCTTTTGTAATATTTTATTGTACATATATCTTGATTGGTTATTGGGGCAAGAGAGAGAGAACCTAGAACAGGACTGCGGATCGCGACCTACGAGGAAGACAACGAATAAATAAACACAATAACTTTAAAAGGTAATTTACTTTTATTTACTTTTCTTTATTTGCTTTAGGTATGGCAACCCGCTCGGTGTATAACACCAATAAGGAGGAAACCAAGGTCGACGACCCTGCAAAGCTGCAACAATATAAAACTTTAATATTGTGGCGAAGAAATATTTTATTATTTAATTTAATATTATTCAATGAAAATATATTCAACAGATTATAAAAATATATATTAATCTGTATTTGTGAAATCATCTTTAAAATATTTCTTTGCTTGCTTGCTTAAGATTCTCTAGCTTTAGATACTTCCACTGGCATTGTACATAAATCCAAGAAGACTTAGGTCAGAAGGACATCCCGGGTAGTTGGCGACTTCTGTACGCTCCAGGAACCTGGGTTACTTAAATAAATAAATAATAAATAAATAGCTGTAGATAGTTTTGCTGACTTGTTAATAATTGTCGACTCGTCGCTGTGACGTCATCAATAAATACTTTTACATCTTAGGATATTTCAAGGCTTGATTTCTACGCTACAACTGGTGAAGAAGCTGGATCGATACCCATTCAGAAAAAAAAAACGGAAAATTGACTCGGTTGAGCAAGAATAAAAAACCATGAACATCAAGAAAGAAGCAACTACTCTGGTAGATTCATTTTTTGTCCAACATCTACCTAGAAACCCCTCAATGTTCTCTGGTGAGGGTGTTGAAGATCCCCGTAGCTGGTTAAAAGGGTATGAACGTGTGGCGAAGCACAACCAATGGGACGAAACCCTTTGTCTCGCTAACGTTTATTTCTATCTAACTAGCACTGCTCTCAAATGGTTTGAAAACAACGAGGAAAGCATCCAGACATGGACGGAGTTCATGTCACAATTAGAAAATGTATTTGGAAAAAATGAAAGCTCAAGACTGCGAGCTGAGAAAATACTCAAAACTCGCGCACAATTAAAAGGAGAAAGCACCGAATATTATATTCAAGACGTCCTGCGCCTCTGCAAAGAGGTAGAACCTCATATGAATGAGGAAGATAAAATATCCCATTTGATGAAAGGGATATCAGAGGAGCTCTACCAGGCACTTCTTCCAAGAGATGCACATACCACTGAACAATTTGTCACCGAGTGTCGCCGCATTGAAGTACTACATTGTAAGCGAGTGACCCCAACTAGGTACGAGCGACTACCAAATGTGGCGTCTCTCAGTGATCATGATGACAGGGCAGATCTGTCATCTATGATTAGGCAAATGGTTCGCGAGGAGGTACAGCGAGCATTAGCCTCTCCTCGAGAAGAACCAGAAATTTCTGCAATTGAACATATGGTGCAGCAAGAAATTGAAAAAACCATTGCGCCAATTTCTAGAAGTTTCCCTCAAAATAGAGCGCCAAGGCCATTACCAAGCCCTAGGTTCGAGTTTCAACCCAGAAATTTCCAACCTAGACCGCAGCAGCCGAAACAAGTAAACGGAAGACGCGATACCAACGAATGGCGAACCACGGAAGGTAGGCCAATCTGTTTCCACTGCGGACGCCCTGGCCACGTCGTGCGCTACTGCCGTGACAGGAGGAGAGAATATGAAGGAGAACAAACTTTGAATTACAAACAGAGATATAGGCAAGAGCCTAGAACATTCTATAATTCTCGGAGCAGCCAAGAGCCCAACGACGACCTGCCAAGAGAAAATATACGCCGCTACCGAAGAACCCTCTCCTTACACTGGCCGAAAAGGACAACATTCGTCTCCTGAGAGAAGACCCAGCCAGTCGCCTCGCCGTTCCCGTTAGGAAAAACTAATGAGACGTTACTTCGGCCCATACAAAGTAACCCGAAAAATATCTGATGTGACCTATGAAGTTGAAACATTCGGAAACCAGCAAGGTTGTCGTAAAACAAAAGATTCAGTTCACATTTGTAGGATGAAACCATATTTAAACCCAGAGGACCAGGAGGACCACCTAGAAGAGGACCCAGAAGATGACTCGACAAACTTCCAGGAGGAAGACATCCCCAATGAACGAACACAACAACCACAGACCCGCGAAGAGATCTCAGGCCCTATCACCCGATCTCGAGCCTTGAGATCGAGGATGTAAGTCTCCTTCTGAGCATCGGGTCGATGCTCTTTATAGGAGGAGGCTATGTGGCGAAGAAATATTTTATTATTTAATTTAATATTATTCAATGAAAATATATTCAATAGATTATAAATTTGTGAAATCATCTTTAAAATATTTCTTTGCTTGCTTGCTTAAGATTCTCTAGCTGTAGATAGTTTTGCTGACTTGTTAATAATTGTCGACTAGTCGCCGTGACGTCATCAATAAATACTTTTACATCTTAGGATATTTCAAGGCTTGATTTCTACGCTACAATATGTAATAAACGCTCTTTTTTGTCTATTCATTTTTTCCCATGGACATCAGTTTGTTGTCAAATAACTGACGCACCCTGTCTGTATAAAATGAAATGCTGATTTAAAATTCAAATAATATTCGTTACAATTATATATTATGATACGTCAACGCTATGGGGATATCCCGGAGTGAATTTTTGCCATACGAATAATGCTTTTTCCTATTTAGAGATATTAAGTCCTAATAATTAAATTGTCATCGTGAGTGAGCAAGTTAAAAAAATCTGTAATCGTCAAATTTATATATAAAATGATTTTCAAACAGAAATAGTGTGATATATTTTCTTTCAATGTATAATAAATATTTAAAATATGCATATAATAATGTCTATATAAAATAGAATATATCATTAATTTATTATCGTGATACTCCTGTTGAAGGACTGACAAGTTCGAAAACTTGAAAATAAAAAGTTTCACAAGAAAATTAGCCCTGGAAGCTTTATTTATTTTATAATAAAATGCTTTTAAAAATAGGTTATAATGTGGTTGATGCCATTATATACAAAGCTCACTCCAAAAGTCTTTGCAATCAATATTATATAATTAAAATATTAAATCATAAATTTTACCATTAAAATCTACATGCATTTTTTTTACCTAACATATACATTTTCATAAAATAGCAATATAAAATAAACTTTGCACTTATAAATATGCCGAAGCCCCAATTGGTTACTTGCACACACTGGTGACGTTGGACTTTTACAAGAATCGGGGGTCATTGGAGCATTTTTTTTATTCAGAAGAAAAGTTCCCAATTCGGTAATTGACCAGAGGTCGGCAAACTTCGCGAGCCACATACAGCTCTTTGGATGTGAAGCTCTTTATATAGTTCCATACGTAAATATTATTTATGTGAGTACTGTTTATTGTTGGCGAGATAAAATGTTGTGGCTCTTTAACAACTTTGAAATTTTGTAAATTGTTATTTTTGACTCTTCCGACTCAAAAGTTTGCCGATCCCTGATTTAGACCATCCTTTCACTGACCCCCTATGAATTAGCATTTGTCCTGGAAACTCTCTATGGAATGTGTATGGCCCTAAGAATGGAATCCTTATATATATAAAAGTCAATGTATGTATGTTTGTCGGCTATACACGTCCACAATACGTAACTAATCTGACTGAAATTTTAACAGTATATAGATTTGAATCTGGAGAAACTTATAGGAAAATTTTCAGGCTTCTATCTCGAATTTTCTTGCAGTTATTAACAAATTATCGACAAATTTCCATTTCACTCGCAACCAGCGCCTTACTGCGGTAATTTCTAGAAGCAAACAACCACGTGGAGCTCTTACACGGCGCGACGGGATTGGATAGTGACCTTGAGTGACGTAATGATGGCGTAGGGGCATTAAATAATTTGCTATCATTTTATGTATATATCAAATTAAAAATATATTCATACTAGCGGATGTGTACCCGGCTTCGCCCGGGTTTTATCCGAGTGAAAGTTTGCCTAACGAATATTATATATTATGAAGTATAATAAACAATGCTAAAGATTAGTTTTAATTATTAATCAAGATTGTGTGTGAATATGTGAGAAAGATGTAATATCGTTGTTGTTTTCTTGGCCGACTGTTTTACATATGGTGTTATCTTAAAATTGCTTGTTTTGAATATTTTTTTAGATTGAGTTGAATGAATTGCTGAATTTTTTTTTTGTATTTATATATAAATAAAATTAACTCTGTTGAATTTTTTTGTATTTTATCGATAACAGCAAAGTTATGTATTTTAAAGTTAGGAAAAATATTTTGATGTTAAGCAAAACCTGCTCCATCTCGTTTTACATAAATGTTGAAAATTTGGTCGAAATTGATGCATTGTAACAAATGTTTTTAGCGAACACCACTTATGAAATTTCCATTTATATAGAAGATATAATATAAATGAGTTTTAAAAATTGTAAAAAAAAAAATGCATCGGCCGGGAATCGAACCCTGGCCGCCCGCGTGGCAGGCGAGCATTCTACCACTGAACCACCGATGCTTTAAAAAAAATCAAATTCATTTATCGTCGCGACCAGTGCTGCGCCCTAGCGGTAAAAGACTGGAACTAACGCTTTTTGGTTTTTTATTTTTTAAAAAAAGCACATTAACTTTTTTAGTTTTTTGAATAGCCTATATGTTAAACGAAATCTTCAGCTACCTACATGCGAAATTCCATAATGATTGAGTCAGTAGATTTTGCGTGATGCGATAACAAACATCGATTTCGCATTTCATTTTTATATACACAGTGTGGCAAATAATTTTTAAGACCCGCGCTAGATAAAAGCCAATAGCAGAGCCAGTTATGAAATTGCGCATGCGTATATATATACGAAGCCTTATCTAGCGCGTGGCTTTGTTTCAGCCATTCTGGTTAACTCTTTAAAAGGATACAGGCGATTTTTGAAATGTAAAAATTTTTGTTCGTCGGAATTCCGAGATGGAACAGAGAGCGATCATTAAATTTATGCAAAACTTGGTAGAAGTGCATCGGAAACATATATTTTGATTAAGCAAGTTTATGGTACGTTATGTTTGAGTAAATCAAATGTTTTCATTTGGCACAAACGTTTTTCGGATGGAAGAAATACGCTAGAAGATGATAAGCATACTGGACGACCAAGTTCTTCGAAGACACCAGAAAGTCTAGAAAAAGTGCGAGAATTTTTTGCAAACAATCGCAGTGCATCCCTGAGAATGATGGCAGAGGTTTTACACATCAACAAAGAAACGATTCGAACCATTCTGCATGAAGATTTGGGTAAAACTAAAGTCTGTGCTAAATTTGTTCCACACACTTTAACGGGCGAGCAGAAATCATTGAGAATTGCACATTGCAGGGACATCATTTCTGCCTATGAAAATGATTCAAACTTCCTGAAATCAATTGTTACGGGTGATGAAACATGGTGTTTTCAGTATGACCCAAAGACAAAGCGCCAAAGTGCCGAATGGAAGTCAAACAACACTCCACAAGCCAAAAAAAACGCGAAAAGTGCCATCAAAAATGAAAACAATGCTGAGTACCTTTTTCGATAGTAGAGGTATTATCCACAAAGAATTTGTTCCCGCTGGACATACCATTACTGGAGAGTATTATTTAAACGTTTTGAAACGTTTGATTTCCAGAATTCGTCGCATTCGTCCATAATATCGCGATGAAGACAGTTGGTGTTTGCTGCATGATAATGCACCGAGTCACTCCTCACTCATTGTTCGTCGCTTTTCGGCCAAAAATAACGTCTGTGTGTTGAATCATCTACCGTACTCGCCTGATTTAGCACCATGTGACTTGTATTTATTCCCGAAAAAAAAATTGAAGTTAAAAGGTTGTTTTTTTTATGATATCCCGACCATCCAGAGAGCTGCGACGAGCACTTTGGAGGCGATTCCTCAAAGTGGCCTGCAAGAGGCATTTAATTCCCTATTAAATCGTTGTAACATATGTATTGAATCCGGAGGGGATTATTTTGAATAAAAAAATAGTAGAAATTGAATTAGTTTGTTTCTGTTTTATTTTACAAACCCATTCTTAAAAATTATTTGCCACACTGTGTATATAAGGATAAAAAATCCAAAATAATACAAATTTCAAATATCGTTTATTTATTTATTTATCCATCAAATCAGACGCGATATCCCTACAAGGGATGCTTGCGTCAATAACAACACTAAATTCAGATACTATATTACATTTAAAAAAATAATAATTACAAGATTTGAAAAGATAAGAAAGAGGACATTAAAATCATTCTTGATTTTACATCACAACCAAC
This sequence comes from Cordylochernes scorpioides, assembly GCA_030710605.1. Classification (NCBI taxonomy): domain Eukaryota; kingdom Metazoa; phylum Arthropoda; class Arachnida; order Pseudoscorpiones; family Chernetidae; genus Cordylochernes; species Cordylochernes scorpioides. The sequence continues at coordinate 49,747,597 of CP092870.1, forward strand.
AAAATAAACAAACCAAAAAATACATATATACAAATAGGTAATAATTAAGGTTTTTTTAACCAAGAGAGAAAATCATAGATATATTTACAGAATTTTCTAAATTTAAAATACGAGTCCTTACTATTTACAAACATAAAAAGATCCTTGTATTCGATGTTTTCCCGGTTTCTGTAGTTCTGGAAGATTGGGCACTCAAGAAGCAGATGACTGGAATCCTGCTTTCTCTTTCCACATAAACATCCCGGATCGTCTATAGCTCCTATTCGAAACAGAAAATCTCCGAAATTTCCATGACCAGTAACGAATTGCACATTGTAAAAGTCAGGGCGGAAATATTTTGGAATGCCCAAAGGGAAAAAGAGACGAAAGTGATCACTTGTATTAGAAAACATATCTTCCATTCTTGTTCTCAAAAATCCTTTTATAATTGAAGGAGAATGTGGACTGAACGTTCGTTGGTCTTCCTCGCTTAGTTGGTCCAATTCATATTTAATCAATCTTGATTCGATAAAATCAGTCAGGAATGGGATCTCTGCCAGACAGTGGACACAATTTGAGGAAGATGTTTTAAACGATCTAGTAGCCCAAAGAACAATTTGGTATTGCATCGAATTTAATTTCTGTTTACAGCGGTTATTTATTTGGTAAAACCAAATTTCAGCTCCATATGTTAGAATAGGTCTAATTAGCGTCTTATACAAAATTAACCTTTTATTAGAGTTTATACCCCATATTTTGCCGCTGAGGGAAAAAAGCAGATTTTTCATGCGATGCGCCTTATGCAAAATCTCATTGATGTGCGGGGTGAAATTTATTTTTGTTTTGAACCTATGATTAGATAATTTCATTCCCAAAATTTTGATTTCATTTGAAGGCTTTATGACGGTTTTTTGAAATTCCAGCTGGAACCTATGGAAATTGTGAAAGTGAATCAAGTTTGTTTTTCTGGATTTATTTTTAACTTGTTTGAGCGACACCATTGAGTGACTTAGTTTAGGGTGTTCACTAACTCAGTTTTTAGACCCTCTAAATTATAATGCCAACATACAATAGAGATGTCGTCCGCGTAGCAAATAATTTCAGCTTTTGTAGATTTAAAATTCATTAAAATATCGTTTAGCAAGATGTTCCATAATAACGGTGACAGTGGACTACCCTGAGGACATCCCTTAGTAAGGTTTTTGGAGACCGTTTTGCCACCGTATGACAGACAAACTGTCCTTTTATTATTCAAATAGGATTGGATGATTTGAATCAGAGAGCTGGGAACGTTGTCTAAATCCATTCTTTTTATTATAGCTGGCCACCATGCATTATCAAAAGCCCCTGATAAGTCCACTGCGATCAACGCCGTCAGTTCTCTTTGCTTGTGTTCCAGAATAGTTTTAGTCAGCTCTTTCATAGCAGTAATTGTTGATTTATGCCTGGAGAAGCCATGTTGTCTATGACTCATCAAATTGTTTTCGTCATAAAAGGTAGTAAGTTTATTTTTAATTACGTGTTCGATAATTTTTGAAATGTTAGATAGTAAGGAAATTGGTCTGTAGCTTTTACTAACATCATAACTAGTTTTATCTCCTTTAGGAATGATTTTCACAAAAGAGTTTTTCCAATAATCTGGGAAATATCCCAAACTTATACATTTTTCAAATATTTGATGGAGGATTATGGAAATCCTAGGGTAGGCGTATTTTATCATATTATTGCTAATATTATCTGATCCAGGTGCTTTCTTATTTTTCAATAATACAATAATTGTTTCGATATCTGTTAGGCTTATGATCACTTTGTTTCTATTATTGTAGATTGGCGAGTAATATCTAGTTGCTTTGTGAAGTTCCTCCTCGGAAGAAATATCATCGTCCGGGAAAAGATCGTTCAATAAACTTTCCATTTTTGAAGTCCTAGCAAAATCCGGTGCGTTGTCTATCAATGGAATCCCTGTTGTGTTAAATGATGCTTTTAAGGTTTTGAAAGTTTTATAAGTGTTCCCAAATGGATTAGTTGATTCGTTTTCTTCGAGAAAGAATCTCCAGCTTTTAAGTTTTGCCTTGTTAATGGCTTTATTATATTTATTACGAGCAGCTTTAAAGAATTTTTCATTAATTATTTTGCCTCGCGCGATAGAATAAATTTCTTATATAATTAAAATCATTTTTCATTTTTTCAAGTTTATTCGTCCACCACTTAAATTTGACTTTGTTTTTGTTTATGGTTGGTTTTAACTTAAGGGATGCGTAAGCTGCTTCACTGATAATATCTGTGAGTTTTAAAACAGCTCTATCTACACTTTCGGAATTTTTTATTTGGTTAGTTTCATCCACGAGGCTGAGCAATTCAGGGGAGGAAAATTTATCATAAAATGCATTCCAGTTTGCGTCAGTTTCGCTGAATTTCCACGTTGATTTATAACCGTTTATATGACTGTTGTCTTTACTAACGATCACGTAGGTTATTGTCACGTGATCGGAGGTGTCCGTCATTATGGATGTATTCCAGTTTTCTAATAGACTGATTGAATTTCTGTTGGAGATAGTGAGGTCGATCACGCTAGAATTACGACACGTTGTAGTTTTAATATTATGGACTAAAAGATTGTGTTGGTTCACTAATGAATGAAGTTTGTGACCATTTGAATTTGTCTTTCGATCATACCAGACGGGGTGCCTAGAGTTAAAATCCCCACAAAGCAGAATCGGTTGAATTTTGAAGGTTTCCAAAATTTCCTCAATAAACTTTTGATGGGTTTCCGAAAAAGAATTGGGGAGAATGTAAAAATTCGCTGCAATAATATTTGACTTTGATAAAAGTATTGAGCTTGTAGTACAAAATGAGTTGGTGAATTGATCTATCTTATTGTATTTTAATCCTTTATTTAAAATTATTGTTGCCGAGTTTATCTTGTTTCCTTTTGCTGTTAAAACTGAATGCTCGTCTCCGCCAAAAATAACAACATTGTTCACTGTGTAGGGCTCCTGAATAAATAATATGTCTGGTGGGTCGTTAGCTATTTGAGCCAGGAGCTCATTTGTTGCGTTTATGCTTTTTCTTAAATTTTGTTGCACACACTTAATTATTGGGGCTTGCATTTTATACTTTCCTGACTCGTATGAGTTAGTTATCTGATTGTTCAGTTGGGAAATAACTTGTTCTTTCGATTATTCTGTCTATTTGTGCCTTATACAATGGACATTCCTCCGAATTTGCTCTGTGTGATAAGGGCTTGCTTCTATACTTAGGATGTTGAGAGCAATTAAAACACTTGGGAATTCCTGAGCAATCATGAACTCCCTGAACTCCACATATTCTGCACATTGGGGTGTTAGGGCATTCTGCCATTTTGTGAGAGGGGTTAAATTTAAGACATTTCTGGCATTGTTTCACAAAAATCTTATCTACAACAACGCAGCGTTCGCAATCAGTGTAGATTTTATTATTTAATTTCCTAATGGTTTGATATACCCTAGGAGAAACCCGTAAAACTATATTGTGAGTAGGGGTGTTAGATTTAGTGCTGAATAATACCTTAATTTCACTTTTCATATCCCTTAGTTCGTCGTTCATCTGACAGATTGTTTCTTCGAAGGAATTTACCTCGGTGATTTTATTAACATTTTTAACCATTATCGTCGGATCTCTTTTGGTCGGAATAAATGTTTTGCATATATTTGTTAGCTGAGTTGATTTGCATATTTCCTCTTTTAGAAAATTAGATTCGCGCTCGTCCGACATTTTTATAATAATAGATTTTTTAGTGTTTATAATTTTATTGACTCGAACTTTTTTATTTTCCTCTCCTAACACTCTGATCTTATTAACAATAGCGTGGTGTACATCTTGATTATTTCCCTCATTAAAAGGCTGCGCTATAATTACAAATTATTTTTCACTAATTTGTTTTTTATTTATTGTATCTCTCGTTGTTTGAGTTTTCACAACCTCTGAAAAAGAGGGCCTCAGTGTCTTGAATTCTCCCTTGAATTTGTCCAGTTTTTGATCTAGGACATCAGACACTTGCACAGAAAGTTGATCTAAAAAGTCCTGATTATTGATATCCCTCAAGGCAGTAATACCATCTTTTGTCTGCTTTACCATTGTGGACAAATAGGATAGATCATTTTTTGTGAGGTTTTTTTGGTTCTCTCTCTCTCTGTTTGACCTTATTGTCAAAATACTCGTAGATTTCATCTAATTTTACAGTCAATGTTCTTATTAGTAAATCCATATTAAATTTTATGCAAATCTATTTTCCTTTTATCCATTTAATTTAAAGTAAATAGTTAAAATTAAACAATGAGCGTATCAGCGACTATACTTAATATAGTAAAATGCTATATTTCAATTCAGTTTAATAAGACTTTAAGGAAAATGAATATTTAAAACAATATTTACCGAAACTAGCGGAGCCTAGCGAAGCACGTCCGGTCAGTTTCGCCTCCTGGCGGCTATATACTAAATATCGTTGTAAAATTTACATTTTTATATTTTAAAAACACACAAAGTTTGGAGCGGGACATTTCACAAGAGTGACATCTACAAGCCAATTTATAATTATAACGAATAGTATTTGAATAAAAACATTTAATCGGGTAAAACCCGGGCGTTGCCTGGTAATTCGGCTATTAATCGGATAAATGAAAGAAACATATTGGTCAAACGATCAGACGACACATGCGGTCAATATGGCGACATTATTGCCCTTGGATAGCTGACACCATCTGGCGGACATTTTGATTGGATGTGTATCTTCCTTTTTGGGCCAACTTGGCCTTTCTTAGCTGCTGAGAACATTTGGAAACAGACGACATCTTATACAATCGAAGTAGTTGTTTTTATTCAATTTGATTCTTACAAAAAAGAAAATCTATCGTTTTTCCAGCACTTTTTTATTTTTATTTTATTATTATGTAACAAAGTATTTATTATTTTTGTTATTTTATTAAAGTAAATTAGAAGGATGAATCCGTAACCAATTTAACTTTACATATTATTTATTACAAAATTATTTTAGAGGCGTAATATTCTTTTTAAAATAAAACAATTTCTACTGTGTATTTTAAAAAGAATATTTCGCCTCTAAAATAATTTTGTAATTTGATAACAGATGGCGCGCTAGTGCATCGTAATATTATTTATTATCAATAGTAATTATATGAAACAAATCTTGGTATATATGTCTACATGAAAACAACAAAAACAATACTAAAACATTATATACATACAAGTTCCTTTTTAAACTCAGTCTCATCTATAGCCATTGTTACTCTGTAATATTCCAACAATTTTATTAATATAGTATTATTTTTTATGTTTATATTCTGCTATACTCTGTACACTACCCTCTTTTGCTTATCTTTTGTTTAATACTCATAGTTTGTTCTTGCCTTAAATAAATTGTTGTCTCATCCCGAAGTTGGTCTTACCTAATTTTTCACGTGGCATTATTATTTTTATAAAATGAAAGGATTTAAAAGGATAAATGTTTATTTATACATAATACAAACTTCTACTGTCCTTACTGCGATTAAAAAATATTGGGAGGGCTTGGTTCATCAGTGGTGAACCCTCCCAGCGGTTTCACCAATTTAATCCACCAGACTGCTTCTCAGAGTTCTAATACTGTATTGGATCATTCTGCTTATATATGCTACACTGAAGGATGGAATCTTAGAAATGGTATTTAAGTAAACTATGGACATAAGCTTTTAGGACATTTATTAACAAATAAGACGGGATATCCCCACAAGGGATGCTTGCGTCAAGAAACAACACTAAACTTAGAGAGAGAGAGATGCTATATTACATAAACAATAATTACATGGTATGGCACTTGTTGAATTATTCCTGATTTATCTAATATTTTTATCTAATCAACATCCGTCTTTCCTTTATCTTCCCTGGCCTGGGGAATCTAACCTTTTTTGAACAACCTTGGTGGCATACAGCACCTTGGTACTTTGCTACAGTGTATTGTCTGCTTGCTATATTCTTTTTGGGGTCGAAAATCAAACACTTTGGTTAGTAGCTGGAAAACCATATTCTTTCTCTCTCTCTTTATATATAGTCGAATTTGAATAAATTGCCGCCTAAAGGGACCCAAAAAATTATAATTATCCAAACCGAATTTTTGCCGGCCAAAACATATGTATATGGTAATTTAAACCAACAACCCCATATTGTATATACCTTATAACAAGATTTTAAGGTTGTATAGTAGAAACACATCTGTAAATGGTTATATGCATGATTGACATGTGTCATCACATCATCATATGTAATATAATTTGTACAAACTGAGGATAATAAATAAAACTCTGTAATAGATTAAGAGTTGAGCTAGAGAGATAGAAGTCAAACACGTCTAAATTCGAGATAGATGGAAGTCACAAAACAACAAGGTCTAAAGATAGATTGGAAGCTGTCAGGACGGCGCCAGTAGAATGTCCCCAGACAACCCCCTCTCACATCTGGTGACATGCAAAACCCCCTTTCTCAGAAACGGTACATAAGGCCCCCGTCTTACCTATAAATGCAGTCACTTTACAGTCACTTGACAGTTAGTTCACCCTCAGTGCAAGCCCGCGTCGGTTGTACCTCAGGTCCATCTCATCCATCATGTAGACCAGTAAGAAACCTCTATCTCCCCATCTTTCGCTCCTAGCACAACTTTTATCTGTTCACGGAACTTTCTTAGTGCAACTGTGTCTCTTCGTTTTTTGTGTATGGACATTCCCAAGCTTTCCACTCTGCCTCGACCACGACTGCCTGTACTTTGTAAGAACTTTTAAAGGTTTTCCAAGGTGCAGAGAGGTACTGGAAAACTTCACATCCTGACTGTTCCTCTCGGTCAACACAGTATAGCGAGAGTCAACACTTCATCATCACAAAGTTAGTCGACAGGATAACCCAAACGAAGACACAGTTGCACTAAGAAAGTTCCGTGAACAGATAAAAGTTGAGCTAGGAGCGAAAGATGGGGAGATAGAGGTTTCTTACTGGTCTACATGATGGATGAGATGGACCTGAGGTACAACCAACGAGAGCTGACGCAGATGGTAAACTAACTGTCAAGTGACTGTAAAGTGACTGTATTTATAGGTAAGACGGGGGCCTTATGTACCGTTTCTGAGAAAGGGGGGTTTGCATGTCACCAGATGTGAGAGGGGGTTGTCTGGGGACATTCTACTGGCGCCGTCCTGACAGCTTCCAATCTATCTTTAGACCTTGTTGTTTTGTGACTTCCATCTATCTCGAATTTAGACGTGTTTGACTTCTATCTCTCTAGCTCAACTCTTAATCTATTACAGAGTTTTATTTATTATCCTCAGTTTGTACAAATTACATTACATATGATGATGTAATGACACATGTCAATCATGCATTTAACCATTTACAGATGTGTTTCTACTATACAACATTAAAATCTTGTTATAAGGTATATACAATATGGGGTTGTTGGTTTAAATTACCATATGTATATATATATATATACAAATCGAAAACAACAAAAAAAAAACGGAAGACAACTGATTGGCCAATCTAAAGTGATTGCGCAAGGCTTGGTGCTGGCGGCTTTCTGATTGGCTAACCAACCATGACCGTTCTGAAAAGATCTACTCCGGGATATATAGGGATGAGGAACTCATGCAAGTAGGTTGAAGAACAAGATGCTGTACTCCAAGCAAGCTGCTGTCTCAAGAGGTCGGACTGCTGCTTACCGCCGACGCCGGTGTACTTCCTGGAAGATTCTAGAAGGTTCTACCAACTTCTGTCTCCTGTTCTGATAAAATAATTTTTATCTTTTATTTTTTCTTTTCTTTTTTCATATATATGTCATAATATATGCTCTTCCAGGAATAATAAAGAAAACCTACAGTCAACCCAGAGAGAGAGGGCGGGTAAGGATCGGTCACTTGAGACAGAGCGACATTCCATGAGGCGACCACAGGGGCCGTTACTTGGAACCTCAGGACTAATTAAGACAGTTGAGGATTGTGTGCGATACGAACGGCCGGCCGCTCAGCGGTGGCCGGGCCGTCTCTCTCTCTCTCTGGTTGTCTGGGTTCATCTACCAAATTGTGGTGTGATTATTTCACTTTCCTCACCTTATTATTATATTGTCACATTGAAAGTCGACAGGATCTTATCACATATACATATATAGTATGTTATTTAACGGTGTGATATCATTGTACTCCTGTAGAAGGGCTACGAAAGCTAGAATTGCCAATAAAATTAACTAAGAAACCCATCTCCAGAGACTTATTGACTTTTTAAATTAATATTTAGCGAGATTTAAATAATTTTAAAGAGATTTAAATATATTAGATAATAAAAGGCATATATTGGATTTTATAAAATATTTATTTTGCCAATATTGCTCTATTTTTAAAACGATTTAAATATATAACATATATTTTCTAAAATCCGATAATATATCAAATATTAAACGAGAAAAATAAACCATTTAAAAATCGTTTGGCTTGTTTTTCTGCTAGACTAATTTACCTTTACAAATTATAGTTAGAAAAAATCTATTAGGGATAAGTTAATAATGATTTTTTTTGCTTCGTTCTGTAATTAGCACAGTCGGGGCTTAATGGGCTTCAATAATTGTGGCTAGATTCCAATTATAGCATTAATGAAATAATTTCAGTTCTAAAATAGTTATAAATCGTATAAACACATATTTCCTCACAGTGATGTAACCAGGTATTGTACATTTCAGGTTTACATTGAGCTTGGTTTCCTGGAGACATGCTTCATTGTTACGCTAGATTTCAGCTTTGCAGGGTAATCGACCTTTATTTCCTCTTTATTGGTATTGTATTGAAAATAGAGCAATCCATATTTAATTCATTAGATAGTAAAGAGGCATATAATGGATTGAATAAAAGATTTATTTGTCAATATTTCAGTTGGCTGAACGCCAACCTTTATAAAGGCATTACATTTTTGTATAAATAAACTCAGCGCCGTATAGTGTTATAATATCACAGTTGAAATAATATTATAAATACAAAGTAGGTGGGAAAATTTGTGTAAGAAAAATGGTAACTTTTATAATAATTTTTGCGTACAGAAATTTCTTCCACTTACTTTATATTTTAAAAATTATTTCAACTGTGATATTATAACACTATGCGGCTCTGAGTTTATTTATACAAAAATGTAATGCCTTTATAAAGGTTGGCTTTCAGCCAACTGAAATATTGGCAAATAAATCTTTTATTAAATCCAATATATGTCTTTTTATTATCTAATGAATTAAATATGGATTGCTCTATTTTCAATACAATACCAATAAAGAGGAAATAAAGGTCGATTACCCTGCAAAGCTGAAATCTAGCGTAACAATATAGCATGTCTCCAGGAAACCAAGGTCAATGAAAACGTGAAATGTTCAATACCTGGTTACATCACTGTGAGGAAAGATCGTGAGCGGGGAGATGATGACGGGCTCGCCTTCATAATAAAAAACCAAACCATAAAATATAAAGAAATTAACGTAGACACCATCAGAGATAAGACAACTCTTCTTTCTTATCTTCACTCAATCATATTAGGGTATGAAGTTGTGACCCTTTATGGTGTCTGTTTGACAACCATCATGACTGGGTGAAGTAGAATGTCTTTGTCATTAAGACTGGGAGCACTACTCAATGGCAGGCTGACTTGGCTCCAAAAGAAATGGCCACCTCTGACATGAGGAACAGACACCGTCTGCAGCTGCTCCTAACATGGAGTACAAACGCTGCTCATCCTGTATCCCTGGAGCCCTTACAGGGTACTATCAGCATGGCCAGCTGAACCAAGTAAGTTAAGTAGACACCATCAAAGACAACTGAATTTCAAGTCATTAAAATATTTCTAAAGAACGAAAAAACATTTAAAATAATAAATTCCTATCACCTAGACCTCACTCTAATATCTAATTGGTATTGTATGTGTTTCCTGATCGGGTTTCTATAATAAAGGTAAATTATAAAAAAGTAAATAATGAAATAGTTACCTTCAGAAGTCGCTAAGTTTATTTTTTTGTTGTGTCGTCCTCGTAGTTGTCTTCCACGTAGTCTTCACGTCTCCATTGTTCTATCCTCTTTCCTATCTTTAAAACATGTGAAGTTCCATTATTGCCAAATATACATAATAATAGAAATAAATACTCTTTTGAAATATAATACATAATCATTGAAACCCTAATTCATATTATTATTTAAATCAATTATAAAAATATTATAACTCCGCGTTTGCCGGTCCCAAGCCCGGATGAAAAAGGAGGAGGGGGAGCAGTAACAAGCTCACTAAACAACCTGGGCTCAGCTGGCCATGCTGATAGTACCCTGTAAGGACTCCAGGGATACAGGATGTACTCCATGTTAGAAGTGCCTGCACATGGTGTCTGTTCCTAATGTCAGAGAAGGAGAAGCAGTAACAAGCTCGTTAAAAAACCTGGGTTCAGCTGGCCATGCTGATAGTACCCTGTAAGGGCTCCTGATACAACGATAATGAGATGAGGAGAGTTTGTACTCCATGTTAGGAGCGGCTGCTGTTCCTCATATCAGAGGCGACTATTTCTTTTGGAGCTAAGTCATTGGCCTGCCACTGAGTAGTGCTCCCAGTCTTAATGACAAAGGCAGACGCATTCTACTTCACCCAGTCATGATGGTTGTCAAACAGACACCATCAAGGGTCACAACTTGATACCATAATATGATTGAGTGGAGATAAGGAAAAAGAAGAAGATAAAAATATTATAATTTTGATGACAAAAAGGTATATACATAATGATGTAGAAATATAATCAAAGAATAATGTGAAATCATTATTATGTGTGTATGGAAATGTAATCAATATATTATATTGTTGCACCAGGCTGCAGTTTGGCAGATTCTTCAGTCTTGATTCTCTCCTCAGACGCGTCTTGCATCTTTCCAGAATGTGTCTCAACCATTCTACAAGGTTAAACCAGTCAATAATAAGACAACTATATATTTAGGTAGCACCTAGAATCTCTCTTTATTTATCACATCCAAGTTTAAAGCAGGTGGTGTATTTAGTGTATTAAAATATTATTATTTATTTAAGTAACCCAGGTTCCTGGAGCGTACAGAAGTCGCCAACTACCCGGGATGTCCTTCTGACCTAAGTCTTCTTGGATTTATATACAATGCCAGTGGAAGTCCAATTAATGAGGTGTCGCCAGGCAGGTTTCTTTCTTGGTAGATTTTCTAGGGATGCTGGACATATGTTGGTGATACCTAGGAGAGTGGCTGTCTGGAATCTTTGGTATTGGAAGGTTGGGCAAGTGAAGAGGAGGTGGTCTACGGTTTGGTCTTCATCTTGGCAGTGGGGGCAAGTTGGGTCTTCTTTTGATACCGTTGCAAGGTCTACCTGAATGTAGCCATGTCCGGTCAGGATTGTTGTGGAGGTGGATCCATGCTTGATGTTTCGAAGCATTTGGAGGAGTAGTTTTGGGGTAGCAGCAAATCTTCGTAGATTTCTGGTGGAGTAATCTTGGATGTAGAGGTCTGTCCACATTTTGAGGGCTATCTGTTCTTTTTTACCTCGCGCGACGCTCTTTGGGAGGGTGGTAAAGGATAGTGGCAGATTAGAATGTGCTGCAGCCTTTGCCGCCTGATCCGCCAGTATTAAAATACAAATGTTTTATAGTACATAATATTTTATAGTAATAATCTGTTTTATAAAAATAAATAAATATATAATTTAAATTTTTAATATATTTAAAATAACATTATAAATAATTTATAAAATACGCGCATTAATCATGATGCAATGATTTTCTACCACAAACATTACTATAACATAGCTATATGCAAATATAAGACTAATAAAATCATAAGTAATTAAAGGGGTTCGGTGGAAGGATGGTCTAAACCGATGGTTCGATTCCCGCATTGGAAACCTTTTTTCTGATTGAAAAAAAATACTCCAATGGCCCCCGATTCTCGCAAAGGTTCAACACCACCAGCGAGTGCAAGTAACCAAAAGGGGCTCTGGCATATTTGTAAGTGCAAAATTCGAACTGCTTTCCATATGGGTAGACATGTGGTGTACTTACAGTAAAAGCAGTCGCCTACTTCTACCCACCATGATTATAATGACCTGTACCGTGTGTAGACATGTGATGTACTTACAGTAAAAGCAGTCGCCTACTTCTGCCCACCATGATTATCTTGGACTGTACCATGTGTAGACATGTGGTATACTTACAGTAAAAAGCAGTCGCCTACTTCTGCCCACCATGATTATCTTGGCCTGTACCATGTGTAGACAATTAATCATTATTTATTGTATCTTAGACAATCGGCAATGGCCTCTGTTGGCCAGCCCCAGGAGTTGGTGGCCGTTTACCTTGGAGACTTGGACGACTCCGGCGGTTCCTCCAAGTAGCCTGTCCAGCGCCCTCAGGTAATGGAAGGGCTGCAGTTCGGGGCCGTGTTCCAGGTAGACGCAGTGCTCCTCAGCAGAGGACGCCTGCCGCGCCCGGGCCTCCGCGATGTGGGCCCTGGTTGTCGGGATCTCCTGCGCCCGCGGCACCGAATGCGCCGATGGTTGAGGTCGGCGAATGGTCCTAGAGCCTCCGGGATTGGAGGATGGTGCAGCCGCCGTAGGCGAATTTGCCGAGCCACGGCGCCTCTTCCTACCCTGGACGAGGGTGAATCCTTCCTCAGCTCCAGGATTCACCTCTTCTGTGATGTCAGCCCAGTTTCTCTGGACTTGAGCAGCGGCGTTAGAAGTTGGAATAGCCGCAAGAGGTCGACTGGCGCGGCAGAATTTGCATCCTGGCTGCCGGCGGGCAAATTTGCATAGTTTTGATTTTTAGCCAAAACTATTGGATTTTTGTTCTGCAGATCTTGTTTTGCAGATATTTCTGCACATGGTTGTGCTTTCAAGCCGTGCCTTACAGGCTTTTGCTCGGCTTTTGACGGGCTTTCAGCCCGTATGAAATTTGTCGCCATCCGCGACACTTTTCGCCCGCCAGAGGTGAAAAACTCAGGAGCTCGCGCGACGCGTGGCCGCACGGCCGAGTGTAGACATGTGGTGTAGTTACAGTAAAAGCAGTCTCCAACTTTTACCTACCATGTTTATCATGGTCTGTACCATGTGTACTAGGGATAAAATCATCATCAATTAAAGACCAGCATACCATACTCATCATTAACAGTACTCTTAAATATGAATAGATTTAAATCTACTGGATATCAATCAAAGAATACCACAGGTTTCTGGAGATGTGTTTATTTATCTTTATTAAACGTAATCTCGAGCTTTCGGGCATCTCTGTCCTTCTACAGGAATGCGTAGTTACATATCTATTTATGAAAAAAGGGCCAGCAGATGAGGGCCAAGAGCCCGAAACGTGTCCGTGGTTAGCTTTTCTTGATTAATCAAGAATGGGTATTTGGCCAATTCTGGAAAATTAAAAATCAACGAGAACTGTTGATATTTATTCCGATAGATAGCGCAAGCCATCAGCAACTTTCAATTGCACGATGTGGAGATGCTTTTTTTAAAATCAATTATGCACTTTATCCCAGTACAAAATAACATTTGTACTATTTTTTCACATTGTGTCGCGGTCTCACGCAATTCTGGCCTTAACTACCCGTTTCATTATTTTTCAGGATGCCTGAATGACCAGTTTTTTGGTCGTTGAGGTACAGCTTTCACCACGCTGATGAGGGCCAACAGCCCGAAACGTGTCCGTGGTTAGCTTTATTTGATTAATACGTTTTTATGTACTCCTGTAGACGGACAGAGATACCCGAAAGCTCGAGATGACGTTTAATAAAGATAAAATAAACTCTATTCCAGAAACCTTTAGCATTCTCTCTCTCTCTTTGAGTACTCTTATCTACAAGGGTTACTACAAAAGTGTTTGTAAACACCTATTTTTATTAAAGATGCAACTTTCAAATTTCCAGAGCTTCTCAAAGTATTCACCCTCAGTACTTATACAAGATTTTATCTGTGAAAACCAATTATCGAAGCACTTACACCAGTCATCTTCGGGGATGGAATTTACGGCATTGATAAAGGCTTGCAGTGCTTCATCATCAGTGTCAAATTTTATCCCTGTCAACAATAACTTTTGGAAATGAAAAAAAGTCACAAAGTGCTAGGTCTGATGAATATGGTGGATGAGTGACTAATTGGACTCCAGAGTTGGCTAAAAGGTCTAATGTTTGGGCTGAGATGTGCGGTCTTATATTGTTATGGTGAAGAAGAACTTCTCTAAGTTGAGCTCTCGGTCTGCTTTGCTTGATTTTTTTCAAATACTGCTGGAAGGAATTTTGTTGTATACCAGTCACTATTAACTGTCTTTCGATCTTATAACTTCACAATATCAATGAAACCACTTTTTCTAAAAAAAAAACAAGTGACCATTTGTTTTCCAACTCTTCGAGCTCTGCGAACTTTCTTAGTAGAAGGTGATTTGAAGAGCACAAAGTGTAGATTGCCGTTTTGTTTTTTTTTAAACATGATATTAAACCATTAAACAACGACCAAGGTTTTGGTCTTCAGTCAAGCTGTGAGGTACCCATCTACTAACAAGTTTTCTGTATTTTAAATGATCATCAATGATGGTGTTGATTGCTAACGATCCAATGCCCACACTTTTCTCTAACTGCTGATACGTAATTATTCAATCTTCTCTAAGTAAAAATCTTACCATCTCAATTCTTTCTTGGATCACTGCTGTTGGTAGTCGACCTGAACAAGGTTCATCTTCAAGGTTGGTTTTTCCAAATTTAAAAAAATTAATTAAACCAATTAAAAACTGTTCTAATAGAAGGAGCTTTATCTCCTAAAGCTTTCATCAATATTTCATGGGATTCTTTAGATGTTAAATTACCTTTATAATCATAAAAGATCATGGCGCGTAAACTTTCTCTAGTCAACTCCATAGAGTCTGATGCAATGTTTAGAAATTACCGCTGCCGTTGTAAACAAAGTCGCGCCCTCTATGAATCATTGTTGTTACAATTTTATGAAAATGTTTATGTTAGGTCAAAAATACATGTAGATTTTAATGATATAATTTATTTTTTAATTATTCAATTATTTAATATTGATTGTAAAAACTTTTAGAATGACCCTTGTTTTATATAATTTTTAAACAATCAAATTCTTTGAAAGACCTCCCTAGGTATGGAACACGATGCTTTCCATATTGTAAAACGACATTTGAAAATTATCCCGCATGTGTTTCTTTTGAACGAAAAATCGAAAATTTATTTTTAAGGAGAAATAACAATTATTTCTAACCCAAGGGATGAAGTATGAAAGGATGAATTGTGAAGAGTAATGATAAACGGAAAAATAAAAGTGTCCAGGGATGGGAATCGAACCCACCGTGTTCCGCTCACCGGGCATATGCGGGATAATTTTCAAATGTCGTTTTACAATCATAAGCCGCATTATATTGTATTATAAATAGCTTCACATATTGTTAAGCTGGTCAGTGTTACCCCAATCAATGTTTTACTTTTAATTCATTGACAGGTATTCGTCTGGGATTTTATTCAGTTCGCCGCCATTACGGTCTCAATGCAGTGATTTGATCTGGCAATTAGGTTGATTAAATATCTGCTAATTGGAACCTGAGGTTCTTAATTAACTCTGATGGCCGACAATTATATCTCAGGAGGGAATTTAAAGCCGTCTTTTTATTTATTCATCTAATCACACATTGCGAATTGATGGTCACAAAATACATTTTAAACGCCATACATCTAAATCAACGAGTACATATTAATATATATGTTATATTAAAATATTATTTCATTTAGGATTATATTTCATAGATTCAAATACTCTGTTAAATCGACGGCCAGAGGTCACGCTTTCCCTATAAAAACTCATTGTTGTTGTTTCCCGATGGCCGACTCAAAACTTTTGTCCATTATGTAAATAGGTTTTCCCTTTTTTATTCTTATGCCTTAAGCCAGGCAGTACTTTTATCAAATTATGTTTTTTATATATTCCTTTAGCGCAATTAAAGCTATTTTTGATAACTAATTTTATTATAATCTTTTCCACTACTGCTACCAAAATCAAGCAACAGCTAATAATTCTATATAAATAACAATCAAAATACAACAGAAATCTTATCATTTCTAAAAGCTTTTATTTAACTTGCCTCCATGTCTGTCTGTCTGGATGTCTGTCGCCAAATCTTGTAATCAATTTTTAATATACTTATAGGGCACCTAGAAATATGAAATTTGGTACACATGTTCAAACCTGATGACAATGCTAGCTGACCAATTTTCAGACTTCTGGGTTGTCAGGTTGGCCAAGAACGGACAAATTTCCAAATTTCCTTTCAAATTTTGTATATTTAATTTAATTTTATTTATTTTGTTTTGCCAATATCTCGCGAACCGTTCGTTTTTAGCGATTTTCCTTCGATTTCTCCTTCATTGGTTAAGATTTTTACGCTCTTTCTAATGGTACCATTTTCATTGAGATTGGTCGACTTTTTTATTTATTTAAAAACTTTTATTTAACTTGCCTCCATGTCTGTCTGTCTGGATGTCTGTCGCCAAATCTTGTAATCAATTTTTAATATACTTATAGGGCACCTAGAAATATGAAATTTGGTACACATGTTTAAACCTACTGACAATGCTAGCTGACCAATTTTCAGACTTCTGGGTTGTCAGGTTGGCCAAGAACGGACAAATTTCAAAATTTCCTTTCAAATTTTGTATATTTAATTTTAATATGCTTCCAGACCATAAAGAATAATGAAACTCCCAATACTCGCTCAGTCCAATTAACAATGCAAGTGTACTAATTTTCCGACTTCTGGGTGGTCGGGAAGGCGGGAAATGAACCATTATCTATATATATATATTTAATATTATGTGTTGCATTATATCTACTCGGAAAATGCTGGAGGTTGCGAAAGGAATTTTTCAATAAATGTTCATGACATGGAAGGAATTAGAAATCCAAATATTCAGATTCCTATCTAAAACGTCCTTGGAATTACAAGCAAATAAATGAGAAAAACCCACAAATATATTAATTTTATCTGTTATAATTTAGTCATCTTATTCCAATATCATCACGCATATATTTATATTCATTATATATATATATATAGGTGTGTGTGTAACAATATACCACCATACATTTCACGACACCTTTTTAAATAGTTCCCCTTTTTCAATTAGTATATTGTTACTTTTAACTATTTAATCAATTGTTTAATTATAATTCAAGTTTTATATGTACCAATTATCCCCTAACAATAATCCACTGGGTGTCTCTAACTTTGTAATATAATTCAATAAATTTAGGGTTCCCAAAAGCAAAGAGACGCAGTTCTGTTAGTAACGGATTTTGCTTACGTCACTTCCGCCCTCCCACGAGGAATTGACCAATCTGCTACGAGCAGGCTTGCAGCTATTTAAGGCCAACGTCGTCTCAGTGATAAGGATTTTTTTTTTTTTTTTTGGATTGGCATATATACGACTAAAAATTGCGTGAATAATTAATTATAAAAAAACACTTTTAAAAAAAGCTTTTATTTAAAATGCACTAAAAATAACAAAATGAATATTTCTGAAGTATTGCTTTTTTTTTCTGAAGGTACCATTTAACAAATAAAATAATAGACTTAGAAATAAAAGCGGTGGGGTACAATAATAATAAATTTGAGATCAATGTGATTTTACATGAAGCAAATGATTAGCAAGATTATGCCTTTCATTAAATTTATACCTATTTGCTGCATAAATGATTATCATCCCCCACCGATTTTATTTCTAAGTCTATTATTTTATTTGTTAAATGGTACCTTCAGAAAAAAAAAGCAATACTTCAGAAATATTCATTTTGTTATTTTTAGTGCATTTTAAATGAAAGCCTTTTTTAAAAAGTGTTTTTATAATTAATTAAAATATAATATATATTTTTATGAAAATTAGAAACTATCATAGACACGTATGATTCTTAAAAAAAAAACAATTTCTACTGCCTTTAGTGCAATGGAAAAATTAATGGGAATACCTGGCTAAT
Organism: Cordylochernes scorpioides; assembly: GCA_030710605.1. NCBI lineage: Eukaryota > Metazoa > Arthropoda > Arachnida > Pseudoscorpiones > Chernetidae > Cordylochernes > Cordylochernes scorpioides. The sequence goes on from CP092870.1 coordinate 49,765,654, forward strand.
CAGTGATGAACCCTCCCAGCGGTTTCGCCAGTTTAATCTACCATACCGCTGTTATATTGCATTTTTGGAACTTTTAAAAGAATCCTGCACGTCTAAAATAGTTTCGTATTTTGAAAACAGATGGCGCGCTAATGCATCATAAAAATAAAAACAACTAAAAATAATTAAAAAGCATTATTTGATATGTTAATTACACCAGATGGTTAAGCTAGTCAATAAAAATAATTTTAACGCTTCACCTAATTTTTTATACCTTTTTATCCAGCTATAAAATTCTATTTAAGCAACATTTCTTCCGTTTTATCTATCCATGGAACGTCATAGATGTTTAGAAGACTCATTGAAGTGGAGGGACATTGGTAGAATAGCGGCAGGCCAGTCCCAAGCAGAAGTTGCAAGATGGCTTGAAACGTCAAGAAAAGTGGTTTTGAATCTATGGAAACAATTTCAACAAACAGGAGACATCTCCAGAAGAGAAGGACAAGGTCGCCCCAGAATCACAACCTCATCAGAAGAACGTTATCTGAAGTTAACGGCCAAACGTAACAAAACCATGACAGCCAGACAGCTAAGAATTGAGCTCTCTTCGGCCACAGTAACCATAATATCAAGGCAAACAGTTTACAGAAGACTCAACGCGAGAGGGATGTATGCAAGGTGGCGGAAGGTTTGGATCCCTCTCACTGCCATCCAAAAAAGGGCCCGTCTAAATTGGTGCAGACAACATCAGTCTTGGACCCAAAACCATTAGGCTCCTGTTCTTTTTAGTCAAGAGTCAAGGTTTAGTCTTAACACGGATTCTGGACGTGTACTGATCTGGAGAGAAACCGGGACTCGAAACCATTCCTCAAACATCAGAGAAAGGGACCGTTACGGTGGCCAAAGTGTCATGGTCTGGGGTGGTATCATGTTATACGCACGCACGCCACTTCATGTGTTTGAAAGCGGCACCCTGACTTCTCAGTGGTACAGAGACGAGATACTGGAGCCCTATGTAAGGTTATTTTAGGGGTGGGGTCGGACTTTCGTTCATCTTTATGGATGATAATGCTCGTCCTCATAAAGTCCTAATGGTATACAAATATATTTAAAGTGGCCCTATTCAAATGATGTAAAGACCTGTCAGATCACCAGACCTCAATCCTATAGAACATGTTTTGGATGCCTTGGAGAGACGAACTGAAAGAACTGAAAACTGCTTTGGTTGAAGAGTGGGATTTGTTGCCTCAAGAGCTCTTCAATTGCCTAATAAACAGCATGAAATATCGTTGTGACAGCTGTTTAGCTGTTAGAGACAACCACAAACCCTATTAAGTCAACAAATATTAGTCAAAATCTACCTGACTTTTGGTCTAATCAACATATATTTGCATAACCTTGTGAAAATTATTTCAATAATAAATTCATTCTGTCAACTTTATTTGTTATAGTTTTGTCCATCTACCTACAAATATTCTTTTAAAACAATTCTATATTGTAACGTGGACGAAAAGGCCAAGATACCAGAGTAAAGTTGAGGAAAGAGGGGTGGACTCTAGCGGCCCCCGCTGCCATGTGGCAGGCGCCAAAAACAGCATTCCTGTGTGGGGGAGGACAGAGTCTGGTTACATCTGCGGTGAGGAGAAGACGTGGCGACTTACCTCCGGGCGTGTGGATGATCCTACAAGACGGTGCCAGGAGAGACTGACATCGGAGCGGCCTACAAGCCGGTGTAGTCCAGGCTGGACATGTACAGTGTGGAGCGGAACGCTTCACAAAAGAACGTCCACGGCCCCAAGGATTCTTCTGACAGGGAGGTTGAAGACAAGTCCCACTGTTGTATTCCTTCTGTTAAGTGAGATACATTAAAGCGCTAACTTTAGCTACAATCCCTTCGAACTACCAGTGTATATTTGTGGTATCCTGAGTAGACAAAGTACACGAATAGCGTCTGGGTACGACATAACAATATATTATTAAGAAAACTATCATCAAGTGTTTGTTACCCAATTTTGGAGACCAGTATATTAGTTTCACAGGTAGCAGAGTGTGGTCTTCCTGATATATCTGCCACACTACCGGTAGTTTTAAATTTTAAATTATTCTTGTTACAGTTGATTTAGAAGGTGCATAAAACTCAGAATGCTTTGACCATTGACGTCGTAGAGTTGTGACCATGTTGATAATAGAGTTTGATAATTCTTTCTTTAATATCGAGGGATGACATTTTCTGAATTAAACTTGGATGGAATCTGAACACACACTATGTTATAACCAAATTTTGGTTCCAGAGGCTTCCTGGTAAATCAAGAAATAAGTATTTAAGGCCAATTTTGTGTAAAAATCGTAGATGAACAGTCTGCACCTCGCTGACGAGGCCCAACATCCCGAAACGCGTACGTGGTTGACTTTTCTTGATGAATAACATGTGAAGGTTATTCACATATTAAACAAAATGTTAACCCGGGATACAATCCCAGTTCATGACTGTCGGGAATCGAAGGTTTTACCAACTTGTCCACCGACGTTATTTTCATTCAAGTATCCATTTAGAGAAAGTGTATCTACACATGTTTGGATAAAAATAAGGCATATATTGGGTTCAATAACAAGAATATTCCAATATATGCAATATGAAAAAAAAAATATATATATATATATATAACAATATTTTTTTCACATGAAAATCGTATTTACGCAAACTTGGCCTTAAATACTTATTTCTTGATTTCTCAGGAAGCCTCTGGGACCAAAAATTGGTCGTAGAGGTACAGTCTGCTCCACGCTGACTAGGGCCAACAGCCCGAAACGCGTAGGTGGGTGAATTTTCTTGAATTAGCAAGACATTGGGTTGGCCAAATATTTTTAGAACAATCTAAATCAACGTTTAGTTGAGTTTTATTCCACTAGATGGCGCTTTGCCAACTAAAATGCTCATGCAAGCTGTCAGGAAATTATGTTTTTTCAAATAAATAATCCATTGTACGGATATAGAGTAAACATATCAGGCCTCCAGGGAAAAGTATCTTTACAAAAACCTTTGTTGTCTGTAGATTTCAGGCACAAACGCCCTTCTACAAGGGAATTGTACTATGTTTTCTCCTGTAGAGGGCTTCCATGCCTGAAAGCTAGAGATTAAAAAGTTTTTAAAAAGATACTTTTCCCTGGAGACCTGATGTTTTTACTCAATTTTGTTTTTAATATCAACACCTGACCAGTTCTCAATTTTTCCTTCTTTTTTTTACATAAAACATATTATTAAATAGACGGAATATACACTGAGTTTATATAGCAGTGGTATACAGGTGTGTTCGAGCCTCCATCTCAACACGAAAATCTGGCCTAACATGATTCATGAGATTTGGTATTCGAGAAGTACTAAAAAAATAAAATATATTACGTCGTCACCATTTGAATTTTAGTTTTATCAACGTATATAATCTTTTTAGGGATGTCCTTCCTCAGCTAAACTGTCATACTATCAAGATGTTTTTCGAATTGTTGTTGTCGTGTCCAATGAAGAGCCTCAGATGTCTCCATACATCTCTATCACAGCAATGTCCTCTATCTTGGGTGTGTAAAGCTGCTGTTCTGGGTCCATGTCAATTTTCTGTTGTTGTTGTGTCCAATGAAGAGCCTCAGATGTCTCCATACATCTCTATCACAGCAATGTCCTCTATCTTGGGTGTGTAAAGCTGCTGTTCTGGGTCCATGTCAATTTTCTGTTGTTATTGTGTCCAATGAAGAGTCTCAGATGTCTCCATACATCTCTATCACAGCAATGTCCTCTATCTTGGGTGTGTGAAGCTGCTGTTCTGGGTCCATGTCAATTTTCTGTTGTTGTGTCCAATGAAGAACCTCAGATGTCTCCATACATCTCTATCACAGCAATGTCCTCTATCTTGAGTGTGTAAAGCTACTGCTCTGGGTCAATGTCAATTTTCTGTTGTTGCTGTCGTGTCAAATGAAGAACCTCAGATGTCTCCATACATTTCTATCGCAGCAATGTCCTCTATCTTGGGTGTGTAAAGCTGCTGTTCTGGGTCCATGTCGATTTTATGTTGTTGTCGTGTCCAATGAAGAGCCTCAGATGTCTCCATACATCTCTATCACAGCAATGTCCTCTATCTTGAGTGTGTAAAGCTACTGCTCTGGATCAATGTCAATTTTCTGTTGTTGCTGTCGTATCAAATGAAGAACCTCAGATGTCTCCATACATCTCTATCACAGCAATGTCCTCTATCTTGGGTGTGTAAAGCTGCTGTTCTGTGTCATTTCATTTTTCAGTACTTATGTAAATCAACCATCGGCTGACGTATGGGAAAGCTATGTATAATCTTTTATTTTTACAAAAAAATGTTTCTAACATATAGGTATGCAATTTATTCAAGACATAGCATGACACAATGAAGCCACAGTCATGTTGGAGAGAGAATCACAACAGCAACCGGCAACAGGTATTTTAACATATTTAATATTGTAGGAAGGAAATATCTTTGTTAAAAAATGGTGTCAAGCAGATATCGTCTGCGACCTTTGGAATATGAAATTTACCATTTAATTCCAAAGCTCAACTAACCTGTAATCACAGGATTTCAACATCAAGTCCCATTTTCCACCTGGCTCCCAGTATTGTACACTCCTGGTAAAGCGGTGACATTGATTGGAATAGAGAAAAATTATAAAAGTTTCGGAATTACACAAATTTTTATTTTCATCTTTAATCCATATTATATAAGAAATCAAATATCAATTAACAGGTATTTACACTAATTTACATCCCAGAGTCAATATAAACAGTTATTTACAGTCATTAGCCCCAGGAAACAGGAGCACAGCAGTAGGCGACTCCCACACCAGTCCCAGAACAGAAATAGACTACAGCGCCATCTATTGGCTGTGGTTGTAACTATTTTCAGGCCGACACTCTTGACAATATAAAATAAGCTTATAGAAAGAATCACTAGGTAGAGAGCGCAGTACAATCAGTTAGCTTTGCCGTTTTTAGACGCTATTTTTCGAACAGACTTCCAAACAAAACATCCAATTACCGTCTGCTAATCAATATCTCTCTCTCTCTCGATAATAACTTAATTAATTAAGAAATTTATTAAATCAAGGGCTTCACGCCCCTCTCATTAACCTTCTTTTTGATAATGAACAAAACTATATCAAGTTTAATTTTTACATTTTATAATTTAAAGAGAATTAACCCGATCTAAATTTTCTCATTAATTTCATATTTAATTAGGGAATTTACTCTTTAAATCTATTTTATAAATACATGGGAGAAATTGTGCCTCTTAAATAGAAACCTCATTATCTCAAACTTTATACCATTTTAATATTTAATGTATTTTGGCTTTATATAAAATTTTTCTTGAGGTTTTTCTGTTCTCATTTTTCATGCATATAAGATTATTAGATATGTATTTATAGGGTAAAAACACGCCCCCTATATACACTGCGTGACATTGAAAATGGAACACCAAGAAATAGTGGCCAGAAAATTATGCAAATTTCAGGGTAGACGCGCCTAACCGAGTTATGCAAATGATGTAAAATGCGCAGCTCTCGTGCGCACATGAAGTAAGATATAAGGGAAGGAACTTGCAGAAAGGACAGTATTCGTGTCGTTATTTCTTCAAGGAAAATCATTGTAGAAATTTTGTTCTAGTGTCAAAAGACACGTGTAATAACAGAGAATGCCAGGTCATCGTAAACGGAGGCAGTTCAAGCAGACAGACGCTTTTACGAGGGGCATGGTGATCGGACTGAAAAGGGCAGGTTGGTCCATACGTCAAATCGCAGCTGATACACACCTTGGTGCGTCCACGGTGCACCGACTGTGGAGAAGATTTTGGAACAAGGAAATGTGGCAATTTATAGGAATGCCGGTGCAACCAGAGTGACGTCAGCACGTGTGGATCGGCGTATCCTTCGACAAGCAGTGGCGGCCCCACAAGCCACTTGAACCGCCATCCTGCAACATGTGCAAGACACCCTAGATCATTCCATCTCGACCAGAACCATTTCCCGTCGATTGGTTGCTAATGGCTTGCACTCATGCCGTCCGCTAAGAAGACGGCCATTGACCCCACCGAATAGGCGCCAACGTTTGGAATGGTGCCGGGCTAGATCGACGTGGATGACGGAATGGCACAGTGTCGTGTTCTCAGATGAGTCGCGTTTCTGCTTGTCCAGTGATAGTCGCCGTGTACGCGTGTGGCGTCGGCGTGGAGAAAGGTCCAATCCGGCAGCAATTGTGGAACGCCCCACCGTGCGACAACGTGGAATCATGGTTTGGGGCGCAATCGCGTATGATTCCAGGTCACCTTTACTTCGTATTCAGGGCACTATGACGGCCCAACGATACGTTGATGATGTGCTGCGACTGGTGACAATCCCCTACCTTCAGGGGGTACCCAATGCCCTTTATCAGCAGGATAACGTCCGACCGCACACTGCTCGCATTAGCCAACAAGCTCTGCAAGATGTACAGATGCTTCCCTGGCCACCGTACTCTCCTGATCTCTCACCAATCGAGCACGTCTGGGACATCATTGGACGCCGTTTGCATGCCTTGCCACAGCCGCGTTCAGAAGACGAACTGTGGCAAATGGTTGAGAGGGAATGGAGAGCCATCCCTCAGGACGCCATCCGTACTCTGATTGACTCTCTACCTAGACGTGTTGCTGCGTGCATCGCCGTCCGCGGTGGTCCTACTTGCTACTAAGCCGACGCCGTTCTCGCTCTGTATTATGACTATCATTTTGAAATAAAGATCACTTATTGTTCGTCCCTGTCTCTCTCTGTCTGCCGAGTTTCATCACTTTCTGGCCACTATTTCTTGGTGTTCCATTTTCAATGTCACGCAGTGTATAAGACAAGAGAACATTTAATCATGCACGTCTCTTTTAAAACATAAAACACATTTATACTACACGTTTGATAAGTTTTACCGCAAATGTTTCTTTTGAACGAAAAATCGTAATTTATTTTAAGGAGAAATAACGACTATTTCTATCCTTAGAGATGAAGTATGAAAGGATGAATTGTGAAGAGTAATAATAAACGGAAAAATAAAAGTGTCTAGGTATGGAAATCGTTCATCATTACTCTTCACAATTCATCCTTTCATACTTCATCCCTAAGGTTAGAAATAATCGGCATTTTCCTTAAAATAAATAAAATGATGAACGGAAAAATAAAGTGTCCAGGTATGGAAATCGTTCATCATTACTCTTCACAATTCATCCTTTCATACTTCATTCCTAAGGATAGAAATAGTCGTTATTTCTCCTTAAAATAAATTACGATTTTTCGTTCAAAAGAAACATTTGCTGTAAGACTTGTTAAACTTGTCGTTCTGCAATCATAAGCCGCATTATATTTTATTATAAACACACTTATACTTTTTAAATAATTAAAGGGGGTCGGTGGAAGGATGATCTAAAACTTTGGTTTTCGACCGCTGCGATCCGAGTTCGATTCCCGCATTGGGCACTTTTTTCTGTTAAAAAAAAATGTTCCAATGGCCCCCGATTCTTGCAAAAGTCCAACCCCACCAGCGAGTGCAAGTAACCAAAACGGGGCTCTCGCATATTTTAAAGTGCAAAGTCGAACTGCTTTTCACATGTGTAGACATATGGTGTACTTAGAGTAAAAGCAGTCGCCTACTTCTACCCACCATGATTATCATGGCCTGTACCTCGTGTACTAGGGTTAAGCAAAGTAATTAAAATGGTTATCAGAGATGAGTTTTTTTTTTATTTCAAAAACCATCTCCAGCTTTCAGACATCTCTACCCTTCTACATGAGAAAATATACAATGAATAAAAAACTGCCTGATACCAAACTATAGTTAAACTTTTCAATTTTTTAATGAATATCCAGAAAACTTGAATTAATTGACACTTATTATGTCTTTACTGCGATGAAAAATATAGAGAGGGCTTGGCTCAACAGTGGTGTATTGGCGAAACCGCTGGGAGGGTTCACCACTGAGGAACAAAGTCCTCCCAAAATATCTTTTCATCGCAGTAAGGACAGTAGAAGTTTGTTTTATGCTTTAAAGAAAGTTGCATGCTTAAAATATTATTAGAGTTTCGCTTCTATAGTGAACATAACAACTAAATAAGGAAGGCAATATAAAATATAGTTTTTGATTTATATACAACAGATCTCTATTTAACGTTTCATTTTTGCCGTGGGAGTTGTTTACACAAAGTGCCTTTTAAAAATCAAATTTTTAACTGAAAAATGTATGAATACATCAAGTATTATGATACATTAGCTCGCCATCTATTATGAAGAAACGAAACTATTTCAGACGCATATGATTCTTTTAACAATTAGCAATTTACACTGTCCTTACTGCAATGGAAAATTATTGGGAGGGTTCACCAATGATGAGCTAAGCCCTAATTTTTCCATTACAGTAAGGACAGTAGAAATTGTTTATTTTTTAAAAGAATCATACGCGTCTATAGTAGTTTCGAATTTTCATACATAAGATGTATTGAAGGATTCAGCACGATGAGATATAATATTGTAACAAATTATTTATTAATTTTATTATTTTTATTAACAGAGTGGTCATTTTTATGTTTATATTTTGCTACTCTGTAAATTTCTCTGGCTACCTTTGGTTTATCACTCATAGTTTGTTCTTGCTGAAATAAATTGCTGTGTTATCCCGGAATTGGTCTTCTCTAATTTTCTACGTGGCAATTTTTTTTCAAAAATGCTTAGATTTAAATTATTATCCGAATGAATGGAAAAAATCTGAGGTAATAATTATTCCCAAACCAGGTAAAACAGACATGAAAATTTATAAAAGCTACAGACCCATTTGTCTCAACTCAAACACTTCCAAAATATTTGAAAAAACAATTAACAACAAACTAATAAAATTTTATGAAGACTCGAATCTGCTCAACAATCGTCAACATGGATTGAGAAGATCAATATATACTATCTCTGCATTAAATTAAATTGTCGAAATAGCTCTAGAACATAAAAACAAAGAATATACAGCTATAATTGCAGTTGATATAAGTGGAGCGTTCGACAATGCTTGGTGGCCGATGGTGCTGAAAAGACTAGATGAGGACAACGTTCAAGCTTCAATAATAAAACTATTACAGTCTTTTCTTAATAATAGAAGAGTGAGATTTAGATACTCATCAAATGAAACCCATAAAAAATTAAGCAAGGGATGTCCACAGGGTGGGCCTATATCCCCTACAATATGGAATATTATTCTAAACGATTTATTGAATAACTATTCAGAACCAAACAGTGAAATCATTGCTTATGCGGATGATATAACTGTGATATGTTGGGGAAACAACTTGACAGAACTTCGGAATACAACAGGAAAGGTCATGGGGAGAATATTAGACTGGTGTGGGAACAATAAGTTGACCGTATCTAAAGAGAAAACGAAAATCTTATACTTGTTTAATAGCAAAATAGCTGCAAAAATTCCGAACACTCTCACTGCCAATCGGGTGGAAAAACTGAAGATTATGGGAATAACTTTTAAAAATCATAGAAATAAAAACTAATTGGATTTTGTGCCCCATATTGATGAGATTATTACTAAGACAAATAGAGCTAGTGGATACCTAATTGGATTAACCGGGAAAGCATGGGGACTGGACAGTAAAAGAAGAATAGAACTCTATAAGACACTGTTTCGAAGTTCACTAACTTATGGTTCCACGATCTGGTACAACTTTATACCCAAAAAAGTCAAAGATATATTAAACTCTCTGCAGTACAAAATTTTGAAGCACAGTACACAGGTTTATAATTCAACATCTTCAAACTGTACTCGTATTGTTGCTAGAACACCAAAGCTCACGGATTTTATTGAAACAAATATACTAAAAATAAAAATTGGATACAAAAAATCAGATCCAACTAAAAGAAAAATTATATCTAATTTTATAAACCAGAAATTTGAGGAATACTATGGAGGTGCCAATGATAATTTCAAGGGATTCTTTGATACTTCAAGAATTCCTAACTATGTTCAACCCAACTTCTATAACGTTCAATCTTTTACTGGACATGGTGACTTCAACACATATTTGTTTAGAATTGGCAAAATTGGTTCACCTGCATGCACTTGTGGAAACGAACAACAAACCCCTGAACACCTTCTGAAAACTGTCCATTAACTTCTGATCTAAGGGAAGAAAACCAACTTTACCTGACTAATACAAAACAAGCTGCTTGCAATAAAGACCAATACATCAAGTTTAATAGATTCAGCAGGATGTACATTTTGAGGCGAAAGTGTTGACTGTACATATTTCAAGCTACTACTTATAATTACTATATGTAAAATTTGACATCGAACGTTTAATTTTAATGATTTCCAATGTTCAATTGTATTAATTGTATATAATTTAAAATATACACGCAATTTTAAATTGTGGATATGGCGTGTCTCTCCCAACTGTTAAATAAATAAAATTGAAGAAATGATTTGATACACAAATATTTGAACCAGAGCTGTTATCTATAAGTTAGTTACAGGACTACACACCTTTTTCCCGCAAAGAAAGCTTGATCAATCGCTTATCAGTTTGCTTCTATAATTTCTTGCCCAAACATTGCCAATCCATTCAATAAATACATCAAAATTCTTATTGAGAGTTCAGAAAAGAACTGGAGAATCAGTTATCTTTATATTATATTTATTTCAAACTAACCGCCGAATAATTCCGGCATTGTTCTTTTTTACATATTTTCTTAAACTTCACAGAAGCACTTGAAACGGTGCAGTAAAGAAGATGAAGAGATGTAGGCAAGCCAAGAAAAGAAGGTATGCAGGGCCCCCTCCACAAGGAAGTGTTGATTGACAGATTCCAGAGCAGGGGTGGCAGACAAATAGTCCAGCTGGTGCCGTAGTGAAGGAAGGAGCCGAGATAGCAGTCGGCCTGAAGGATGTTTGTGCGCCGAGAGGATACGGTAGTCTGGGGGAGAAGTCAGTCTGGTGACATCAAGATCTGCGGCAAGGAGAAGACGGCGGTAAGTTACCTCCGGGGCGTGTGGATGATCCTACAAGACGGTGCCAGGAGAGACTGACATCGGAGCGGCCTACAAGACAGTATAATCCAAGCTGCATGTGTATAGTGTGGAGCGAAGCGCTTCACTAGCGAACATCCACGGCGCCTAGGATTCTTCTGACGGGGAGGTTGAAGGCAAGTCCCACTGTTGTATTCCTTCTGTTAAGTGAGATACAATAAAGCGCTAACTTTAGCTGCAATCCCTTCGAACTCACATGTGTATCTTTGTGGCATCCTGAGTAGACAAAGTACAGCGTCTGGTTACGACGTAAAACACTTAATAAAAAATATGTCTCCGGCCATCCTTCCGAGCTTTTATCTCAGGAAAAAAAAACTTTTTAAATAATTTCTCTAAGTACAATTACATATTTGTACTATTTTTCCCAATAAACATTGTGTTAATCATCGGAACCAGAGAGATACTGCGTGTAATGATATTTTAAACCAAATTATCCCAGAGATTTATAATGCTAATTATACAATTCTCACTATTTTTCCAAACTGAATTCCTACACAGTTCCATCCAAATTTTACAGTCACTCAATTTTTCACATCACACGGCCAGAAATACTTACATAAAAGAGGTCTATCAGAAACACCAAATTGTTCCTGCGGAGAAACTGAACAAACTTCACCTTATCTATGACTGTCCGAACTTTACAGAAGTGAGATTGTTCCCTGATCTAAATGGTTTAACTCTCTTACATCAGCAACTTCGTCTATATAAATTTTATGAATTATGTCGATTAATACATGTAAATTTGTAAATATTTACTACCAAGTTCTAATTTGTTTGTTTTGTTTCCTCTGTAATAGGCGCAAATATTTTAATATCGTGCTTTTTTAAAATTCTATTTCAATTTAAAGCGCTTTGTCCCCTTATGGACACTTGCGTTATCATACATGTATGTCTTTAGATTTGTCTATACATTAATATATACAAGTATCAGAGTCTCAATCAACAATCAATCAACAATTCTGTCACCGTTTGCTTTTGTGAATGGAATAATTTGGATTATAGATTATAAACACAAGGTAATAAGACCAAATCCAATGATAAGGCACAATTTGGGTTATAGATTATAAACACATGGTAATAAGACCAAATCCAATGATAAGGTACAATTTGTATTATAGATTAAAACACAAGGTAATAAGACCAAATCCAATGATAAGGTACAATTTGGATTATTCTATATACAGTTACGAGCGTCATGCGTTCTTAATTCTTCAGTTTTCATCTATGTCACCGTTTGCTTTTTTTTTTGGAATGGCGCTCTCCTATTGGTTGGCTACGATCACGCCACCTTTGCCCCCCCCCCCCCCCCCCCACTCGCTTCTTGGTTTTTGTAACTATTGTGTTGGAGCGGGTCGCTCCTTAAATAAATGCATATATTAGTTAATAACTAAATGGAATCCTCTCTTTCTTTTTCCTAGTAAGAGACGCCTACGGAAGCCAACAGTACATAGATAGATAAAGCACATAGGCTATAGTTATTAACTAACATATGCATTTATTTAAGGCGCCAATTTATAATTTTAACAAATAGTATTTGATTCAAAACATTTAATCGGGTAAAACACGGGCGTTACCCGGGTCATTCGGCTAGTAGATTATAAACACAAGGTAATAAGACCAAATCCAATGATAAGGCACAATTTGGATTATAATATATACAGTTATCAGCGTCATGCACACTTCTATCTTAATTCTGTCACCGATTGCTTTTGGTTCAGTGGTAGAATGCTCGCCTGCCACGCGGGCGCCCCGGGTTCGATTCCCGACCTATGCATTTTTTTTTTTTTTTTACAATTTTTAAAACTCATTTATATTATCCCTATATATATAAAAGCGAGTGTATGTATGTATGTTTGTCGGCTCTACATGTCCAAATACGTAACTAATCTGACTGAAATTTAACAGTATATAGAGTAGAATATGTTTAAACTTATAGTGAAAATTTCAGTTCTCTATCCCGAATATTCGTCGAGTTATTTGTAAATTTGCCCTTTCGCTCGCGAGCAGCGCCTCTAGCGGTGAGATGGGAGGTAATATCAGCTGACCTAATGTACATGTAAAGTTTGGAGCGGGACACAAGAGTGACATCCACGGCGCCAATTTATAATTGTAACAAATTGTATTTGAATAAAAACATTCAATCGGGTAAAACACGGGCGTTGCCCGGGTCATTCAACTAGTAGATTATAAACACAAGGTAATAAGACCAAATCCAATGATAAGGTACAATTTGGATTATAGATTAAAACACAAGGTAATAAGACCAAATCCAACGATAAGGTACAATTTGGATTATAGATTATAAACACAAGGTAATAAGACCAAATCCAATGATAAGGTACAATTTGGATTATAGATTAAAACACCAGGTAATAAAACCAAATCCAATGATAAGGTACGATGTGGATTATAGATTAAAACACAAGGTAATAAGACCAAATCCAATGATAAGGTACAATTTGGATTATTATAAATACAAGTATCAGAATCATCAATCAACAATCAATCAACAATTCTGTCACCGTTTGCTTTTGTGAATAGAATAAATACCCAAATATGGCGATTTTTTTATAAGCATTGGTGGTTCGGTGGTAGAATGCTCTGCCTGCCACGCGGGCGGCCCGGGTTCGATTCCCGGCCGATGCATTTTTTTTTTACAATTTTTAAAACTCATTTATATTATTATTAAAATATACAATCAGAGTCGTCAATTCTGTCATCGTTTGCTTTTGTGAATGGAATGCCTTTACGTAATATACGTAAAATAGGTAACTAATATGACTGAAATCTTCGCAGTATGTATAGTAGAATCTGGAAAAACTTATATTGGATATTTCAGGTCTCTATCCCGAATATTCTTCGAGTTATTTGCAAATTTGAGTTGCAAATTTGCTCTTTCGCTCGCAAGCAGCACCTCTAGCGGTGAAGATGGGAGGTAATATCAGATGACCTAATGTACATGTAAAACGTGTTTTAACAGGACATAGAAAAAATATGGAAGATATATTTGTCGCATTTTTAGCCAAGAAAAATTGAAATTGACAGGTTCTGGGCAAAAATAGTTGGTTTTTTTTAGTCATAAAATGATTATGACAATATTGCTGTATCATATTTGATTATCAGATACAAAATTATATCCTGAAAAATTCCAAAAAGCAGAGACCACATGTGAAACCAGTTCATTTTTAGTATGCAGGAACAAAATTCTAACAGAAAAAAATTCATTCGAGCAGAAGACACAAAGCCAGATCATCTCTTTATAAAAATATCGCTTCTCATACACAGTTTGGAGCGGGACGTTTCACAAGAATGACATCCACGGCGCCAATTTATAATTGTATCGAATAGTATTTGAATAAAAGCATTTAATCGGGCGTTGTCCGTGTCATTCGGCTAGTACATATATATGTGGAATTTTGCCGACTCTCTGTTTACTCTGTGGTAGTTGTGACAGCGAAGGTGCTGTCAACTGGAAGTTGAATTTGGGGTGAATTTGCAGTCGTGATGACAGGAGTGAGGACACAGGATAGGTTGGTCAAGGGAACCGATGCTGACAGACAGAGAGCATGGAGGAGAGTGAGCTTACACCCCGCGATTTACGTTGGATCAGAAGACACGTCTAGTACTCATGAGACTCGGAGACGCTACTGAGACTTCCCCAGTCGGGTGGTGTCACGTGACCTGTATTGGAATTTTGATTGGTCATTCATTACATCATGGAGATGAAGAATCGCCTTGATTGGTCCAAACGACTGGGAAGCCATCTTTGATAGTTATAGCAGAAAATGTGAGGATGGAGCATTGACCTAAATAAAATTGTTTTCAGCGAATTTAACTCCGGGGTCCTTTGTCTGGAGTTCCCTGGAATAAAAGTGTTGTTGACCTAGCGCTAATGATGTGTGAGATGGGAATCTTTCCTCTTAACTCTAGGCCTAACTGCAATCGTTTATGAATATCTATAATCGTATTATCTCCTTGTTTTTCTCTGTCTGTCTGACATACAGTCCGTATTTTATTTGGCTCTTAACAGTACATCATGTTATACAGTAGCTATAAGTTTGGTACAGGATGCAAGGTGGTGAGGCATATTCAGGGACATGGTAGAATGACTGGGATTTTAAATTATCAGATATACAATAATATAGAGCCTTGCTAATTATAAATAAATGGAAATAAAATATCCTAGAAATTATTCCAATTAAGCCAAGTATTTTCAGTCACAGGGCAAAAAAGACGACCCAATATAAATACAAGCACAGACGAAACCTTAGAGGTAACAATTGAAGAGAGAAAAAACCTTACTTATCAGAGTCCTTTGTTTTCCCTTCCAGTCTCCATTGTTCTCTCCATGTCTCCACGGTGTTGCTGCCTTTCTATAGAGGGAGATATTTAGAAAAACATTGCGATATTTGTTTCTTGTAGGATTTCCACTCACATTTATTTGTTTATAAACACAAGGAAATAAGACCAAATCCAAATAAATAGTATGTGACAGAAACAGCGTTGTTACCGAAACGTCACACACTATTTATTTATATTTGGTCTCATTTCATTGTGTTTATAATCTATAATCCAAATTGTACCTTATCATTGGATTAGGTCTTATTACCTTGTGTTTATAATCTATAATCCAAATTGTACCTTATCATTGGATTTGGTCTTATTACCTTGTGTTTATAATCTATAATCCAAATTGTACCTTATCATCGGATTAGGTCTTATTACCTTGTGTTTATAATCTATAATCCGTATTGTAGCTTATCATTGGATTTGTGTCTTATTACCTTGTGTTTATAATCTATAATCCAAATTGTACCTTATCATTGGATTTGGTATTATTACCGTGTGTTTATAATCTATAATCCAAATTGTACCTTATCATTGGATTTGGTCTTATTACCTTGTGTTTATAATCTATAATCCAAATTGTACCTTATCATCGGATTTGGTCTTATTACCTTGTGTTTATAATCTATAATCCAAATTGTACCTTATCATTGGATTTGGTCTTATTTCCTTGTGTTTATAATCTATAATCCAAATTGTACCTTATCATTGGATTTGGTCTTATTACCTTGTGTTTATATTCTATAATCCAAATTGTACCTTATCATTGGATTTGGTCTTATTACCTTGTGTTTATAATCTATAATCCAAATTGTACCTTATCATTGGATTTGTGTCTTATTACCTTGTGTTTATAATCTATAATCCAAATTGTACCTTATCATTGGATTTGGTCTTATTACCTTGTGTTTATTATTCTATAATCCAAATTGTACCTTATCATTGGATTAGGTCTTATTACCTTGTGTTTATAATCTACTAGCCGAATGACCCGGGCAACGCCCGTGTTTTACCCGATTGAATGTTTTTATTCAAATACTATTTGTTACAATTATAAATTGGAGCCGTGAATGTCACTCTTATGAAACGTCCCGCTCCAAACTTTACATGTACATTAGGTCAGCTGATATTATCCCTCATTTTCACCGCTAGAGGCGCGAGCGAAAGAGCAAATTTGCAAATAACACGACGGATATTCGGGATAGAGACCTGAAATTTTCACTAAGAGTTTTTCCAGATTCTACTTTATATACTGTTAAAATATCAGTCATATTAGTTACGTATTGTGGACGTGTATAGTTGACAAAAAAACATACATACATACGCTGACTTTTATATATATAGGGATAATAATATAAATGAGTTTTAAAAATTGTAAAAAAGAAAAAAAATGCATCGGCCGGGAATCGAACCCAGGCCGTCCGCGTGGCAGGCGAGCATTCTACCACTGAACCACCGATGCTTATAAGAAATGGCCCTATTTGGGTATTTATTCCATTCTCAAAAGCAAACGATGACAGAATTGTTGATGACTCTGATACTTGTATTTATAATTATGTTAGCATAATGAATTAGTCAGTATTCCCATGGTCTCCAGCGAAGAGGTGTGAATTGACTTTTTGAAAATATACATAATTATAAAGATAGAAGCTTCTATAGAAATAAATAAAATAAGCCGAAATAGCTCAGTTAGGAGAGCGTTAGACTGAATATCTAAAGGTCTCTGGTTCGATCCCGGGTTTCGGCATCTTTTTTTTAATTTTTAAATTTCTACTTACCGTAACTTGACACGTGACTTAACGTGACAGAATTGTGCATGACGCTGATAACTGTATTAAATATAATCCAAATTGTGCCTTATCACACACTATTTATTTATTTGGATTAGGTCGTATTACCTTGAGTTTATAATCTATAATCCAAATTGTGCCTTATCACACACTATTTATTTATTTGGCCTTATTACCTTGTGTTTATAATCTACTAGCCGAATGACCCGGGCAAACGCCCGGGGTTTACCCGATTAAATGCTTTTATTCAAATACTATTCGTTACAATTATAAATTGGCGCCGTGGATGTCATTCTTGTATAATATATAAATGAGTTTTAAAAATTGTAAAAAAAAAAAAAATGCATCGGCCGGGAATCGAACCCGGACGCCCGCGTGGCAGGCGAGCATTCTACCACTGAACCAAAAGCAAACGGTGACAGAATTAAGAACGCATGACGATGATAACTGTATATTATCCGTGACAGAGGCGGCCGATGAGGAAAGACGGTCGTGACTATATATAGTAATAATCCAAACTGTACCTTATCATGGATGTGGTCTTGTTACCTTGTGTTTATAATCTATAATCCAAATTGTACCTTATCATGGATGTGGTCTTGTTACCTTGTGTTTATAATCTATAATCCAAATTGTACCTTATCATGGATGTGGTCTTATTACCTTGTGTTTATAATCTATATTCCAAACTGTACCTTATCATGGATGTGGTCTTGTTACCTTGTGTTTATAATCTATAATCCAAATTGTACCTTATCGTGGATATGGTCTTGTTACCTTGTGTTTATAATCTATAATCCAAATTGTACCTTATCATGGATGTGGTCTTATTACCTTGTGTTTATAATCTATATTCCAAACTGTACCTTATCATGGATGTGGTCTTGTTACCTTGTGTTTATAATCTATAATCCAAATTGTACCTTATCATGGATGTGGTCTTGTTACCTTGTGTTTATAATCTATAATTCAAATTGTGCCTTATCATGGATGTGGTCTTATTACCTTGTGTTTATAATCTACAACGCCCGGGGTTTACCCGATTAAATGCTTTTATTCAAATACTATTCGTTACAATTATAAATTGGCGCTGTGGATGTCATTCTTGTATAATATATAAATGAGTTTTAAAAAGTGTAAAAAAAAAAAATGCATCGGCCGGGAATCGAACCCGGAGCGCCCGCGTGGCAGGCGAGCATTCTACCACTGAACCAAAAGCAAACGGTGAAAGAATTAAGAACGAATGACGATGATAACTGTATATTATCCGTGACAGAGGCCACGACAGACGGTCGTGACTATATATATTAATGACGTAATGCCCCCCCCCCCCTGCCGGCGGCCCGCGCCCGTTGGCTGCCGGCGAGCACGTGACCTCCCTATGCGCGCGCATCCGTGACAAAGGCGGCCGATTAGGAAAGACGGTCGTGACTATATATATTAATAATGAATTAGTCAGTATTCCCATGGTCTCCAGCGAAGAGGTGTGAATTGACTTTTTGAAAATATACATAATAATAAAGATAGAAGCTTCTATAGAAATAAATGAAATAAGCCGAAATAGCTCAGTTAGGAGAGCGTTAGACTGAATATCTAAAGGTCCCTGGTTCGATCCCGGGTTTCGGCTTTTTTTTTTAATTTTTAAATTTCTACTTACCGTAACTTGACACGTGACTTAACGTGACAGAATTGTGCATGACGCTGATAACTGTATTAAATATAATCCAAATTGTGCCTTATCACACACTATTTATTTATTTGGATTAGGTCTTATTACCTTGTGTTTATAATCTATGACGTAATCCCCCCCCCTGCCGGCGGCGCGCGCCCGTTGGCTGCCGGCGAGCACGTGACCTCCCTGTGCGCGCATTGTGACAGAGGCGGCCGATGAGGAAAGACGGTCGTGACTATATATATTAATAATCCAAATTGTACCTTATCATTGGATTTGGTCTTAATACCTTGTGTTTATAATCTATAATCCAAATTGTACCTTATCATTGGATTTGGTCTTATTACCTTGTGTTTATAATCTACTAGATGAATGACCCGGGCAACGCCCGGGTTTACACGATTAAATGTATTATTCAAACACATAAAACATAGCAAAATAAAACATAGCAAATATAGCAAGAGCAGTTATTTTAAACGGCGAATTATATAAGTTATAGCAAAAAATGAAAATATATATGTAAATATGTGAAATAGTTATAAATTAGAAAACCTGTAAATATAGTTAAGGACTTGCATTGTAATTAAGTAAAGCTTCTCGTCTAGAACGCTGAGGCGATCGCGTGGAACAGCCCTAGCCGAAAGCCATGCGCGCGCACAGGGTAGTCACGTGCTCGCCGGCAGCCAACGGGCGCGCGCCGTCGGCAGGTCGCTTGAGTGTTCTAGAGGGCGCTGCTCGTGAGCTAAGTCGAATAATTTGAATATATAGTTTTAATAATTGATTTATATATTTTTTAAAATAGCCTATCGTCATCCCCGTTATTATTTACCTATGTATGAAAATTTTGGTTTGAATTAGTGAACTACTGCGAATTTGTATACCGGAGATACAAACCAACAAACAAACAGACAAACATACAAACATTCATTTATATATATAGATAATCAAAATTGTACCTTATCATTGGATTTGGTCTTATTACCTTGTGTTCATAATCTATAATCCAAATTGTACCTTTTCATTGGATTTGGTCTTATTACCTTGTGTTTATAATCTATAATCCAAATTGTACCTTATCATTGGATTTGGTCTTATTACCTTGTGTTTGTAATCTATAATCCAAATTGTACCTTATCATTGGATTTGGTGTTATTACTTTGTGTTTATAATCTATAATCCAAATTGTACCTTATCATTGGATTTGATCTTATTACCTTGTGTTTATAATCTATAATCCAAATTGTACCTTACTGTAAAACAGTAAGAACTCTTCTAACTCCATCTTGCTCTTAGCTCGACTTTTATCTGTTCACGGAACTTTCCTACTTCAACTGTGTCACTTCGTTTTTTGTGTGTGGACATTCCCAAGCTTTCCACTCTGCCTCGACCACGACTGCCTGTACTCTGTGAAAACTGTTAAAGGTCTTCCAAAGTGCAGAGAGGTACTGGAAAACTCTCCACGCCCTGACTGTCCCTCTCGGTTACTACAGGTTTGACCCTCGGTTACCACATATATTTATCAATTATTTTATCTATTTATATCTATTTATTCATATATCTATCATTATTAATCTTATTTATTCATTTTATGTATTTAACCTTATATAATCCTATATGGGCATTTTAATAAATCAGTTTCAATCTCAATCTCTCTCTATCTCTTTTCTGTATTTAACTTTATACCTATTTCCTCATCTAAATTTATTCAATATAAAAAAGACTTTGATTATTTATAGAAAAAATCAATATGTATTGTTGGGATAATGCTCTTCCTGGCAAATAATGAAAAAGTTAACAACACAGACGCTGTATCTGACAGCTATTGTCAATTATTGCCATGGGGCTTTACTACGCGGTGGTAAATATTTATTTGAGGAAATCTAAATTTATTTACAAATTTGGGGTAGAAAATTGCTTTATAATACTTGTGTGTTTTACCGGCTCTATTTTTATATTGGGGGTTGGTGGAAGGATGGTATACACTGTTGGTTTTCGACTGCTACGACCCGGGTTCGATTCCCGCATTAGACACTTTTTTCTGATAAAAAATATCTTCAATGGTTACCGATTCTTGCAAAAGTCCAATCCCACCAGCGAGTGCAAGTAACAAAACAGGGCTCTGACACATTTGTAAGTGCAAAGTCGAACTGCTTTTCACATGTGTATACATGTGGTGCACTTACAGTAAAAGCAGTCGCCTACTTCTACCCACCATGATTATCATGGCCTGTACCATGTGTACTAGGGATAGATGAAATATATATATATATTTATACCTAATTATTCGTTTTAAAGGAGAATATTTAGACTTGAACTAATCTAAGAAAAAGGCATCACCTGATCGTGCAAATAAAAGTTGCTGATGGCTTGCTCCATCTATCGGAATAAATATCAACTAATCGTTGAATTCAAATTATTCCAGAATTGATCAAATACCTATTCGTTATAAATCAAGAAAAGATAACCACGTAAGCGTTTCGGGCTGTTGGCCCTCATCAGCGTGATGCAAGCTGTACCTCAACTACCAAAACTGGTCTTTTAGGTATCCTGAAAATGTGGTTAGCTTTTTTTGGTTAATTAAGAATGAGTATTTGGTCAATTATAGAATGATTTAAAAATCAACGATTAGTTGATATGTATTCCGATAGATGGCGCAAGCCATCAACAACTTTTACTTGCATCATCAGGAGATGCCTTTATCTTAATTCATCCACCTGATCAAATCCAGCAATTTCCCTGTTCTGCTATCTTTCCATCTGATACTGATATGTTTGAAAGAATTAACAGTTTCCTGTCAGATTGTCAAATTATATTGAAAAAACATGAGCTGTTTATTTTAATTAAACAATTTCTACTGCCCTTACTGCAATGGAAAAATTAATGATAGGGCCTGGCTCATAATACAGTAGAACTACCTCTCTGAAATGGAGACTTAATTGCAGAACCAAAGTGTCCTTTAAGGAGAGGTGTCCTCTTACCGGAGAGTTGCTAAATACAGTAGAACTACCTCTCTGTAAAGGACACCTAATTACAGAGCCAAAGTGTCCTTTAGGGAGAAGTGTCCTCTTACCGGAGAATTTCTAAATACAGTAGAACTACCTCCCTGTAAAGGACACCTAATTGCAGAGCCAAAGTGTCCTTTAGGGAGAGGTGTCCTCTTACCGGAAAGTTGCTGAATACAGTAGAACTACCTCCCTGTAAAGAACAACACCTAGTTACAAAGCCAAAGTGTCCTTTAGGGAGAGGTGTCCTCTTACCGGAGAGTTGCTAAATACAGTAGAACTACCTCTCTGTAAAGGACACCTAATTACAGAGCCAAAGTGTCCTTTAGGGAGAAGTGTCCTCTTACCGGAGAGTTGCTAAATACAGTAGATCAACCTCTCTGTAAAGGACGATACCTAGTTACAAAGCCAAAGTGTCCTTTAGGGAGAGGTGTCCTCTTACCGGGGAGTTACTAAATACAGTAGAACCTCCCTGTAAAGGACACCTAATTGCAGAGTCAAAGTGTCCTTTAGGGAGAGGTGTCCTCTTACCATCGAGTTGCTAAATAGCAAAAATAGTAATTTTGCAAATGAAAACTGTCCTTGTGTAAAGAGGTGTCCGCTAAAGGTTTTACTGTATATTGTTATTTTATACACAGAAGTGGAATCTTTTTAACGGCTTTAGATTTTAATTCTTGTGAAACTCTTAAAATTTTCCCCATTTTAAATATATAATTAGTTCGTATATATGTGAAATGATTAATTTTTAATGATACGCTTCTATAAGAAATAATTTGGTTTAATCGGTTTAGTTTCTAGGTAGAACTATTGAAACATTTCTCTCAAACGTCTTTGATTTGATTTGGTATCTTATTTGACGATACCTTTGATGTTCCACAGCTATATATGGTATTAATCAACGCCATATCAGAGTAATTGCGACCGGGAAAATCAGCAAAGAGCTTTCAACTCTATCGATTCGCATTTAGAACACATTTTATGTATCATTTTAACAAGCGAGTATAACACTCATGGACAATACTTATCTCGCAGGTCTTCAATAAAGGTCACTCTTATATCTTTCAGAGTTATTGTTTTAATCTCGATATACATGCTAAAAGGTACAACTCCTTAAGTTTTGCCTATTTAATTAAAGAAACAGAGGCAATTTTGTCCACATTTGGTTACCACGTGTGTCCACCGCACAAGTATCGCGAATTTTGAATTGTCGCGGGTTACGTATATTCGAATTTCGATCTTCTTGTGGCTTTATGTTGGTACTCATGTCTCTCACTTATGCCGACAAGCTCGGCCATTTTGAATATTCACTTAATTGTTGACAGCTGCTTTGCTTGCAGGTGTTTTGGATCGTCTTCGATTTTTACCTATTAAAAAAAATGGATCAAAGAACCTGTATCAAATTTTGTGTGAAAAACGAAATTAAGTGCGCGGATGCATTCCGAATGTTGACTGTGGCATACGGAGAAGCTACCTTGGACCTAAGCAACGTTTATCGGTGTTACAAAATGTTCTCAGAAGGCCGAGAAGATGTGAACGACGAAGAGCGTGCCGGACGCCCGAGCACTTAAACAACAGACGAAAAAATTAATGAAGTGGGGAAAATGATATTGGTCAATCGTCGAATCATCGTTAGAGAAGTTGCTGAGGACCTAAACATATCGATTGGCGCGTGCCATTCGATTTTTATCAATGATTTGGGCATGAGACGGGTCGCCGCGAAACTCGTACCAAAATTGCTCAATTGCGACCAAAAACAGCATCGCATGAACATTGCTAATGAGATGTTGGACTCTGTCCGCGACGACCCAAATTTGCTCCAGAGGGTCATAACTGGTGACGAAGCGTGGGTTTATGGTTATGACGTGGAAACCAAAGCTCAATCATCTCAATTGAAGCTGCCGCACGAACCAAGACCGAAAAAAGCGCGCCAAGTTCGGTCGAATGTGAAAGTTTTGCTGACAGTTTTCTTCGATTGCAGGGGCGTGGTGCATCATGAGTTCTTGCCACAGGGTAGAACGGTCAATAAGGAATATTACCTGCAAGTTATGCGCAATTTGCGCAAAGCAATCCGCCAGAAACGCCCGGATTTGTGGAAGAACAAAAATTGGCTTTTGCACCACGATAACGCCCCTGCTCACACATCGTTGTTTGTGCGCGACTTTTTGGCCAAAAACAACACACTAATGATGCCGCAGCCACCGTATTCCCCAGATCTGGCCCCCTGTGACTTTTTCTTGTTCCCTAAACTGAAGAGGCCCATGAAAGGACGACGTTAAGCTACGCTTGACGAGATAAAGACGGCATCGAAGGAGGAGCTGAAAAATATTTTTTAAAAATGATTTTTTGAAGTGCTTCGAAGATTGGAAAAACCGTTGGCACAAGTGTATAATATCTCATGGGGATTACTTCGAAGGGGACAAAATAGGTATTCATGAATAAATAAATAATTTTTGAAAAAACACAAAAGTCGCGATACTTTTTGAACACACCTCGTATTTAGAGTAATTTTTAATTGCGTTGACAAATCTATAGCTCACACCTATATCAGTAAGTTTTTTTCCCATAAGAGCGAATAAGGAACTGTATCGAACGCTAATTTTTATCAACAAAGAATGTATAAAATGTTCCTCTTTTTCTTATAAGTGTCAGCTGGATTAGAGAAACCAAAGATATGATCTTGACATGCGTTCTACTTTTTAAACCCCTCCTGAATTCCAGCAATTATTCTTCTTTTTCCAGTCCAATTAACTAGTCTGATGTTGAGTATAGTAGTGAATAGTTTTGCCAAATTACTCAAAAATGCTATACTCCGGTAATTCGAAGAATTATCTCAATCTCTCTTCTTTAATATAGGAGAGATGAATTATAGACTTTATCAAAATTGAGGGGAATACGGAAGTCTTTAATAGGCTGTTATATATTATTCAGAGAAATCAGGTATTTCAGGGGCAAAGCTTTAAATGCTTCATTTATAACTTCATCCGTGCTAGTTGCCTTGCTGCACTTTAACTGAGAAATACCTCTTGTTATTTCCCGCATTGATATTTCAGAGTTCATCTCACACTTTCTGCAAAGGTGAAAGTCATTGGAAGAGAGAAATATTCAGATATTGTATCTATTGCTGGAAGTTTGTTGTAAAATATCTGCCATTTTGAAATTGAAATATTGCCCTGAATGTTTCTTTTTGTACAAGACTATTTGTATCGGATACGATCACTGCCTCACTTACTAAGCTCGGAAAGCTTGCCGCATCCTGGATATGTCTGGCCTTATCTAAATAGTTATGGCAGAGCTTGACTGTATCTTCTTGCCAGACTTCTTCTGGTCTCCAAACGAAGCCTATTTGCTTCCTTAAAAATGCCCACAACACACTGATGACACTAATAATTCACCAACACCCGATTGTTACTGACACACTTTTATTAAACTTACACATCCTTATATACAGAATTATATTTACAAATATGTAAATCTTCTCGCTGAATAAGCAAATAAATAATTGTATTGAGAAGGATCTTGAGCATATACTAATATTTTAATTAAAAAGACATATATTGGATCAAAATATCATTTATTTTACCAATATTTCAGTTGGCTGAACGCCAACCTTTATCAAGGTATTATAACATATTTATGTGTAAAACAACACTTAAAGTTTCACCGCATAAGTTTCTTTTTTGTGAAAAATCAACATTTATTTCAAAGAGAAATATTTACTATTTCTAACTTTTTTGGATGAAGTATGAAAGGGTGAAAATATGAAGAGTAATGGCGAACGGAAAAATAAAAGTGTCCAGGGATGGGAATCGAACCCACAACGTTCCGCTTACCGGGCAGATGCCATGTCCACTAGGCTACCCTGGACGCATTTTTCCGTTCGTAAATAATACTTAAAGTAACTTATATTACATTATAAAGGACTGCGGCGTATGATTATAAAACAACACTTAAAGTTTCACCGCATAAGTTTCTTTTCTCTGAAAAATCAACATTTATTTCAAAGAGAAATATTTACTATTTCTGACTTTTTTGGATGAAGTATGAAAGGGTGAAAATATGAAGAGTAATGGCGAACGGAAAAATAAAAGAAAAGAAACTTATGCGGTGAAACTTTAAGTGTTGTTTTATAATCATACGCCGCAGTCCTTTATAATGTAATATAAGTTACTTTAAGTATTATTTACGAACGGAAAAATGCGTCCAGGGTAGCCTAGTGGACATGGCATCTGCCCGGTAAGCGGAACGTTGTGGGTTCGATTCCCATCCCTGGACTCTTCATTACCATTACTCTTCATATTTTCACCCTTTCATACTTCATCCAAAAAAGTTAGAAATAGTAAATATTTCTCTTTGAAATAAATGTTGATTTTTCACAGAAAAGAAACTTATGCGGTGAAACTTTAAGTGTTGTTTTATAATCATACGCAGCAGTCCTTTATAATGTAATATTTATGTGTGTCAACAACAGATTAATATAATACCTTGATAAAGGTTGGCGTTCAACCAACTGAAATATTGGTAAAATAAATGATATTTTGATCCAATATATGTCTTTTTAATTAAAGATTTATTTATGGATTGATCTATTTTTAAATGTCATTAATACATAGTATCACTTTCTGCCTATAACATATATATTGAAGTTCGTATCCCTATTAGATCTCTTGTATAACATTAAAGAGATTTCAAGGTCTTCTTGGATTCATAGCAAGCAGAGTAAACCATGGTTTCAACCTTAGTTTGTCAGCTTTTGTCACCATTCGTATTCCCGTTATGTCCATTGCGTTTCTATTCTGTTTAATGAAATTATTCGTAAAATTGTCAATCGAATTATTCCAGGATTCGTACAAATTCCCCAGTGTCTGAGTAAATTGAGTAGCTTTTTCAGAATTCTATTTGTATTTTTCCAGGCTTTTTGGGGTGAAGATTCTTTCTCGCCTTTGTCCAGGGTGAGCATCTAAGCTAATTATCAGAGGTAGGAGGTTTGAGTATGTAAGTTCCCCAAACTTTAAATTTAAGATGTTTTCCAAAATATTGTTTGACACAATACAATATTCCACTACAGAGAAGCCCTGTTCGGATATAAATGTATAATTACCAATTTTATCTCCCTTAGTTATTCCATTTATAATTGTGCGAATATTGTTACCCAGAAATTCCTTAAATTGTTCTGCGGGTGTAGATATTGTCGCGTTTGACCCTTCCCGGTTCTTCGCGACGTCGCCGCTTCCTCCTTCATGGATCACCTACCCGGACTCCCGTTGATTTCCTCTGAAGCTCTACCCTGCAGAACACCCAAAGACCTCCGAGAACCACCACTCAAGTAGATCTCCTTTCCTCTGGCAGTATCTCTACCACTGGTGGGGGGACACGAGAGACTTACCAGAAGAGTAGCGACTGTGGCGTTGGCGGGAGAGTCATAACAGCAACCGGCATCAAGACTTCTAACACTTCTACTTTTATTGTCATCTTTAAACCACATTAAATATAACTCGAATAACAGTTAACGGATATTTATATTTTTTACACACCAAAGCCAATATAAACGTGTATTTACAAACATTTGCCCCAGGAAATAGGACCACAGCAGTCGGCGATTCCCACACCAGTTCCAGACCGGAAATAGGCGAAAGCGCCATCTATTGGCGGAGGTTGTAGGTGTTTTTCAGGCCCATATACGCCACAATATTATATAGTCTCTGGAGTTGCGTATTTTAATAGATGGTAGATATTTCCCGTCTCACCTACACGGATATTCAAATCGCCAGTTAACACTATTGCATATCCTTCCGTTTTATTCCATTTTGGTGAGAAGATTATTACGATGAGTAATATTCAATATTAATATGCGAACAGAATGCTTTATTTTAGAAACAATTATAAAGCAGACTGAAATCCAGTGACTCACTATTTCCACCCTTTCTATTTTTTCCTGAATGTTGTTTCGTATGCCGACAATTCTGCCTGATCCTCTATCCCTCTTTTTGTCTTCAGTAGCAAGCCATTCGTAAAGATGAACATCTTTAGGTTTATTGAATAATTGGCGATCTTTCCATGTTTCTAGAAACCTACAATTATACTACATTTTTCCGTTTATCATTACTCTTCACAATTCATCCTTTCATACTTCATCCCTAAGGTTAGAAATAATCGTTATTTCTCCTTAAAATAAATTTCATTTTTCGTTCAAAAGAAACACATGCGGGATAATTTTCAAATGTCGTTCAACAATCATAAGCCGCATTATATTGTATTATGTATGCTACATGTTTCCAACAGGTCAAATAAAGAGCAGTCTGTCATCAACCGATCCAGTCCATTGACCTTCCAGCCAATAAGTGTCATCTGTTTATTATCTGAATATTTACATTTATTTACAGAAATCGGTTGGTCTGCCATTAGCTATATTGTCTCTTTTAGCATTCCTCATCTGTCCATCAACTACCATGTAGTAAATGCCATTTAGGAAGTGTTTATTATCCTTCAAGTTAGTTCTGATTCATTTTTTGCAAAAGTCTTTTCTCTTTTCTATTAAAACTCTTCGCTGCTCTCTGATCTGGAATCTCTAATCCCTGCTTACAAGAAAACCAAGTTCTCTAAGTTTGGAAGACTCTTTTAGGAGACTTACTCTTGACTCGTGATCAGGGATTTCAATTAGGATAGGCGTTTTTGGTCCCCTAGCCAGACGGTACATATGGCGATTGCCTTTTGTAAAGGTCTCTTATCTATTAAAATTCTTCGTTTCTCTCTGATCTGTAAACTGTAATCCTTACTTACAAAAATACCAAGCTTTCTAAGTTTGGAAGAATATTTTAGGAGACCCATTCTGGACTCGTGATTGAGGATTTCAATTAGGATAGGTGCTTTTGGCCTCCTAGACCGACAGTAACATATGGCGATTGCCTTTTGTAAAAGTCTTTTCTATTAAAATTATTCGCTTGTCTCTGATCTGTAATCTCTAATCCCAGCTCAGAAGAATACCAAATTCTCTAAGTTTGGAAGAATTTTTAGAAGACGCATTTTGGACTCGTGATGAGGGATTTCGATTAGGATAGGTGCTTTTGGTCTCCTAGACTGACGGTGACATATGATTGCCACATCTTCAGTAATTTGCATACCTTACATATTATCTTCTCAACCTTTGGGGTAGCAGCAAATTCCGATTCTCTGACTTTTCCGAGTCGATGTCTTATAGTATTCGATTTTTTTCACGGGTTCGTCTCTCCAAAGCCTCCGCGTGTTCTTCTATCTTTCTTATTTTTAGAGTAATAAGGGAAATTTACTTCGTGTTGTTCACCATTGCATCTATGCACGAGGCTATAGATCACTCTATTCCGGCAATTATTCTGCCCCAGTTTTCTGTTCAATGTCAAGCATCCTTGCATCCAGTTTCTCTTACAATCTATTTACTTCAGACGACAATTTTTTCATTTCATTTTATTAATCAACGAGGTGCGATATTGAAATATTTGCGTCTATTACAGAGGAAACAAACAAAACAACAAATTAGAACTTAGAATTAAATATTTACAAATTTACATGTATTAATCGACAGAGTTCATAGATTTTATATAGACAAAGATGTAAGAGAGTTAAATCATTTAGATCGGAGGACAATCTCACTTCTGTAAAGTTCGGACAGTCATAGATAAGGTGAAGTTTGTTCAGTTTCTCCGCAGGAACAATTTGGCGTCTCTGATAGACCTCCTAATGGAATTTTCCGTGTGATGTGACAAATTGAGTGACTATAAAATTTGAATGGAACTGTGTAGGAATTCCGTTTGTTATCAGTAACTTTAGATCGTTCACTGGAACCTGATTCAGAGTTGGATAGGGCATCAATGTGGGTTGTCTCTTCGGCCCTGGATTTATAATTCTTTCCCACCGATTATCAGTAAGGCAATAATCATCTTCAGCCAAGAAATCCAACCAACAATCCACCCGTAGTATTTCATCTTATTCAGTTCAATTTTAAAATCGGTAAAATTTAACCGTAATCTGTATGGGTTTGTTATGGAAATAAGCATGTATAAATACTGAATTGTATCAAATCCTCCAAACAAAAAAGACCTCTGGGAAAACCCCAGGACTATAATAGAAAAGCTGAGACAACGGAACCTAATGGAGATCGTTTAAACGACTTGAGGAATAAGCAACAACAACAACACAACGGACAGCATGTAAATAACAATCATCAGATATGTTGCTTATGTTGTTGCTTATTTATTTAATGTATATGTTTATTTAATGCTCTTTTTCTTAATTGTTTATTTTCTTTTTGACAATTCTGTTACCTACTCTACTACAATTATTGTAAATAGTTTCACGCGCAATTATCCAGATCGGATATAGCGTGTCTTATTTGCAACTGGGAATAAATAAATTATATTTCTATTATATATATATATCAATGCATTATTAATATATATATATATTATTTTGGATAAAAGGTATCTCCTGAAAAAATAAACTTTTATCCGGCAGAGTTTCCTCACCACTCTGGAAGTACCTGCCTCGGCGCGTTACCCTTTTTGGCGGTTCACCCCCCAGGAGCCCTAAATAGTCCTGAGAAGTCCTATTCCACTTCTAGCTTTTACTAACCCCACCATCGGATCTGACCTGATGGCGCCAGCAAAGCTAGGGCCCTAGAACTGACCATTGTTGAAGACTCGTGTCCCAGGAAACTGAATAATTTTACAAATTAAAATAAATTTGATATATATATTTAAAATGTTATAAGCTATGAAAATAAGAAATTCATGTTCACAATTTCATATGATGTTGGGATATGATTGATTTATAATTCCAGAAATTAAACATTTTTTTACAAAGTTAATTTAATGATTCACCTATGATAGAGATGATATCTGACAAGATTCTCAAGGAAAATTATTAAGAATATAAGGTTGATTGTATTTGATGACTGTGTGGTGATATTCCAACATGTAGTTCTTGAAATTCTGGTAGCTGGATAGCAATTGGACTCTGTTTCTTAAAATTATTTCCTATACGGCGACTTGATAATATCAGTGTAATATTGATTCAAAGTGATTGTCGTAAAGATAGAGGCTGCCTGGCCGGCATTCATTGTTCTTCAAATATAAGACACTTCGACCAGTAAATCCTTTTATTGTCTGTCCGAAGTGTCTTTTATTTGAAGAACAAAGTGATTGTGTATGTGTAAAAGGTATATTTTGTTTTTACTTCTTGTACATACAGTACTGGTCATGAAAATCACGGCGGTAAGAGGTTTGTGACTACTCATACTTTAGGTACACCAAATGTCTTTACTAGTAATATCAGGCAATAGAACCATGGGGTTAATGTCTGGATATACGTATAAGCCAATAAAGAGAGTGGTTTATGCTTAAATTGGAAACTTCCTTAAGATATGTTAATGTGTGAGTGTGTGTGTATATAGTATATAATACGGCTTGTGATTGTAAAACGACATTTAAAAATTATCCCTCTTTTTTTTTTTCTTTTAAACGAAAAATCGAAATTTATTTTTAAGAAGAAATAACGATTATTTACAACCTTAGAGATGAGGTATGAAAGGATGAATTGGGAAGAGTAATGATAAACGGAAAAATAAAAGTGTCCAGGGATGGGAATCGAACCCATGCCTAGTGGACATGGCATCTGCCCAGTAAGCGGAAAACTGTGGGTTCGATTCCCATCCCTGGACACTTTATTTTTCCGTTTATCATTACTCTTCACAATTCACCCTTTCATACCTCATCTCTAAGGTCGGAAATCATCGTTATTTCTCCTTAAAAATAAATTTCGATTTTTCGTTTAAAAGAAACTCATGCGGGATAATTTTCAAATGTCGTTTTACATATATAGTATATATATATATTATATATAAATAAAAATTACTAGTTCGCCAGCGCGTGTAGAGTCACGAGAATGGTCGTGTAATAAAGTCGGAACAATCTGTGAGAAAAGCCATACTTTTTAATGATATCTGTCTGGGAAAACATATTGACCTAATCTTGTATGTACACTCATGGACTAAATAATGAGAAAACTTCGGGAATTGATGTACAATTTGCTCGGCCTCCCCATAATCATATTCTCCTGATTTGGGAAACATAGACTTCCAACTCTTCCCGCACCTGAATACATTTGTTTCTGGATAGTGTTGAGAGGGCAGTAGATTAATATTGTAACGTACAAAATTGGGAAAGACAAACTTCAGGATGTGGCACAGAAATTTATTGAAGACAAGCACCAATTGATATTAATAAAATACAAGATGAGAAATAGGGAAGTTTATATATATATATATACTTTTCACCAAGCTGCGGTTTGGCAAATTCTTCAGTCTTGATTATCTCCTCAGACGCGTCTTGCATCTTTCCAGAACGTGTCTCAACCATTCTAAAAGGTTAAACCAGTCAATAATAAGACAACTATATTTTTAGGTAGCCCCTAGAATCTATCTTTATTTATCACATCAAAGTTTAAAGCAGGTGGGTTACTTAGTGTATCAAAATACAAATGTTTTATAGTACATAATATTTTATAGTAATAATCTGTTTTATAAAAATGAATAAATATATAATTTAAATTTCGAATATATTAAAAATAATATTATAAATAATTTTAAAATACGCGCATTAATCATGATGCAAAATTTCCCCCTCTCCAGAGGTCGTCACGTCCTCGTGAGTGGCCTCATCAATTCTTTCAAAATAGGGTTTGAGTCTTGAGACATGGACAATCAATGGGTCTTGGCCAAGGATTATCTTTCGGCTCAATTAAGTAATTTACGTTGGACAGCTTCTTTAATATTCGATATGGGCCAAAATAATTTCTCAATAGTTTTTCACATTTTACGATTTTCCTGACTGGTGTCTAAACTGCCACTAAATGTCCCGGTTCATAGATTTTCTCATTGTGTTTTCTGTCATAGTTTCTTTTCATTCTTTCCTGAGTCTTCTTTGTGTTGTTAACGACTACCTGTCTTGTCCTTGCTATTTTATCTAAGTAATTTTCTATATATTCGTCGTAATCGTCCATGTTACTGTCCATTGGGATATTCTCGTCGTCTAAGAGGGACATGGGTTCCCTCCCAAACAACAGGAAAAATGGAGAGTAGCCTGTGGTTTCTTGAATCGTGGTATTATACTCGTGGGTGATAAAAGGTAGTATTTCGTCCCAGTTCTTCTGATCCGTATTCACATACATGCTGATCATATTGATTAAAGTTCTATTTAGCCGTTCCGTTAGTCTGGGGGTGGTAACTCGTCGTGAATCAATGTTTATTTTTGCACATTTTCATAACCTCCTTCATCAAATTGCTAGTGAATTGTTAACCTCTGTCGCTGATAAGAAATCTTGGGGCCCCGTGACGTAAAATAATATGTGCGATTAAAAATTTAGAGACTTCTTTCACGGTTGCTTCTGGTACTGCCTTTGTTTCAGCATACTTGGTATAATAATCCATCAACACAATTATCCACTTCTTTCTTCTTTTCGTTGATGGCAAGGGGCCAACAAAGTCAATTCCGATTCTTTCAAAAGGGTAGTTAGCTGGGGGAATAGGTTGTAAAAGTCCAGAAGGCAAGTGATTTGAACCTTTCCGAATTTGGCAAAGATGGCACGTCTTTAAAAATTCGGAAACATCTTTCAGCATGGAGGCCAATAGTATTTATTCTTCAATCGGTAAGTGGTTCTGGTGACGCCCAGAAGGCCATTCAGCAAATGGTTGTGGTATTCACTCATGATTTCCTTCCTTCTCTTCTTTGGCACTACCAGCAACCATGCCCTACCTTCAGGATTTGGATTTTTCTTGTATATACACTCATTTTCTTCTTTAAAGTTCTGTGCAATTGAACGCTTGTTTCCACTAAGGTTCTCCTTAATATTCTCAATAAAATCATCCTTTTCGTCTATTATTTGATTCAGAAATAGTTTTTCATAATCTTCGTCCCATTCGTTTTCTGGTAAGGGTCCTCTAGATAGACCATCAGCGTCCAGATGTTTTTTTTCCCGATTTGTGTATGATGTCGAAATTATATTCCTGAATTTTCAGTGCCCATCGTGCTAATCGACCACCACAGGAAGGAAGCATAGATGGAGCTCCTATACTCCAGGCAGCACAGAACCCAACAACAGCCTTCAGGTCCGGGGTATTGTACCCAAACACATACAGCTTTATTAAGACCACCGGTCTTATACAGATTCACCACAGGAAGGAAGCATAGATGGAGCTCCTATACTCCAGGCAGCACAGAACCCAACAACAGCCTCCAGGTCTGACGCATGTCCAGTGGCTACAGAAATCACAGTGCATAGGTTAGCGTATCACTGAAAACAATAGGAATAAGGCCACTTAGGCATAAATTAATACAAAACAATAACGAGCCATCTGTATATAACAATGAAATAGATAGATGGCGAGTTATTGCTTTGTACTAATTTATGCCTTAACTAGCTATGTATTTATTGTTTGCGGAAAAGCATTGCCCGATGCAAATATTTATATATAATTCTGGTGTCCTAAAAGCTTATATCCATAGTTTACTTAAATACCATTTCTAAGATTCCATCCTTCAGTGTAACATATATAAACAGAATGATCCAATACAGTATTAGAATTCTAAAGAAGCTGTCTGGTAGATTAAATTGGCGAAACCGCTGGGAGGGTTTACCACTGATGAACCAAGCCCTCTCAACATTTTTTCTTCGCAGTAAGGACAGTAGAAGTTTGTTTTCTATATAAAAGAAACATTCATTCTTTAATTATTTCATTTCTTATATCGTATATGTGTGTGTTTTGAAAATAGATCAATCCATATTTAAATCTTTAGACAATACAAAGGCATATATTGGATTGAACATATTGAAAAATATTATATATAATAAAAAAGACATATCCTGACCGTGTTTACATGAGCAGTTCTAGATAGCAGAGCGCCATCTAGTGGAACCAAAATAAACTAAACGTTTATTAAACTTTTTCCTTGATATTTGCCCAACCCAATTTCTTGATAAATCAAGAAAAGTCAACTACAAACGCATTTCGGGCTGTTGGCCCTCGTCAGCGTGGTGCAAGATGTATCTCTACGACCAGAATTTAGCCCCAGAGGCTTCCTGAAAAATCAAGAAATAGGTATTTAAGGCCAAGTTTGCGTAAATACGATTTTCATCTGAAAAATATTGTTATATATTTTTTTATTTTTATTATTTTTTCATATTGCATATATTGATATATTCTTGTTATTGAACCCAATATATGCCTTATTTTTATCTAAACATGTGTAGATACACTTTCTCTAAATCGATACTTGAATGAAAAAAACGTCGGAGGACAAGTTGGTAAAACCTTCGATTCCCGACAGTCATGAAGCGGGATTGAATCCCGCGTTGGAACCTTTGTTTTAATATGTGAATAACCTTCATATATTATTCATTGTTGTAAATATCATAAACTAGGTTGCTCTTGTTGAGTGGTACCTAATATAGTGATTTAGGAAGCGAATGGATGCTTGATGAGTAGATTCCCAACAGCCATGGATCGAATCCCGCATTGGACCCTTTCTTTTTTAATGAAGAACCTGCATATAGAGAGTTAAAAACGAATCATAGCATAGGTTCAGAGAATAGCTAAGTATACACATTTCCCAGTAATGGAATTATATATTTACAGTTGTTGACACACTTTATAATGTTATAATACCTTGATAACAACTGAATATTTCAGCCAACTGAAATATTGGTAAAATAAATGATTTTTTGATCCGATATATGCCTTTTTGATTGAATATCTATATACGTTTTTAAGATATGTAAAATAGATTTTATCATATATATATCTGAACTTGTATTTAAATCGGGCGTGTTATAATTGGCTACAAGTAATACTGATTGTATTTTAAATATTTAGAGTCACGATATTGTCCCGTAGATTGATCTCTATATCTGTTAGGATATATTTATACTTTAAAATAAACACATATCTTGCATTAACCTAAATTTATTTTATAACAGAATGGAATATTTTTACATATTAGGAAAAAACAATAGAAAAAAAATAATAAAAAGGTCAGGGGTTGATATTAAAAATAAAAAAGGCATATCCTGACCAGGAGCACATGTGCTTTTCAGAAGGCAGAGCGCCATCTGGTGGAACAGAAATCAACTAAGCATTGATTTAGCCTGTTCCCTGATATTTGACCAAACCAATTTCTTGATAAATCAAGAAAAGCCATCCACGAACGCGTTTCGCGCTGTTGGCGCTCGTCAGCGTGGTGTAGGCTGTACCACTGCGACCAAAAAGAATTTTGGTCCCAGAGGCTTCTTGAGAAACCAAGAAATGGGTATTTAAGGCCAAACTTGCGTAAATACGCTTGGCCAAATTGGGTTGGCCAAATATCAAGGAACAGGCTAAATCCATGATGAGTTGATTTCTGTTCCACCAGATGGCGCTCTGCCTTCTGAAAAGCACATGTGCTCCTGGTCAGGATATGCCTTTTTTATTTTTAACTAGACGGGTGACCCGGGCTTCGCCCTGGGATTGACCCGTGAGCATATCTACCCGAGTGATATATATTTAGATAAGATTTTTTTTGTAATTGTTTGTTATTAGCAATATCTATTTGTTTGCATCAGCATAATTTAATCTAATCATTGATAGAGGGCGATGTTCGTGAGCTAAGTTGAATAATTTGAATATATAGTTTTAATAATTGATTTATATATTTTTTTTAAAATAGCCTATCGTCTTCCCCGTATTTTTTTACCTATGTATGGAAATTTTGGTTTGAATTTAGTGAACTACTGCGAATTTGTATACCGGACATACAAACAAACAAACATACAAACATTGATTTTTATATATATATAGATATTAATATATGTGAAAAAATAGTACAAATGTGATATTGTACTGGGATAAGGTGCGTACATTATAAAAAAAAGGCATCTCCTTATCGTGCAACTGAAAGTTTTTGATGGCTTGCGCCATCTATCGGAATAAATATAAACTTATTCCAGAATTGGTAAATACCCATTCTTGATAAATAAAAAAAGCTAACCATGTACGCGTTTCGGGCTGTTGGCCCTCATCAGCGTTGTTTCGCGGTCTCGCGCAATTCTGGCCTTAAATACCCGTTTCGTGATTTTCCAGGATATTTGAATGACCAGTTTTTTAGTCGTTGAGGTACAGCTTACACCACGCTGATGAGGGCCAACAGCCTGAAATATGTACGTGGTTAGCTTTTCTAGATTAATCAAGAATGGGTATTTGGCCAATTCTGGAATAATTAAAAATAAACGAGAACAGTTGATATTTATTCCGATAGATGGCGCAAGCCATCAGCAACTTTCAGTTACACGATAAGGAAATGCCTTTTTCTTTTTCATATTAACCTATGTTGCATTATTAGAAATTAAATACAAAACATAACATACCAAATAGAGGCAGAAAACTCTCTCAATAAAAATAAACGAAAGTTTTAAATATAGCAATTATAATGTTGCCTTATCCAATTCCACAAAATATAATCAGAGAAATATGTATATTTAAATATATTTTTTGTTCTTAAAATATAGCCATCCATACTTAAACCATTAGATAGTAAAAATGCATATATTGGATTGAATAAAAGATTTATTTGCCAATATTAATAATAATTATTAGGAGTTTGTGTATATAAAAATGTAATGCCTTGATAAAGGTTGGCGTTCAGCCAACCAAAATATTGGCAAATAAATCTTTTATTCAATCCAATATATGACTTTTTACTATCTAATCTAAATATATATTTTTTCATAATCTGTACAGAAGCTGGATTCCAACTAATATATTTCTAGGTCTCCCTGTTGAAGGGCCTGAAGTCTCGAGAAATAAAAGAATTGTAAGAAACCAAACCCTAGATTCCTTATTGGTTTTGTCAAAATTGTTTTGTTTTTTTTTTGCTTATCCCTAGTACACGTAGTACAAGTCATGATAATCATGGTGGGTAGAAGTAGGCGACTGCTTTTACTGTAAGTACACCACATGTCTACACATGTGGAAAGCTGTTCGACTTTGCACTTACAAATATGCCAGAGCCCCGTTTGGTTACTTGCACTTGCTGGTGGGGTTGGACTTTTTCAAGAATCGGGGGCCATTGGAGCATTTTTTTAAATCAGATAAAAGTGGCCAATGTGGGAATCGAACCCGGGTCGTAGCGGTCGAAAACCAAAGTTTTAGACCATCCTTCTACCGACCCCCGTCGTTGTGAATAACATAAGCAAAGTTGCTCCTTGTGAGAGGTACCTAATAAAGTTATCTTAAAAAAGGAATGGATACTTGCCTTCGTATTTGGATGAGCCTTCGCTTAGCCTTCTTTAGGTCCTGTAGATAATCGGCCACATGGGAAGAAACCTCCCGTTTGTCTCCTACGGCAGCACCGATGTCACCACGTACTGTCCAGTCCGGCTTGGGCGACACTTTCTCGCATTGACAGCCTGGAATGTGCTCCTCAACATCGACTGTCCTGTGTCACTAGTGAAAGACACGGACGTTTACTTGGGGAAACTCCCGTTGTTTTACTTAGTACTAGCGGCGAAGCACGCGATCTACGTATTCTTCGTAGATCGCTAAATACGTGGTATCGCTTGAGACCCGCTGGTGATTCTCCACCAAACTCTGCTGAGGTGGTAGAGGCGTCATGTTCTTTGTACACAGTATAATGCATATACAGTTAAACCTGTCTATAGCGCCCCCGCTTGGGACTCACCAAAATAGGGTGCTATAGAGAGGGGGTGCTATAGGCAGGTCACTTTTAATGTAAAATGTTTACATTTTAATGTTTAAAATCGGGCGCTATAGAGAGGAAGGCGCTATTTAGAGGGGGCGCTATAGACAGGTTTAACTGTATATAAATATAATTATATATTTTAAAATAGTACAGACTGTGTACTTTTGCATGTATTGACAAGATGTCAATAAAATTATTTTAATCGTCAATTGTCTACTTGGTACTTCCAAGTACTATATGCCGTTGCTGTCTTCTAACGTCGCCGTTCCTGTGGCTTGACCTAGTACAAGCAACAAACCGATAGGTTTAAGCTGAAAAGTAAATTGTTTCATTCAAATTCGGAATGAAAATCATAAACTTATTTAAGCGAAAATAATACAATTAAAATACCTGATTGCATGAGGGTGACCTCTCTCTCTTTTTAAAAAGTAGAATAGAAAAGTGAATATATATGGAAGAACAACAAAATACATATTGTGAAATGGATAGTCATCTCTTTCTGTATGACAAGATATCCAAGAGGCCAAGATCCCAGGGTGACGGTGTGGAAAGATGAATGGACTCCAGCTGTGGGAGGATGTGTATGGGGCGGCAGGCGCCACAAACAGTATTATCCTGTGGGGGAAAACAGCGGACAGCCTGGTCACATCTGCGGCAAGTAGAAGACGTAGGGAGTTGTCTCCGGGGCGTGTGGATGATCCTACAAGGCGGTGCCAGCAGAGCCTGACATCGGAGCGGCCTACAAGCCTGTGTAGTCAAGGCTGGACATGTACAGTGTGAAGCGGGACACAAGAGTGAAATCCACGACGCCAAGAATCCTTCTGACGGTGAAGTTGAAGGCAAGTCCCACTTATACTATTTCTTCTAGTCAGTGCTATGTATAATAAAGCGCCAACTTTAGCTGCATCCCTTCGAACTCACGTGTGTATCTTTGTGCCATCCTGATCAGACAAATAATTGTGTCTGGGTACGACGTAGCAGTATTTAAAGCGTGCACATGCGCATAAATAGATCCTTTCTTTCTCTCTTCTAATGTAACTCATTCATGACTCCCTTGTCGAATATTAAAGCCCGATTAAGATACTCTGCCTACTGAAATAACTGTTACAACACCCAACTCACTCCGGACCATATATACCCGGCCATCCTTGCAGCCCTCTATATGGCAGACATCAATCCAGAAGAGGACATACATACAGACAAGGCTCCTCAGTTGGCCGGTATTGTGATCAGGGTGCATGGACCGATCTGATCTGCTCCATGGACAAAACACCACCACCACTCTAAGAGAGCTTGCATTCCTCTTTATGGCATACATCAATCCAGAGGACATCCATACGGCACCTCAGTTGGCCGGTATTGTGATCAGGGTGTATGGACCGATCTGATCTCCAGGGACAAGACACCGCCACTCTAAGAGAGTTTGCAGCCCTCTATATGGCAGACATCAATCCAGAAGAGGACATCCATACGGACACCTCAGTTGGCGGTATTGTGATCAGGGTGCATGGACCGATCTGATATGCTCCAGGGACAAGACACCGCCACTCTAAGAGAGCTTGCAGCCCTCTATATGGCAGACATCAATACAGAAGTGGACATCCATACGGACACCTCAGTTGGCGGTATTGTGATCAGGGTGCATGGACCGATCTGATATGCTCCAGGGACAAGACACCGCCACCACCATGATACTCTACCATTCGAAGTCCGTGTTCTGTATAATGAGGAAAAGGAATAGTCGACACACATTTAAGTGTTAAATAATTCATTTATTAAAATGTATAATATAATGGTACAGGACCTTGTAATAACATGACAAAAGTGCTACATCTAAGCTAGCTAACAAAGAGGCTCCATAACAAAGTGGGCGTAAAGCATAGCTCCAGTTACATGACACGGGCAGTACAATAATAGATAAGAAAGAAGGAGAATATCAAAGGAAAGAGGGGAGGGTACCCTGCCTGGTCCGATCACAGATGTGCTTTTCCCAACAAGTCGCTCCACAATGCACGCCACAAGCCACAGCTGCCACCAACCACCCTGTTAGACTTCACACATGCTGAGGTAGCTTTCCATGTCGCGTCACCCCGCTCCAGCTTAGCTTCATTTTTTCCGAATAAAGATTTCAACTCAACTAGATTTTTTGTAAACAAGCTGCGAACGAATTTTCGCTTCTATCCAACTCGCAGCATGAAAGAATTCGCGGATTGAGATTGTTAAACGGAAATTTCAAAAGTCACAAAAATTCTAAAGTTATTCGGAATCGAACTTCTTAATGATTGTGTTTTCGAGAGGCCAAAATAAATTACATTTATTGTTCGACTTCAATTGACTCCTTTCAAACTTTTTTTTTTGATTATCACTAGTACACGTGGTACAGGCTATGATAATCATGGTGGGTAGAAGTAGACGACTGCTTTTACTGTAAGTACACCACATATCTACACATGTGAAAAGCAGTTCAACTTTGCACTTACAAATTTGCCAGAGCCTCTCAAACATCCACGAAATATACAATCAATTGAACTCTGTCTTAGGAATATTGTATTCGAATTTCCAGCGTGTTGTTAACTAAAGT
The DNA here is from genome assembly GCA_030710605.1 of Cordylochernes scorpioides. Taxonomy (NCBI): domain Eukaryota; kingdom Metazoa; phylum Arthropoda; class Arachnida; order Pseudoscorpiones; family Chernetidae; genus Cordylochernes; species Cordylochernes scorpioides. The sequence continues at coordinate 49,806,885 of CP092870.1, forward strand.
CTAAAGGGGTGACGCGACTCCTGGCCACACAGAAGGTCGGGGATGTTGCATCCATGGGGAAAGGTACAAGTACAGTTGCATCAAGAGAGAACATTTTAAATATAGAAAAGATGACAAGCTTCAACAGAACGTAAAAGTTCACATTCACATAGTAGCATTTAGTACATAACAGTCATAGGAAGGGGTTTGACATTGATAAATGATATATAGTATAATTTATTCATTGTATAATCACAAAACAGACCAGATATATTCCCATACTCGTAACCAGAAACTTAAGTATTGACTTGTCTTAGGTAGTCATGTCTTAGGTATTGACCATCGTTGCATAATGCATATGTTACTGCGCTCTTTAGAAGTTCAAAAGATCAATTAGGTGATGATTTTGTATCCTTTCAGTTGAGCTAATTTATAAACGTGACATGCACGCTATAGCCTGATCATATAGATGAGTTCTATCCGATATCTCTATAGAGAGAAATACACTCGACTCTCCATAATTTGAAACTCGTTAATTTGAATCTCTCGATAATTTGAAATGTTTTCCCGGTCCCTTGAAAATTCCCTATATATATATATATATAAGTCAGTCTTTTCTATGTATGTATTTATGTATTTTTGTCGGCTATACACGTCCACAATGCGTAACTAATCTGATTGAAAATATAACAGCATATAGAGTAGAATCTGGAAAAAACTTATAGTGAAAATTTCAGGTCTCTATCCCGAATATTCTTTGAGTTATTTTCTAATTTGCGTTGCAAATTTGCCCTTACGCTCGCAAGCAGCGCCTCTAGCGGTGGAGATGGTAGGTAATATCAGTTGACCTAATGTACATGTAAAGTTTGAAGTGGGACGTTTCACAAAAGTGACATCCACGGCGCCAATTTAAAATTGTAACGAATAGTATTTGTAATAAAAACATTTAATCGGGTAAAACCCGGGCGTTGCCCGGGTCATTCGGCTAGTGCTCGATAAAAATTGAATAAAAATAAATATTAATTGATCCCCTCGGTAATTTGAAGTTGAAGGAATATTATCTTGCCACAAATAAATATTAGTGAATAATTTTACAAATTTTTAAAATAATAAATCACGAATTTTGATCAAAATCTTGTTTTAGAAAAGGCAATAGCAGAAAGCTCCCAATAAATGTATTACTTTAAAAACTTGCAGTAAGTCACTTATTTAATCGTGTATCAACATAGTATGTATATCCCGAAACTGCTAAAACTTCAAACTTTTGTTTACTTGATTTTTTTATATCCCTGTTTGTTGTTTAAACTCCTGTTATTTTTATCCTCTTGATAAATTGAAATATTTCTCTGGTGTCCCTTGAGTTTCAAATTATCGAGAGTCGAATGTACATTCATATTATGATGCATTAGAGAGCCATCTGTTTTGAAAATTCGAAACTATTATAGAAGGGTATGATTCTTTTAAAAATTGAACAATTTCTACTGTCCTTGCTGCAATGGAAACATTGATGGGAGGGCCTGGCTCATCAAGAGCGATTGCTCGAAGCATATTATATATTTATAATTATATGTAATTCTACTGTCCTCAAAGCTTATGTCCATAGTTCATCTTAATACCCATTCCAAGAGTCTAGCATCAGTATCACTATAAAAGGAAAATCGAAAAATGCCATATAACAGCGGTATGGTAGATTAAACTGGCAAAACCGCTGGGAGGGTTCACCACTGATGAGTCAGGCCCTCCCATTAATTTTTCCATTGCAGTAAGGGCAGTAGAAATTGTGTATTCATCATAAATTATCGATAGCTTATATTGATGGTATTTCAAATTGATATAAAGTTATTTGACAGGCTTAAAGGGCTGAGGCACGGTCAGACAATCAGCAACAAGCTGGTAACTCTATCATACATCTAAAGAGACAAGGGTTGCCTCTCCCGTCAAAATAGACGTCTAAACCCAGACGCCAACTATTGACCGTCGCCGCAACTAGTGGCCTCGGGTCGGTTACAAAGCCACAACACCAGCTTTGGCAAACTGAAAAGCGTCAACCTAGAGACCATGGTTTCAGGCTAATGGCCCTCGTCAGTCTAGGGCGAACTTTAGTCCATGAGATCCACACGGGATCTAATGGAATCTTGACAATCTGCTAAAGAGGTGTTTAGCTGGCAAAGTGGCTGGGCCATATCTATGGCTAAAATGTAAATGGAAATTTTGCCGGGAGGATATTGATCTAAAGAAACAAAGGTCGCCTCTCCCGTCAAAATAGACGTCAAAATCAGATGCCATCTATTTTGACGGGAGAGGCGACCTTTGTCTCTTTAGATCAATATCCTCCCGGCAAAATTTTCATCTATCATGCAGGTCCAATTTCTACCCATCCATATGTCCAATGAACTAAACCCATACATTACTTTGTCCCAAGATAAAAATGGACATACATAACTCTGTACTATACAGAGTATATACCCCAATGTATATATAAGGATCATACTTCACATTTTTGAGATATTCGATCTTTTGCCTTTACATTATTAAAACTTCTATATTTTCTGATAATCTGTTAATATATGGCGTTCATGATGAAGTAGAACAGTGATAAGATTCCAATGAGGGAAACTGTGTAAAGATATACAGCTCTCTGAACATTAAAATTATCACACCATGAAAGCGGTACATGAAAAACATACAGTTTTCCTGCAAGATTTAACATAATTGATATGTAAAGGATTCAAATAATAACGCCAATATGCAAATGCAGGTAGAAGAAACGTCAACTTTTATATGTCTATAAAGTCTTTTCTCTTATAGAAATCGTATTTATATTCTGGTTGCTTTTGAAAAGGTTATGCCTCGTGCAAAATGAGGAGACTTTACAGAACGCAACAGAATTGATCACGTTGAATAGTAGACTTGAGAAACTGCGGTTTATTCTACTGTCATATAGCTGCTCGGGTTGGTCAAAACGTTAATAAAATATTTATTTGTGGGCCAAGGAGTGCCATAGAGAAGGTCAGGACGTTCAACTTTTACGTCTCAACGGTTCTATGTTGCTACTGCTCGAGAGGACATACTCGAATAACCAATCAAGATCGTACAGTCATATCACCTTTCCTGAGTCAGGAACTCAAAGTTGATGCCATGATTATAAATCTCATCAAGAACAGTGCGATGTCTGTAGCACAATTGGATATCAGCATGGCGAATATTGATTCTCGACACTACTGTTTCAGATAACTCCGCCTTTGCCGGTCCCAAGCCCGGATGAAAAAGGAGGATGGGTAGCAGTAACTAGCTCACTAAAAGACCTGGGTTCAGCTGGGCCAGCTGATAGTACCCTGTAAGGACTCCTAATCCAGGGATACAGGATGAGCAGCGTTTGTACTCCATGTTAGGAGCGGCTGCACATGGTGTCTGTTCCTCATGTCAGAGGCGGCCATTTCTTTTGGAGCTAAGTCTGCCTGCCACTGAGTAGTCTCTCAGTTTTAATGAGACAAAGGCAGACGCATTCTACTTCACCCAGTCATGATGGTTGTCAAACAGACACCATCAAGGGTCACAACTTGATATCCAAATATGATTGAGTGAATATAAGAAAGAAGAAGAATATCTCATCTTACTGGCCAATTACTTAGAGAGATGGTATGCCATTGGGTACATATTACGGTCATCATAGCTCATCATAATACCATCACTAGTTCACATAGCTGGTAATTTGGACAGCCGCTGTTATATATACATAGCTGAAATGTTATGACACTTCATCTTTGCCCATTGGCCTTTTTTCTTCGAAACCTCTTTATATTACTTTTCAACAAGGCAATGCACGTCCTGATTTTTCTCATGCTGTTCAAATCTTTCTCGATATAGAGTATGCTAATCTGCTGTCCTGGACAGAACGTATTTCGGATCTCACACCAATTGGAAAAGTCTGGTCAATGGATGCTCAGAGACTATATACCAACACATTCGATTGATCAAATAAGGCATAGAGATAAAGTCAAATGGACTTCTGTACCAGCAACTGCCATCCAAACTGTGTTACACTCGATGGATAGCAGAATCTGTAATAGCAGCCAGAGGTACTGATTTCTGCTACACTATATTCAAAATTACTTGCAAATTGATTCAATATACTTAGATCACATTATGCATCATTCAATAAATATGATTATGCTATTTGCCTTTTTTTCTTGGCATAGCAACCAGAAGTTTAAATTAACGCACCCATAAAGAGAACAGCTAGTAGTTTACAATATATATCGCATCAATGCTCCCTCTCTAGACGTCGTCAATTCCTGAGACGTGATATTAATATAATCCCTTGACATATATACGTACCCATTAGTATGGTCTGTCTTTGGTCTTCTTAAGTTGAACCTTGAGTCTCTTGTCGCTGATCTGGAAGCCGTTCATGTTCTGGATGGCCTTTTGCGCAGAAGCTGGATCGTCAAAGCTCACGAACCCTAAAATACGAAGGATAATAATAAAATTTGCATATTACACCCCGGGATAGGTTTTTGCAATATAATGATAGAAATGAAACAAACCGAAGCACTTGCTCCTGTTGGTTTTAAGGTCGATGTACACTTTGGCAGAGAGCACCTTGCCGAAGGGACTAAACATCTGGATTAAATCCGGATCTTCAAAATCAGGAGGGAGGTGGTATATGAAGAGGTTAGCTCCATCTGGTCCTATCTCTGTAGGCAAGCACACCAATCAGACCGTTTATCACAAAGATGGCTCGGCTTACTTTGTGTCGATCGATCCGTGTTCAGGAGGTCCGTCAGTGAGGTCCTTTTCATCACTGGCAGAAGTCCTGAAGGCCAACCATAAACATCAGCAGGTTGACAGGATGATCCAAGACCTACCTGTTGCGGCGTACGGCGAGTTGGACGAATTGAAATAGGAGGCCGATGTTGTGGATCCGTATCCATTCAAAGAACTGAATCTGAAATCAAAGCGTAAATAATCATTCACTTCTCTCATACAATGAAGAGGTACAGTTAGATCAAGGATTTGTTGAGAATACGTACGAGTTGAAAGAGGATAATGGGTTACTAGCTGCTGTTTGTGGCGAGGCAATTGGAGATGGACTTCCACTTCCTAGAAAGATACTGTTATAAGCGATACTTACATTCCAACACAGTTGTTACCTGTGAAACTGAAGTTTCCGGAAGCACTGTTAGTTGTGGTGGAGACTCCAAGAATGTTTTGAAGGACATTGGAATTAAGAGGAACTGTAAGTCAGAGTTGAGATTACCAGATATCTGGATGTTTAGAGAGATATTACCGGTGTTGGATGAAGTCAGTAATGGGGTGGTTTGGTTAGTGAGGCCTGCAAACAGGCAGAGTTATCATATCTTCTTGATGCTTAGATATTAAAACTCACTTGGATTGGCTCCCAGGAGTTGCTGAAGAGTGAGAGCAGATAGATTCAGGTTGGTAGCTGCTACACCAAACATGGAGACTGTGACAGTAGTGTAAGTGCGGGTACTTACTTCCATAGGGCAGCCAGTTGTACGCCAAACCTCCAGAATGGCCCTGCACGCCACACCATCACTCGATATTGCTACATCAATGCGTCTTACATTTATTCAAAATATTCTATCATATTTAATATTTATTTAAAACAGATTATTTAGATTATCATCATCCTTTTTTATAGTTTCATTCCTTTTGTAATATTTTTATTGTACATATATCGAATAAACAGTACGTGCAGCACCGCTCCGGTAAATATAGTTATATTACTAATATTTCAGTGTATATTTGCCTTATACTATGAAAGGGATAATACGGTTACTCTTAATACTTGTGGTATGCAACACTAAATATGTAAATTTACTCAAGGTAACGCACTATGCAAAAATCTCAGTACGAAGGGATAATGATGGACAATGTGGTCAAAATATAAACTTACCATCTGGGAATATATCTGGTAACCAAAAAAGACTGCTATGTATCATTCTGGCTCTATTATTTATCTCAGGCATTGAACAAAACCCAGGCCCCCCAACCAAAAGGCAAACTACATTGACTGCGCCAGTACACTCAGGAGAGAGAGAATCAATAGATAGCGAGCTAAAAATGCTAATCTTAAACATGGCGGCGGAAATAAAGAGTCTAGGAGAGAGAATTGACATCAGACTTACCAAAATAGAGACTCGAATGGACGATTGGGATATGCGATTCTGCAATATGGAGGAGAAGCTAACTAAATGTACAGAGTCTCAACAAGCTACCGAAAAAATGGCTTCATGTAATTCGTTAAAGGTAAATGAACTGGAGGCTAGAGTCGAATTTTTTGAGACGAGACTGCGTGAGCCCAATCTAGTGTTCTATGGTATTGAGAGGGAGGGTGACGAAAACCAGGCAGATTGTGACTTAAAGATTCAAAACGTAATTAGAGATAAAATGGAAATCGGAGATGATTTAAAAATAACAAAATGTCACCGACTTTCACGCGGATCCAATGCACCAGTTCTTGTTGTGGTGCCTGATTATGCTGATAGAGCAAAAATATTTAAAAATGCCTACAAACTCAGAGATACTAAAATTTCGATAAGCAAAGATTATAGTAAAAATGTTAGAGAGCAGCGGCGCATCCTAATTGCAAAAAGGAAAGAATTGGGTGAAAGAGGAATAAAATCGAAGTTGAGAGATAACAAGCTTTTTGTAAATGATAAAGTCTGTAAAGTGATGAATGGCCAAGTTGTTGATAGCACAGGAGCTGCTATATAGCAACAACCTCGTAGAAACAATTGTGTAAATAGAAGAAATACGACATCAAAATCACAAATTAATTCTCCACCCAACAATCAAATAACGGAAAGTTACTTCGACACAAATACATGTAAATTCGATTTTCAAGACGTTGACAATGCAATTTTTTCTGAAAATTCGCGAGACATCGCGGAAAAAATAATATGTTGGAATATAAATGGTTTCTATAGGATTCTTTCGATATTTCCACTCCTCGAGCACATAAAGAATTATGAAATTTTTGCTCTACTTGAAACATGGTGCCTGAAAATTCAGAAAAGGATGGCACTTGGTTATCTATTTTCTTATTAACAAACACAAGAGCCCTCCAACATGTTATCTGTTTGATATTTGTATACCTTCCTCCAAACCAAATACAGCTGCATAACTTAGATAAACTGTCTCCATATATTCAAAAGCAAATAGCAGATGAAAAATTTTTAGAGAAAACCACACCAAGATGCTCTGCGGTGAGGACCCGATTTGTACCTTCTGTAATTCAAAACTAAAAAATGAAATCACTCACTATATTTTTGATTGCTATGCTCTGAAAGAAGAACCCTTATGCTCAAAACTGGGCAACTCTGTGCTTCACTTCCATCAATAATTGACAATATAACCCAGAATAAGTATATTGCTACGGCGTTTTATGGTTTCCACAAGTCCATATCTCAGAAGAAGGCCAAGTGACACTCACTCCTCACTTTCTTACTGCTACTCTTTTTGTGTTGTTTTTCTTGCTTCCCTCTTTCTCTTTCTTGTTTTTTTCCTTTTCTTCTGTATATATCGCTATTTCCTTTGTCTCACTGCTTTGTTCTTATGCATACCTCTGGTGAATCCTGTATAGGGTCAGTGACCCTGAATAAAGGCTTTTTGTTGTTATTGTACATATATCTTGATTAGTTATTGGAGCGAGAGAGGACCTAGACTGCGGATCGCGACCAACGAGGCAGACAACGAATAAATAAACACAAAACCTTTAAAAAGTAATTTATTTTTATTTACTTTTATTTATTTTCTTTGAATATGGAAACCCGCTCGGGAAACGTGTATAACACCAAGAAGGAAGAAACCAAGGTCGACGACCCTGCAAAGCTGCAACTTGGTGCAACAATATACCGAACTGTATATCTATAAAAAAGGTGAAACTTGTATAAGCTCACGATTTTGCTTTGTTTTAAAAATGAATCCATGTTGGTTCCTTATGTTTGAATTGAATATTACACCTTAGTTCTATATCTTTTATTGATTAAAAAGGAACACAACAAAAAAGAAACTACAATTGCAAATGTTTTAATAACTATCGATCTAAAAAAATAAATAAATAAATAATATCCAAAATGATGATGATAAAAAATTGAATATGTCTGCCAGAAAAATGCTTCTATGAATTAAAAAATAAGAATAATTACAAAATCAACATATGAACTTCAAACAGTATATAAAAGCAAGTTATGACTTACTTAAATATAGGATAACGGTTTTAGCACTTTTTAAATTTATAAAAACAGCAGAGAAATATGTGAATACGTTCAAATTCGATTTATCTTTGATATGTGTTAATTCGAAAATCTACCTATACAAATTCTCAAGCAAACTAATATCTACTCATGGACAGAACTTAAGGAAGTTGTACCTTTTAGCATGTATATCGGATTGAGACAATAACTCTGAAAGATATTACAGTGACCTTTATTGGAGACATACGAGATAACCAATATACACTCATGGACAAAACTTAAGAAAGTTGTATCTTTTAGCATGTATATCGGGATTGAGACAATAACTCTGAAAGATATTACAGTGACCTTTATTGAAGACACACGAGATAACCAATATACACTCATGGACAAAACTTAAGAAAGTTGTATCTTTTAGCATGTATATCGGGATTGAGACAATGACTCTGAAAGATATTACAGTGACCTTTATTGAAGACACGCGAGATAACCAATATCTATTCATGGGCAGAACTTAAGGAAATTGTACCTTTTAGCATGTATATCGGGATTGAGACAATAACTCTGAAAGATATTACAGTGACCTTTATTGAAGACACACGAGATAACCAATATCTACTCATGGACAAAACTTAAGAAAGTTGTATATTTTAGCATGTATATCGGGATTGAGACAATAACTCTGAAAGATATTACAGTGACCTTTATTGAAGACACACGAGTTAACCAATATACACTCATGGACAAAACTTAAGAAAGTTGTATCTTTTAGCATGTATATCGGGATTGAGACAATATCTCTGAAAGATATTACAGTGACCTTTATTGAAGACACACGAGATAACCAATATACACTCATGGACAAAACTTAAGAAAGTTGTATCTTTTAGCATGTATATCGGGATTGATACAATAACTCTGAAAGATATTACAGTGACCTTTATTGAAGACACACGAGATAACCAATATACACTCATGGACAAAATTTAAGAAAGCTGTATCTTTTAGCATGTATATCGGGATTGAGACAATGACTCTGAAAGATATTACAGTGACCTTTATTGAAGACACACGAGATAACCAATATACACTCATGGACAAAACTTAAGAAAGCTGTATCATTTAGCATGTATATCGGGATTGAGACAATGACTCACAGTGACCTTTATTGAAGACGCACTAAGACACTCATAATATTAACGAGAGTGCTTCTGCTATCATAGTAAATTGCTCCCCAGACTATACCACCTATAGTAACACACTATGACACCTGTAGTAGGGTCAGTATGACTACGTCAAAAGACAACTTGCTTTCATACGTTCGTTTGGCCCTTGTCTAACCACTACACGGTTATCACTGGAACAAAATTGTCTTCTAATCTGATAATACAATAGATCTCCACTCATCTCTCTAACCAGCTATAGTTTAACACCACTGAGGTCGCTGTAGCAGTCATTTTGAGCTAGTGTCATGAACTGGAGGTGCTCCTCAAGAAATGGTGCCAACAAAAGCTCGAATTTCTGCTGCAGATGCAGTACGATATGCTTCACCCAATCCGCACTGAATATCTTCAGTCTCAGTAGTGCATGTTTGCAGCCAGACTTATTGTGCTTATCTTCCATTGTCTACTGCTATCGGTCGATATATCGTTACAAGTCGTTTTGCAATATCATCAAAAGAAAATCCACCTTCACCTAGCTCTATTTCAAAGCCAGTGAGTATCTTTAACTACTGTCTTCATCTTCTTGAAAGCAGTCTGAATACTCGACTGGGTTACGATGTCCAATCACGAGAGTAAATAATCTTCACAAAGTTTACATCGCTCATTTAAAGCAACATGGGTTTCATTTTTTTTATAGTGGTGCTAATACCTTTAGACTTATTAGTTTTTGTTAAATTGGAAGTAAAACATATTATTGAAATAAGCCATTAATTAAACATTACACATTCGATGTCAAATATTTGGACCACAGTCAATACTTAAAATATACAGCCTGAAGAATCTATTAAACTTGATGTATTGGTCTTTATTGTAAACAACTTGTTTTGTATTTGTCAGGTAAAGTTGGTTTTCTTCCCTTAGATCAGAAGCTAACGGACGTAAGCCATTGAAATACGGCATGTTAAGTAGATTAACATTTATATCAACGTGGTAAGAGAGAAAGAAGGTGTGTGTTAACTAGAAACCTTTAAAAAATGAATATATAAATAAATATAAAAAATGATAAAACTTACCAACATTAAAGGTTGAAGCTGCTAAAGCGTACACCAAGGAAGAAGAAAAACACAAAAATAAAAGGTAAAATAAAAATAACAATAATAAACAAAGAGAGAGTTTCAAAATAATAGTTAAAACCACCAACAAAAAAGTAAATTAAAAGGTAATGAAGGCCGGGTGTCACCATTGATTTAACATTATACGTTTCATGATACTTCATCCATCAAGCTGCTGCTGGAAGAAAGAAAAAACATTAAATATAGACCTCTCAAACTATGTAAAACTATTTTAAAATATTCCCCTACTTTTTAAAAATGAAAACCTCTCAAAATTGACATTTTTTTCTTTTTCAAAAAAGCGCACAGGAAGAGAACAAAGATAAACTTTCTAAAAATATTGGCAAAATGCGCATTACTTTAATAGTTGCATTTTCTGGGTTTCTTCTTAAAAGTATATATAAAGAGGGTAAATAAATACATATGATTAAATAGTTTCCTTCTATATAAATCTCTGCTACAGTAGAACAACCTTCACGAGAGGACATTCCCGCTAGAGGACACCTCTCTACAAAAAACAGTTTTCATTTGTAAAATTGCTGTTATTACTATTTAGAAACTCTCCGGTAAGAGGACATCTCTCCCTAAAGAACACTTTGGTTCTGCAATTAGGTATCCTTTACAGGGAGATTCTACTGTAGCAACTCTCTGGTAAGAGGACACCTCTCCCTGAAGGACACTTTGGCTCTGCAATTAGGTGTCCTTTACAGGGAGGTTCTACTGTAGTAACTCTCTGGTAAGAGGACACCTCTCTCTAAAGGACACTTTGGCTCTGCAATTAGGTGTTGTCCTTTAGAGGGAGGTTCTACCATATCTGTATATAAACATGTTAGCGTCCAAGTCTAGTTCAACTCTTGGTGGCTATGTGGACAAATATTTTCCAATATTTGATGCCTCAACGTAGCAAAGGGGTATTCCTAGGCGAATTACGTCTGGGCCTTAGGATCCTTGTAAGACCAACCAAGGGGTGAAGGCTCCTCACGAGGTATGGGGGCCAGTAGGCCACCCCAGCTAATTTCCAGCAGATCTGTGGAAGGGACCTTGCCATAGAATTCCTATTCCCGCCCATTGTATCAATGTCGAACCAACAACATGAACTATGCGATCCGGGTATCCTCCGGCGCAATGGGTTAAGGCCCATAAGTGTAAAATAAGATGGCTGGCGTCGTGTTTGGAATGCAGTACGTACAGTGAACGATAACGTTTGATCGCGGAGAATATGATATTACTATATGAACCTGAATAATTCCCACTTACTATATATACAGCAGTGGATGGACACTCTTTTGGAGACGAGATCCGAGCAATTCTCAGCGAGGATGAAGAGAACATATAAACCAGGGGATCTATTGCAAAAGCTAATATCTAGAAAGGTTTTCTCTTTTTACTTGCTACTATGTGTTGCTTAGTGTCATTGTTGTTTCTTATCATCTTGTGAAAATATTACACGAATTCCATGAGTTAATTCTTTTCCAGCTGTTTATAGACATTGTTGTTTCTTATCCCCTTGTGTAAATATTACACGAATTCCATCAGTTCATGCACCTCAAGCTGATCTCATGGAATGGAGTGTAGAGGTGCAGCTTTCGTTGATCATGGCACCATGATCCAGGCACACTTTGGTGAAAGTCTGACTCTAATTTGAGGCCGTTTCTAACATGGAAGCTATTGCTGCCGACTCTAACATGAGTACAGACCTCCGTATCTCTGGAGAGGACCCTTACTGAGATCCATCAATCGGGTCAGTTGAACTCAGGATTTTTAAAGAGTTCTTTCTCTTCTAACAACGCTACTGTTGGTCCTCGACTGCTTATCGTCAGAGTTATTGCTGTTTCATAGCTGCCCTAGTTCATATCTGAAGGTTGTTCCCCTATCTACCACCTGGGGATGTGTCCTGTAGCAGTCAGTTCTGCCGAGGGGTGTTTCTCAGTGAATTATTGATACCATGACAACCGCCCTAATATCTCCATAGGATCTATATAAGGATGGTCCCAGCAGCAAGCGGGTATGTCCTCACCAGGAGCGGGGTAGCAGCACTGGCGGCAGCGGAGGAGGCGGCTAGGGTGCTGTACGGGTATCCCTGCAGCACGGCCATCTGCTGTCTCTTCTTCTGCTCCTTCTCCTGCGGGGTGTCGGCAAACTTCACCTGCAGGGGGCCGCGGCAGCCCTGGGGAACACCATTCTCGCCATACTCTCTAGGAAGAAAGAAAACTGCCATAAATTTTATAAACAGCAGCAATGCGTTTCTTTAATCGTGCAAAGTACAAACTTTCGGATCTTTATAATCCTTCCACAGACATGGCTTTGAGTTGAAATAATGAGGATATATATTAAAAATAAAAAAGACATATCCCGACTGAGCTCACATGAGCATTTTTGATGGCAGAGCGCCATCTAGTGGAATAAAAATAAACTAAACGTTTATTCAACTTGTTCCATGATATTTGGCCAACCCAATTTCTTGATAAATCAAGAAAAGTCAGACATGAACGCGTTTCGGGCTCTTGACCCTCGTCAAAGTGGTGCTGACTGTACCTCTACGACCAAAATTTGGTCCCAGAAGCTTCCTGAGAAATCAAGAAATATAAAAATATTAAAAACAAAGAAGGCATATCCTGAACAGGAGCACATGTGCTTTTTAGATGGCAGAGCGCTATCTAGTGGAACAGAACGTTGATTTAGCCTGTTCCCTCATTTTTTCTATTATTTTTTCACATATATAAATATGTTATAAAGGACTGCGGCGGGTGATTATAAACAATACTTAAAGTTACACCGCATAAGTTTCTTTTCTATGAAAAATCAATATTTAGTTCAAATAGAAATATTTACTATTTCTAACTTTTTTTTTTAAATGAAGTATGAGAGGGTGAAAATATGAAGAGTAATGGCGAACGGAAAAATAAAAGTGTCCAGGGGCGGGAATTTTTTATTTTTATAAAGTTTCATATTTTCTCTCTCTCTCTCTCTCTCTCACCCTCTCATACTTCATTTTAAAAAAAAGTTAGAAATAGTAAATATTTCTCTTTGAAATAAATATTGATTTTTCATAGAAAAGAAACTTATGCAGTGTAACTTTAAGTATTTATATAAATGTGTAAATAATATTGAATATTTATATATCCTCATTCCCTCAACATATAGCCATGCCTGTAAAAGGATTATAAAGATCCGAAAGCTTGTACTTTGCACGAATAAAGACGCATTGCTACTGGTTATACTCTAATCTCATAGCTACCGAATAGAGAGAGAGAGAGATATGTGATGAAATTACTAATATTGGATGTAGTATTTGTGTGCTATATGTGTGCATATTTCTATATCCGACCTAATTATAATATTAACATGACGCTCTAACCAATTGAGCTAACATTAGAGTAGGTAACACCCTCGATTCCCGACGGCCATGAACCGGGATTGAATCCCGCGTTAACATTTTGTTTAATATGTGAATAACCTTCATATATTATTCATTTTGTAAATATCATAAACTAGGTTGCTTTTGTTGAGCGGTACCTAATATAGTGATTTTGGAAGAGGATATAATATAAACTTTAGGTTTCATTATTGTTTCGGATTTGAACAACGGAACACACACACTATACTGACCAAGCTCTATTATCTCAAGTTGCCTGAGAAGTGTAATTGTTTGGTTTATATATACACGATGAAGTGTATAGGAGCGCCATTATTGCATATTACAATATTGTAGCAAAGTATTTATTATTTTATTAACAAAGTATCATTTTTATGTTTTTATTTATAGATTTGGTCTTTTTACCTTGTATTTATAATCTATAATCCAAATTGAACCCTATTACGATATACTTTAATAAATAGAAAAATTTAGATTTTTTGATAATTCAATATAAGATTTTTTAAAACTCTATGCGTTACCAAATTTTATTTACAGAGGAAATCTATAAAAGTGGATGAAAGATAACAATGTGTTGCCTTTGAATAAAGTGGGTGAAAATCTCAAACAGAGTGTGAATGAGCAATGAGGTAGGAGTTTCATAATTTTCTATAGTCTATTATTTTTCATGGTGTTCTGTGATGCTTACTTCTTGATCCATTTGGGTCGTGGAAAGGAAAGTGAATTAACATGTCCTTAAGTGCAAGTTGTGTATCTTAAGTGTCTACTCTGCAAACTTCCCTCGTTGCTTATCTTTTGTTGATCATTCATAGTTTGTTCTTGCTTATAATTGCTGTGTCATCCTGAAGTTTGTCTTTCCTAAGTTTCCACGTGGCAATATGATCAGGTGGAATAGAAAGGAGTGAATTGTATGTTGGGGAAGACGTTTTAAGGAATCATCGATAGGGCAATATGCGACATACCTGGACGGTCTGCGAGTTGTTGAGGCCCTTGATGGCTTGTAGGGCGCTCTGGCGAGAGGTGAACGTCACGAAGGCGCAGCCTGGAACACCACCAGCTCACTCTGAGGGAAAATTGATCAAGGATTCGACAATCTTAAAAAAAAAAACAGATGAAAAGGTATGAACAAACTTGTCCCTTTATCTCTCTCTCTCTCAAATAATAATAAATATATATATGTTGTGTTGTAGTTTATGCTGTAGGATGACTGTAGTGTGGCATGTTGGTTAGAAGCAGTCGTGGTGGTTGAGTGATGGGTGGTAAGGACACACAGGATCCAGAGGCCCCGTGAGGAAATAGATCGGGGAGGAAATAGAGAAGGTCCGAGGACCACCATGGGAACAACTGGTGTCGAGACTACCTCGGTGAGAACTGTCCCCTAACAATCACATCCAGCCGCTTTTAAACCGATTTGAGTAAGATAAATCCCCTAGGGGAGAGTGAAGACACTTGTTTACCAAGGGGGTTGTTTTACTCTGGCTATCTTCCCTTGTACTCAGGCCATTCTATTGATATATTTCCGAATATTATGACACACATATATATTAGAGAGAGAGAGAGAAATTTGCTTAAGGGCAACATATTCATGAGAGAGCTCTCATCATATTTCTCTTTAATGAATACAAGTACTGTATCCTCTCTGTGAACATACCACCTGTGGAAACTACCATATGAGCGAATGGTAACTAGGCCTGTTTCCTACAATGGGTTGTCATTCTGTCACAGCGACATTAACAACTGACATTATATATGATGGACGAATAAATGTGGAAAAAATTAAGGCAACTTTACTTTTTTTAAATTAAAAGTTGAGTATCATCCAGTTTGGATCTAATTTGCTTATAAGTATCTTACTATACTTATTACTAGTATATGTATAGTATATTTATTTAATTGACATATCGGACGCGATATCCCAGCTTGGGATACTTGCGCCTAAATACATTTTAGCAGCTTATATACTATACTAAATATAGTATTTCGTTTAAAAGAAACACATGCGGGATTATTTTCAAATGTCGTTTTACAATCATAAGCCGCACATAATATTGTATTATAAATTACCTCATATAATATTTACGAACGGAAAAATATGTCCAGGGTAGCCTAGTGGACATGGCATCTGCCCGGTAAGCGGAACACTGTGGGTTCGATTCCCATCCCTGGACACTTTTATTTTTCCGTTTATCTCTCTCTCTCTCTCTCTCTCATTACTCTTCACAATCAATCCTTTCATACTTTATACCTAAGGTTAGAAATAATCGCTGTTTATCCTTTAAATAAATTTCGATTTTTCGTTTAAAAGAAACACATGCGAGATAATTTTCAAATGTCGTTCTACAATCATAAGCCGCATTATACTAAATATACTAGAACATATAGCAGTATATTACTATACTTAACCCAGACACCAGCGTTACCACCGTGCCCTCAGTATGGAGTAGAAACTGTACAGAGGCAACCATTTGACCGGATCAAACCAGCACTCTGACCGCTAGTTTTTACAATCAAATGTCCCAATGGTATGTGATTGTCCAACCTGAGTCCTGGTAACCAAACAACGCTCTCTGATACCTTACAAGAACAGAGTCGAAGTGCCTTCTACTTGTGATACATTTACAGTATAATACAGTTGCAAACTACTTACAACCTCTCCTCTACATGACGGCCGGTAGAAGCAGCACAAGTAAGACCTGTAGTACGGTGTCGTGAGCCGCTACGGTAACTGTGAACTGTGGCTGACTAACTGGAGTCACATGGAGTGGACAAGACACCACCACTACTACTTACCACATCCAGGTATACATGTTTGAATTTAAAGTGAAAACATATTAATAGTTGAGAGAGTCCAGTACTTTGAATTTATGAAAAACACTTCGATTTTTGCTTCAAAGCGGTACCTAATTTTTTCACATATTTATTACTTTAACGCAGTTACCGTGTTAGGAGGAGATTAATAGAATCGCCGAATGTCATGGTCCATTTGGATGAGGAAAGCGAAGACTAAAACGCGGCTGATTCCACACTCGTCTTTTCAGTGAAACGCTAACCTATGTACGGTGGATTCTTTGCCCCTGGACATGTGTCGGAACTGGAGGCTGTTGGGTTCTGCAATGCCTGGAGTATAGGAGCTCCATCTATGTTTCCTTCCTGTGGTGAATCTGTATAAGACTGGTGGTCTTAATAAAGCTGTTTGTCTGTACTGTAACGGTTTTAAAAAATGGAAGCATTGAAGTACGGATGTTTTTTAAATGTAAAACAAAAATCTACCGTCCTTACTGCGATGAAAAGTATTGGAAGGGCTTGACTCATCAGTGGTGAACCCTTCCAGCAGTTTCGCCAATTTAATCTACCAGACCGCTTCTTAGAGTTCTAATAATGTATTGAACGATTCTGCTTATATATGCTGCAATGAAGGGGGGGATCTTAGAAATGGTATTCAAGCAAACTATGGACATAAACCTTTATACCGGTCTTGTTGGTGATTCACCTCGATCAAAATAGAAGAACCTACCTTTACTCTGATTGTTGGAGTCCCTCAATATAGCGCATTCCTCAATGGCGCCGTAGGGGGAAAAGAGCATCCGCACGTGCTCTTCCGTGAACTCCCGGGATAGCATGCCGATGAAGAGTTTCCGATCTGAATCACAATATATTTACATCAATCATTCGCTCAATATACGGGAACCCATCCCCTAATGTGATATAGCAAAATGGTTGACTTGTTTGGATGGGAAATGAACACAATTTTATCTTTGCATCTTTATCATTAATACAATATAATGCGGCTTATGATTGTAAAACGACATTTGGCAATTATACCGCAAATGTTTCTTTTGAACGAAAAATATAAATTTATTTTAAGGAGAAATAACTATTATTTCTAACCTTAGGGATGAAGTATGAATGGATGAATTGTGAAGAGTAATGATGAATGAAAAATAAAAGTATCCAGGGATGAACATTTTTTTCGATTTATCTCATTACTCTTCACAAGTAATCCTATCATACTTCATCCCTAAGGTTAGAAATAATCGTTATTTCTCCTTAAAATAAATTTCGATTTTTCGTTCAAAAGAAATATCTGCGGTATAATCTTTATGATTGTCACCCAGTTTATTAAACCGACTTACTTCCAGTCTTTGTTAGAGCGCTGAATTTTATTTTAAATCTTTCGTTCGTTCATTTGTTAGATATTGACAAGTTTCGATTATTTACAATACATTGGAGATATGAAAGGGGTTTTACAAGGTAGAGACATATTTATATTATAAAATAAATAAAGCTTCCAGGGTTAAGTTTCTTGTTCAAATTTTTATTTTCAAGCTTTCGGACTTGTCAGTCCTTCAACAGGATTATCACGATAATAAATTGATGATATATTCTATTTTTATATACAAATTAATTTTTACATTAAACTTACAAGAAACTTAACCCTGGAAGCTTTATTTATTTTATAATATTATAAATATATCAGGGTAAAACATGTTTATATTATTTATATAAAGGAAAAGTGGCAGAGATGGAATGTTTTAAAGGTTAGAGCTAGGTGTTACGTATGTTAACGTTATAAATTGTGACATATATATAATCCACAACAAAAACAAATTTTTATTATTATTTTTAAAAAAATATTTTACTACTCTCTCTTTTAGTTTTAATTGATATATTCATTGGTCGAAGAGATTGGTATGAGAATCAGGTAGCAAGGTCGAAACTCTCGCCGGGTTTACTTTTGATAAGACCCGGCCCGGTACCAATCTCTTTCCATCCTGATTGAACCATTATGTTTTCCATTAACACAAAAGAAACAATTTTGACTCCAATTTGCACTAAAAAAATATTGAAGGTGTTATTAACACAAAAAAAAGGAAAAAAAAAAAACAAAACTTTTGAAAATACTTTAAAAAAAATAAAATTTATTTCTTTTTATCTTTAAACGTTTGATAAAAGGTTAACATGGTTCTGTCTTTGCTCTTTTTCTTATCCTAATACCTTCAATTCTTATTTTTTCCCTAATGTTCTGCTTCTATGACGCGTAACTGCCGAAGCTACAGCGTTAACTTGTTATAACCCTATGTTGTTACTTAAAATACAAAACCTTTTTGATACCTTAAAAGTAATATTTTTATAATTTGTTTTTAATTATCAATACTCCTTCTCTAATACCAACTATCTTTCATATAAATTATATTTAATTATACTCACATATATATATTAAATGAAAATGTTATTTTATTTGAAAATTATAATTTATAGAAATATTACTCTGTTAATTCGACCGCCAGAGGTCGCCGCTTTCTCTATATAAATCCATTGTTGTTTTTTCCCGTTGGCCGGCTCAAACCTTTTGTACATATGTAAATAGGTCTTTTGTTTCATTTATTCTATTCACCTTAAAACAGGTAGTACTTTATTAAATTATATATTTATGTTCCATAAGCTTAATTAAATCTATTTCTGATCTTAACTATTTTTATTTATACAATGTACAAATGTATATTGTTGCATCATGATTAATGCGCGTATTTTTGAAATTATTTAAAATATTATTTTTAATATATTTTTAAAATTTTAATTATATATTTATTTATTTTTATTTAAAACAGGTTATTTAGATTACCATCATTCCTTTTGTAATATTTTATTGTACATATATCTTTATTGGTTATTTGAGCGAGAGAGGACCTAGACCAAGACTGCGGATCACGACCTACGAGGAAGACAAGAATAAATAAACACACTAACTTTAAAAGGTAATTTATTTGTATTTACCTTTATTTATTTGCTTTGACTATGGAAATTCGCTCGGGAAACGTGTATAATACCAAGAAGGAAGAAACCAAAGTCGACGAACCTGCAAAGCTGCAACTTGGTGCAACAATATATATGTACAAATGTATATATATTAGAAACAGAATAGGCATATCCTGAGCACTTACATGAGGTTTACGGATGGAGCTCTGCTATATAAAAATTCGTGTGAACGGTCAGGATCAGGATATGTCTATTTTATTTTTAATATCAACACCTGATCTTTTTCAATTTTAAATTACGAGTATTTATATATCAAAAATTACAATCTGTCCATAAAATATATTGTATTTTTATTGTATATAATATATATAAATTGTAAACTACCTTAAGTTCGAGTAGTTTGTAGAACATGGTAGAAACAATTAGGTGCGGGCTAGAGAATAAAATAATTGAAAGGAAGATCCATCATACGCCCGCCTACCCTCCCTGACAAAATAAAAACGGCAAGAGTTGTGATTATTTGAAGTGGATCTGTGATATTCATTTGTCAAGTAATAGCTGCTATTTACTCAGGATAATTCTGTTTTATTAAAGTTTACATTAAGATGCAAATATTCTTAATTTAGTTTGGTGATTAAGTGATTTAATGAAATTCCTTTAATAATTCTCCCCCTCCCTGAAGGAAGTTTTATTAGAGCGGGGTTTAATGAAATTCTCTATTGGAATCAGATTGTTATTTTTAGAGACAGACACGATATATATGTTGACTTTTATATAGTGAGATTGTTTCTGATGAAGACGATTTTTGTCGAAATGTCGAAGAGTGTCTGTTATTTCAACAACAATGAATACCAACTAGGCACTCTTCAACAAAAAGATGTACGAGTTAAATTGACAAAATAGAAACTGATATTTTGACCATATTTTTAATATATTTAATATTCTTTACGCATAAGAGATATATTTACGATAATAGCCAATGAAATAACATAATTGGAGGTAAGGGGGAACTAACTTGTGTTTATACACATAGCGTAATCGCGCCATACATATGTAATTGAAGTAAGTAAGAAGGACGTAACCAATTTAACGTTACATATTATTGATTATTAATAGCAATTATACAAAACAAAGTGGAGTCGGTGGAAGGATGGTCTAAACCAGGCCTGGCCAACCCGCGACCCGCAGTAAAAAAATTTGCGGCTCGCCATTTAACTTTATATTTCTTCTGTAACTTTCATTTCTCGTCTGTATATTCAAAAACTGAAAATATATTGAAATAATTATAATATTTTTTATTTTAAATATATCCCACAATTTCTAAAATACATATTTGATTCTAAAAAAAGGAAGAAAAAAGTTAGGAATAATGGTAATTAATAGAGAAATATTTTATTTTAAATTTTTATTATTATTTTTATCTAAAAAAAAGCAGCCGAAAAATAATAAATAAAAACATTAAGCATCAAGGAAGTAATAAGTATTTTTTAAAATTCATTTTAAAGTTAAAATTTTGATAAAGTTTTTAGACCTTGTTCACGATTCCGTGCGGCCCGTGGCGTCATTTAGGTTGGCCAGGGCTGGTCTAAACCGTTGGTTTTAGACCATTACGACCCGGGTTCGATTCCCGCATTGGGCACTTTTTCTGATAAAAAAAATGCTCCAATGGCCCCCGATTCTTGCAAAAGTCCAACCCCACCAACGAGTACAAGTAACCAAAAGGGGCTCTGGCACATTTGTAAGTGCAAATTCGAACTGCTTTTCACATGTGTAGACATGTGGTGCCCTTTCCAGTAAAAGCAGTCGCCTACTTCTACCCACCATGATTATCATGGCCTGTACCACATGTACTAGGAATAAATAAATACAAAACAAATCTTGGTATATATTTCACATGAAAACAACAAAAACCTAATTATTATATATGTACAAGTTCCTTTTCAAACACGAGCTCATCTATAGCCATTGTTACTCTGTGTAGTATTCCAACAAAATTGATTGATTTATACACGGGAATTTTTCTTGTTCAGAATAAAACAAAAACTCAACACTGTCCATCTGCGATGAAAAGAAATATTTGGAGGGCCTGGATCATCAGTAGTGAACCCTCAAAGCGGTTTCGCCAGTTTAATCCACCATACCGCTCTAATATATCCGGCAGCCGATATGAAATCATGGTGAAGGCATCTAATGAAACTAAAGATACTCTAGAGTGTTCGATACTAAAGCAGAGAACCCCCCTAGAGAGGGTCGTAGATTAAGCTTTGTAGAATAAGACTCTACACTAACCTAGCAGCGTTTGTACTCCATTGTTAGGAGCGGCTGCACATGGTGTCTGTTCCTCATGTCAGAGGCGGCCATTTCTTTTGGAGCTAAGTCGGCCTACCACTGAGTTGTGCTCCCAGTCTTAATGACAAAGGCAGACGCATTTTATTTCATCCAATCTCATAATGGTTGTGAGATAAGATAGAAAAAGACTCTACCCTGATGAACCCTCACCATAGCAAGAAAATATTGTTACCAATTCCAACCCTGCATCGTGCTCCCACATACCACACGCTAACAACCAGGCTGTTTGAGAGTGAAGTAGATATTTGACACGTCTTAGAACATGCAATGCTCTACAAATATAGAGGCTTGAACCGACCTTCTGAACAAAATGAAGAATCCAAGAGAACAAACACGGTGCATTCCAACGGTAAGAGGTATGCACCGTGAAGTAGATATTTGACACGTCTTAGAACATGCAATGCTCTACAATTATAGAGGCATGAACCGACCATCTGAACAAAATGAAGAATCCAAGAAAACAAACACGTTACATTCCAGCGGTAAGAGGTATGCACCGAGAAGTAGATATTTGACACGCGGCGGCGCTTTAGAATATGCAATGCTCTACAAATATAGAGGCATGAACCGACCATCTGAACAAAATGAAGAATCCAAGAAAACAAACACGGTACATTCCAGCGGTAAGAGGTATGCACCGTGATTAGGTATTGATTGCCAGCTGGCTCCAATCAATTCGCCAGGTGGCCCCCTCCAATTACATAAATGGCCTTGATAAATAGAAGCCGCAACATGCCATTTGTCATAAATAAACTTTACGGCCAACCTTCCAATAAGGCAAAGAGGCCTTAAAATGCAACCTCTCCAGAAATGGCAGAGAAATTGGATTTAAACTTGGGATCAACTTCTATTCGGGAATAGAATTCCTGCACGTAGGCGCGCTCCAATTGGGATTCGGGGAGTACCGCCCAAATTTATATCGATGTTGAATCGATGACCGCTGGAAATTATCCTGCAGCCACGTGTCGGGTATGCTGACTCCGTGATGGCCTGGGAGTAATACAGTAATGTGCGGGGATAATTTTGAGGCAGAACTAACTTACTATATATTGATGCACCGGATTTGGGAGACTCTTCAGCCTTGATTCTCTCCTACGCTTTGTCTTGCATCTTACCAGAGCGTGTTTCAACCATCCACACATTTATATAAGTGGAGATAACTCTACTTTATATTATGATGCATTAGCGCGCCATCTGTTATCAAAATACGAAGCTATTTTAGACGCGTATATTTATTTTTAAAAATAAAACAATATTTACTGCTCTTACTGCAATGGAAAAATTAAGGGGGGGGGGGCTGGCTCATCAGTGGTGAACCCTCCCAGCGGTTTCGTATAACAGTGGTATGGTAGATTAAACTGGCGAAACCGCTGGGAGGGTTCATCACTGATGAGCCAGGCCCTCCCCTTAATTTTTCCATTGCAGTAAAGACAGTAGAAATTGTTTAATTTTTAAAAGAATCATACGTGTCTATAATAGTTTCGTATTTTGATAACTCTACTTTAAGTAGCCTCCAGAAAAATCTATTTATTTCTCTGTGAAGTCACACAGTGTACCAAAATACAAATGGTGATTTTATAGTACATAATCTATTTATATTACATATTCTGTTTAATAAAATAAATAAATATAAATATTAAAAATAAAGAAGACATACTCTGACTAAAAGAACATGTGCTTTTTACATGGCAGAGCGCCATCTAGTGGAACAGAAATCACCTGAACATTGATTTAATCTGTTCTCTGATATTTGGTCAACCCATTTTCTCGATAAATCAAGAAAGGCCATCCTCGAACGAGTTTCGCGCTGTTGGTGCTCGTCAGCCTGGAGCAGGCTGTACCACTGAGATCAAAGATTTCTTGAGAAACCAATAAATAGGCATTCAAGGCCAAACTTGCGTAAATACGCTTAATACAAGAGAAAACAATAGAAAAAACAATCAATTTGAATTTAAAATATATTAAAAATATTATAATAAAAAATAAAATAAAATAGGTGCATTAGCTATGATGCAACTATCTTTACCTGCAATCATCTGTATGAAGAAAGGAAATCACCTTTTAATAATACGAGCGCTAATCATTTATCACTCTGCTGCCAGAAACGGTGGAAAGTAGACACAATAGATTTATACAAATTTTGTGAGAAGGATGAGAAACATGTGTAAATAGTGTTATTTATTGTGGGCTCATGTTGAATTGTATATAGTACTTGATATATGTTCAATTATAACCATTGCTAGGAGAATCCTGTATGGGGCTTGATCCCTAATAAAGGTTTGTGTGTGTGGATAGTGTTACAGTTAATCCTATAAACCTAGAGTGATTTGAAATTTTGAATGCATTATCTTCTCTTTATGATAAATTGCGACACAAATATATCAAGAAAAACTATACCCATTGCTTCTTGAAACATGTGTTCTTAATCATCGCAGGTACAAGAGATATCAAAGCTATGAAACATTAGCGTTCCTTGAAAATCTAAGAGCAACGATTATTTTTGAGTGGGCACCTTATTAACGTGTAACGCAGGGGAATGGAGTACACCATACTGACCTAAAAGACGTCTGGGCGACACATACCTGGACGCCCACCACTTCGTGTACCAATTAAAGGAACTCAGTGGCTTAACGGTCGCCGAGATGGTACATCGAGCTATAGACAGAGATGGCTGGTGTCGTGTTTGGGATGTAATACGTACAGTACAACGTTCTATCGCGCAATAAAATGATTCATTAACAAAGAGAATAGAAAAACTTCAGGTAAATGAATTCCTAACTATATATTGTAGGACTGAAGGTTTAAAGTATTGTAAGATGTAAATGCCTAGAGAATGTGCCGAAACTATGAGCCGCTCTAAAGTAGAAGAAATGGTCATCAAGCGGTCTCTACCAACTATCACCAATTTGAACGCCAATCAACGAAAATGGAAATTCAAAGAGAGCTATTTTATTTAATTACTCCGATACTACACATTTCGTTATTTAGCCTAATGAAAATAGAGCTTTTATAATAGAAGGCTTGAATCGTTAAAGAACTATTGGAAAACGAGCAATGAATAATGGTTTTAACTAAATCCCCTGTAAGCAAAAATAGTTTTAATTATAAATTTGGTGACGTAGACAGAAATAAAAGAGACACAGCTATTGTTTTGAAACCTAATTATCAACTTGAATAGTTTAAATATATTTATACGCACATTAGCTTAAACTACATTTTCGCAGGTTTCTTAAGAAATCTCTTGACACCTCACTGTGTAAGTTCTTTGAGGTACACCTCACGTCGTATCTGGTTGCTTATAATTTCAATTTATCAAGAATTATCTATTGTCACCAACGTTTAGTTAGAATTTAGGCTTTTACATTACATGTGGAGGGTAGTAGAGAGGGACTCCAATAGTTATTTCAACAACACAGCTCTCAGAGCTGCTGTAGTGGATGCAATGGTTAACCCCAAGACCCATCTCATTACTGTCTGCAGTCTGCTTCGAAAGGGTATAGAACCTGTTATTGCCGTTCATTAAATGTCGTCCTTCAGGTATGTGTTAATCTATATAAAACTTTAATGTATAATAAATGCAATTTTCTCTTTTGTCTTTGTCTAAATGGCGGAATATTCAACTTCTAGTTGATTGACAGCTCCTCCTCATATTGCTTTTACTACTTTGTTTTCCTCAAAATATATTTCTATATATTTATTAGTATTATATATTATATGTTGTATATAAATTTCAGCAAACCCAGTGTAACTACAAAATGGCGTCAATAAAACGGATACCCGGGAGAGAAAGGGACGGTGAGCCGGGAAGGATAATATAAACAAGAGAGATTTATAAACATATTGGTCGTGGTGGTCCCTGATTGGACGTCCTCTCTCTCTGACGTCACTATTAGGATATAAGCTGGGGCTCTCAGCCCAGACAGTAGAAGGCGGAATAATTGTTACTACTCTCAGCCCAGACATCAGTAGGGTAGGAGAAAGCGATGTCGCCAAGCTGCCCGATTGACCAGAACGGTCCCAGAACTCCCCCTTAGTCCATCTCACCTTCCCGGGAACCACCCCTAAACCGAGGTAACCATGTTCCTATGTGTGTGGTCTTCTTTTGTCTTCACGCTAGTGCGCCTTCACTTCCGGCCCATGACTGCATATTAGATAAGGAGTCCCACTGTGACGTTGTCGGCTCCACTCATTTTACAACATATATATTACTATTTTCCAATAACTTTCAGGCTTATATCTTTTTACTTTTTGCAGATAAGTGTAGTTATCAGAATAGAAACATATTAGGGCAAATATACTGGGTTGCATTATTTAAGATAAATGAAGTATTAGGTTCATATACATCCATTAGTTTGAGATAGATATACCCTTATTTACTGTGACGACGATGGTGAAACGTAAAAAAAGTCGGCAATCTTAAATACATTATTAGATGATAAAGCCTTTCAAAATTAATTTAAAATTAGCCATGCGTTTAGGGGTAATTATAGACGAATTGGCTAATTAAATTGGCTCGGTTCAGATTCGATTTCACTGAGCCCATTTGAATTGTCGCACGGAATTATAAAATATAGAATAATTATATAAAACATTTATATCACATGCATTTTTATCTAATGAGAAAATTTCAGATGGAATTAACAGCTAGGCTTTTATCTCGCCATACTACTAGTTTAAAAGATTGAATAAAATACTATTTTATCGAGACAGGCGTATATCATATATAAATATTAGATAGTAAAAAGGTATATATGGGATTGAATAAAATATTTATTTACCAATATTTCGGCTGGCTGAACGCCCCCCAAACTTACATTTTTGTATTTTAAATGATTTTACAACTTTGTATTTTAAATGATTTCAGCTGTGATATTAAAACACTATGCGGCGCTGAGTTTGTATTTACAAAAATGTAATGCCTCGATAAAGGTTGGCGTTAGCCAACCGAAATATTGGCAAATAAATCCCTCATTCAATCCAATATATTCCTTTTTACTATCTAATGATTCAAGCATGGATTGCTCTATTTTCAAAATATATAAATATATATACAGTAGAACATCTCTTTAGCAGATACCACGCTAGAGGACACCTCTCTACAAAGGACAGTTTTCACTTGCAAAATTACCATTTTTACAATTTAGCAACTCTCCGGTAAAGAGGACACCTCTCCATAAAGGACACTTTGGCTCTGTAATTAGATGTCCTTTACAGGGAGGTTCTACTGTATATAAATGTTAACATGGTTCTGTCTTTTATTTTTTTTCTCATTTTAATATCTTCAATTCTTCCCTTTATATTCTTATGTTCCGCTTATATGACGCGCAACTGCCGAAGCTTCAGCGCGAACTTGTTATAGCCCTTGTTGCTTAAAAAAATAATAAAAAACCTTTTTGATACCTTATGATATTCATTATCCACTTTCCTTTAACTTTATTTTTTTTTAATTCTTGATCTATTTTAATACATATATATGTGTAAAAGAATAGATATAATATTACTGTTAATTTCTGTACGGTAATTGCTTGCTATACTGACAACATATTATCAATGCAATATCAATTTATCCCAATAATTAGTTTAATTAGTGTAATATATATATATTAAAAATAAAAATGGCATATCATGACCAGAAGCACATGTGCTTTTCAGAAAGCAGAGCGCCATCTGGTGGAACAGAAATCAACTAATCATTGATTTAACCAGTTCCCTGATATTTGGTAACCTGATTTCTTGATAAATTAAGAAAAGCGATCCACAAACGTTTGGCGCTCGTCAGCGTGGAGTAGGCTGTACCACTGCGACCAAAATATTTTTGGTCCCAGTGGCTTCTTGAGAAACCAAGAAATGGGTATTTAAGGCCAAACTTGCGTAAATACGCTTAACACATGATGTGCCATTTTTATTTTTAATATCAACACCTGACCTATTTATTTTTTTCTATTGTTTTTTCATATATATATTATATTAAAATAATATTTTATTTAAAATTATATTTCATAGATTCAAATATTCTGTTTATATTTATCACCAGATGTCGGGACTTTCCCTATATAAAACCGATTGTTGTTGGTTCCCGATGGCCGGCTCAAATCTTTTGTACATTATGTAAATAATCTTTTGTTTTTTCTTGTTCTACTCGCCTTAAGCCAGGCAGAACTTTTATCGAATTATGTTTTTTTAAAAATATATTCCTTTAGTTCAATTAAAGCTATTTTGATAACTAATTTTATTTAATTATTGCCACGACTGCAGAAGATTATCACATACTCATTAATAAGCAAAATTGAAGCAATTACTGATCAAAACCATTTTTATTATTATACTTTCAAGATTTTAACCACGACTGCATTACCATAGCATAATCCTCAAGATGATCAAAATCAGTAGAGAATCTCATTTTTTTTTTTACAAAATATATATATAATACAATAATATTTCTGCTGATTTTGGAATTCGAGTTATGGAATTATTACTCACTGATTGATATGGAGAATTGAGTATTTGCTTGAGGTTGGTAAACATGAGTGTTTAAATTGTCGTGAAATAATAAAACATATTATAATTTGCTTCAAAAGAATAAAACGATGGTCAGATATTTGGTTCGAGACACGAGTTGATAAAGAATATTAAAATTTTAAACGATCCGCTTTAGTAGTTCGACGTTCTTCATGAATGTTATCCCCTACCCGTGAGTTCTGCACAGGCGTGGTAAACAGAAAGTAAACAGGGCCGGGAAGTAGGGAGAGACCATGTGGCCCACCCTCAGTAGAGGAATACACTGAAGGAAGGAGATATGGAGAGACCATGTGGCCCACCCTCAGTAGAGGAATACACTGAAGGAAGGAGATATAGAGAGACCATGTGGCCCACCCTCAGTAGAGGAATACACTGAAGGAAGGAGATATGGAGAGACCATGTGGCCCACCCTCAGTAGAGGAATACACTGAAGGAAGGAGATATGGAGAGACCATGTGGCCCACCCTCAGTAGAGGAATACACTGAAGGAAGGAGATATAGAGAGACCATGTGGCCCACCCTCAGTAGAGGAATACACTGAAGGAAGGAGATATGGAGAGACCATGTGGCCCACCCTCAGTAGAGGAATACACTGAAGGAAGGAGATATGGAGAGACCATGTGGCCCACCCTCAGTAGAGGAAGACACTGAAGGAAGGAGATATGGAGAGACCATGTGGCCCACCCTCAGTAGAGGAATACACTGAAGGAAGGAGATATGGAGAGACCATGTGGCCCACCCTCAGTAGAGGAAGACATTGAAGGAGGGAGATGTGGAGAGACCATGTGGTCCACCCTCAGTAGAGGAAGACATTGAAGGAGGGAGATATGGAGAGACCATGTGGCCCACCCTCAGTAGAGGAATACACTGAAGGAAGGAGATATGGAGAGACCATGTGGCCCACCCTCAGTAGAGGAATACACTGAAGGAAGGAGATATGGAGAGACCATGTGGCCCACCCTCAGTAGAGGAAGACACTGAAGGAAGGAGATATGGAGAGACCATGTGGCCCACCCTCAGTAGAGGAATACACTGAAGGAAGGAGATATGGAGAGACCATGTGGCCTACCCTCAGTAGAGGAAGACATTGAAGGAGGGAGATGTGGAGAGACCATGTGGCCCACCCTCAGTAGAGGAAGACATTGAAGGAGGGAGATATGGAGAGACCATGTGGCCCACCCTCAGTAGAGGAATACACTGAAGGAAGGAGATATGGAGAGACCATGAGGCCCACCCTCAGTAGAGGAAGACACTGAAGGAAGGAGATATGGAGAGACCATGAGGCCCACCCTCAGTAGAGGAATACACTGAAGGAAGGAGATATGGAGAGACCATGAGGCCCACCCTCAGTAGAGGAAGACACTGAAGGAAGGAGATATGGAGAGACCATGAGGCCCACCCTCAGTAGAGGAAGACACTGAAGGAAGGAGATATCGAGAGACCATGAGGCCCACCCTCAGTAGAGGAATACACTGAAGGAAGGAGATATGGAGAGACCATTAGGCCCACCCTCAGTAGAGGAAGACACTGAAGGAAGGAGATATGGAGAGGCCATGAGGCCCACCCTCAGTAGAGGAAGACACTGAAGGAAGGAGATATGGAGAGACCATGAGCCCCACCCTCAGTAGAGGAAGACACTGAAGGAGGTAGTTATGGAGAGACCATGTGGCCCACCTCAGTAGAGGGAAGACATTGAAGGAATGAGATATGGAGAGACCATGAGGCCCACCCTCAGTAGAGGAAGACACTGAAGGAGGGAGATATGGAGAGACCATGTGGCCCACCCTCAATAGATGAAGACATTGAAGGAGGGAGATAGGGAGAGACCATGTGGCCCACCCTCAGTAGAGGAAGACACTGAAGGAAGGAGATATGGAGAGACCATGTGGCCCACCCTCAGTAGAGGAATACACTGAAGGAAGGAGATATGGAGAGACCATGTGGCCCACCCTCAGTAGAGGAATACACTGAAGGAAGGAGATATGGAGAGACCATGTGGCCCACCCTCAGTAGAGGAAGACACTGAAGGAAGGAGATATGGAGAGACCATGTGGCCCACCCTCAGTAGAGGAATACACTGAAGGAAGGAGATATGGAGAGACCATGTGGCCCACCCTCAGTAGAGGAAGACATTGAAGGAGGGAGATGTGGAGAGACCATGTGGCCCACCCTCAGTAGAGGAAGACATTAAAGGAGGGAGATATGGAGAGACCATGAGGCCCACCCTCAGTAGAGGAAGACACTGAAGGAGGGAGATATGGAGAGACCATGTGGCCCACCCTCAATAGATGAAGACATTGAAGGAGGGAGATAGGGAGAGACCATGTGGCCCACCCTCAGTAGAGGAAGACACTGAAGGAGGGAGATATGACAATTAAAACCACTTTATTGACTATTGGTCAATATTTCACTCCGAAGAGTTAAGAGGAAAGTGACTATTTACATTAGTGGGTGGAGCTCACACCGAGGGGACGCCTGGGTCCCGTCAGGAGTTTAGGGCCTTCCTGAAGTTGGCCAATCTTTGGCGAATATGGTTATCGCAGTGCTGGGCGCGCCAGATGACGATGTCAATGAAACCAGCAAAGATGATCTTCTGGCTAGGCGAGAGTTGCGCAATGAGAAGCGCCCTCTCGTTTCTGTGTAGGATTGCCTCGATGAGATCGTACGTGCTGAACCCTGAGTCGAGTAAAGGTTTTAATTCAGTGTCTGAATTCAACTCATCAAATAGGTCCTCCATCAAGTCCTCGTGGTCTACATGTTCCTCCTCCATCGGGGTAGGCAGTGGAGGCGGAGGTGTCGCCATGGCCGGTTTAGTCTCTACTCCGTGGGGAACGGGTGGTGTTGGCCCGGCAGGCCGAGGCGCAGGCAGTGGGGGTGTTGGAGGCACTGCCGCCAGTCCTTTTTTCAATTCGGATTTGACCTGGTGTAAGATCTTATATACATTGGTATTGCCTGCGGGCTTCAGGCCAAGGATTTGTTCAATCAGACCGGCAAGAGCATCGGTCTGCGGAGGTGTCAGTAGCCCGCGTTTTCTTTGGGCCTTGGTCCTCGATGAGAGGAGGTCCAAGACCTCCTCCCGCCCGAGACCAAGAGCGTCCGTCCCAGTAAAGGACACGGTGGGGCTTCTCTGGATGAACGCCACGAGGTCATCTCTCATGGATGTCCTGCTCGATGATGTGGAGGAAGCGGAGGACTCCTCGATGGCGGTCATTTCAATGTCCTGAGCGGGGGGTCCCGACTTCGTTGATTGGAGGCTCACGGAACCCCCAGGAGCCCGCAAGGACGGAGCAGGGGTCACAGGTGGAGGGGCAGGAGGCGCCATCTCCACAGGTACGGCTGGGGCGACTGGTGTAGATGGCCGAGGTGCTGCAGATGGGGTCACAGCCCGGGCCGCAGGAGAAGCGCTGGGGGTCTCCATGGCTGGACTGGGGGACGCCGGAGGTGGAGGATGGGCAGAAGGCTGCCGAGGCAGCCCAGGCGCGGTCACTGGTGGGACGCTGGTGGGAGAGATAGGTGTGGCCGGTCTAGGAGCGTTGGTTCGCCCTGCAAGCAGGGGGCAGTTGGCCCTGCGATGTCCTTGGCCGTGGCACCTGGAGCACTTGATGCCCGAGGACAAATAAGCGGGCCATGCCTCGCCTTTAATAGGGATCTCAAGGCAGGTGGGGAGCCTCTCAGTTGTCATTCCCTCGCGGAGGACAATGAATGCCTCGCGGCGGCCGTCGTTGTAGGTGTATGGGCCGGCCTTCATCAGTTTGGGCGCAATTGATGTTACGCGCCCATAAGGTTTTAGGGCGCTGATGATGGCGGAGTCCTCCACGAAGAAGGGGAGGTTGCCCACAGTTATCCTTTCCGCTCTTTTGCGGAAAGGAAAGGCCCTGAGGAGTGTGCCCTCAACCTCGAGGCCCTCGTTTATGAGGCGCTCGGCCAGGCCTCTGTTCGCCAGTCCCAGGAGTTGGTGGCCGTTCACCTTGGAGACTTGGATGACTCCGGCGGTTCCTCCGAGCATCCTGTCCAGCGCCCTCAGGTAGTGGAAGGGCTGTAGCTCGGGGCCGTGCTCCAGGTACACACAGTGGTCCTCAGATGAGGATGCCTGCCGCGCCCGGGCCTCTGTGATGTGGGCCCTGGTTGTTCTTATTTCCTGTGCCCGGGGCACAGATCCTGCCGAAGATTGCGGTCGGCGACTGGTTCTTGCACCTCCGATGTTGGAGGATGGTGCAGCCGCTGTAGGCGAGTTCGCAGATTCGCGGCGCCTCTTTTTGGTCCTCACGACGGTAAAGTCGTCGTCCGCTCCAGGGCCTTGATCTTCAGGGCAGTCCGCCCAGTTTCTCAGGGCACGGGCAGCGCCATTGGATGACGTAGCCGGCGGCGAGCCGGACGTGACGTCACCGCGCGCGACGGCCAGATTTACATTTCCGCCGTCAGCCGGCGGATTTACATATTCACGAGAATTAGATTTTTCTCTATAGATTTCTCTATGAAATTCGTTTTTGGCCGAATTTTCGCTACCGGTTGGAGGTAGGATGCTGGGCCTTCCAGGCTCTTGTCCAGCAGGTCCTGGGCTCCCCGGTGATGCCGAATTCGGCATGTTTATGAGTGATTCATCGCTCGCCAGAAGCGAAAAATGCGGAGCTCGTGCGACGCGTGGCCGCACGGTCTTTGTATTATGTATAAAGGAGGGAGATATGGAGAGACCATGTGGCCCACCCTCAGTAGAGGAAGACATTGAAGGAGGGAGATATGGAGAGACCATGTGGCCCACCCTCAGTAGAGAAAGACATTGAAGGAGGGAGATATGGAGAGACCATGTGGCCCACCCTCAGTAGAGGAAGATATTGAAGGAGGGAGATATGAAGAAACCAAGTGGCCTACCCTCATTAGAGGAAGACACTGAAGGAAGGAGATATGAAGAAACCAAGTGGCCTACCCTCAATAGAGGAAAACACTGAAGGAGGGAGATATGGAGAGACCATGTGGCCCACCCTCAATAGAGGAAGACACTGAAGGAGGGAGATATGGAGAGACCATGTGGCCCACCCTCAATAGAGGAAGACATGCTTAAGGAATATTCATTACATATCCACATATCTACAGAAAGAGCCGGCCAACAGGAAACAACAACAATAGATTTATATAGGGAAATCCGAGAATCTTAAGGTGGACTTTACAGAGTAATTTGTTCTAGGAATTATAATTTTAAAATAAAATAAAATTATATAATATATATGTTATATAAAAATATCATTTTATTTAAAAAATTATATTTCATAGATTCAAATACTCTTTCAAATCGACCGCCAGAGGTTACGCTTCCCTTATAAAAACTCATTGTTGTTGTTTCCCGATGGCCAGCTCAAAACCTTTTGTACATTATGTAAATAAGTTTTTAAAATTAGTTTTCCTTGTTCTACTCGCCTTAAGACAGGCAGTACTTTTATCAAATTATGTTTATATTAATAGGCAAAATTAAAGCAATAATGATCAGAACTATTTTTAGCATTATTACCACGACTGCAAAACAATATCGTGAAATACTCATGGATACCAAAATCGAGCAACAGCTAATAATTCTGTATATTTAAAAATCAAGCATAAAATCTCATTTTTATAACAGATATATATATATACAGCGAGTAGAGCCTTTTTCTCTACATCAGGTATTGTCGACGCGGAGAGCCAAGTGGACGGATACAAAGCGCTAATGTCCCTATTGTATGTTCCACATAAATGTTAAGTATTAAAGGAAAACGTGTGTCCATTAGCTTTTATGACACAAGGCTTGTTATGTTCCTCTGTAAGAAGCCACCTGAGTGTCCGGGGGGGTGTTTCCATGGAGATGTCAGACAGTTTCCGGCGATTATCCGGATTGAAACAGTTGCGGCTTCCATCTCCGGAGGAAATTGGCCTTTAGCCCTCTCTCCCACTCGAGGTCGATCGACTCGGCTTCTCACCTCCGGCAGTCCTTTGGGCACATTCCTATATGTATTCTGTTTACCGCGCCTGTGCAGAACACACGTTTCGGTGATAACATTCCTGAAGAGCGTCGAACTAAACCGGTGGTTCTCGACCGCTACGACCCGGGTTCAATTCCCACATTAGGCACTTTTTTTCTGATTTGAAAATAAATGCTCCAATGGCCCCCGATTCTTGCAAAAGTCCACCCCCACCAGCGAGTGCTAGTAACCAAACTCTGGCATATTTGTAAGTGCAAAGTCGAACTGCTTTCCACATGTGTAGACATGTGGTGAACTTACAGTAAAAGCAGTCGCCTACTTCTACTCACCATGATTATCAGGACTGTACCACGTGTACTAGGGATAAGAAAAAAATAGAAAAAGGATATAACGTTAGCAAGTTGTTGAATTATGACTGGAAGGAGGCTCAGTCGTAATTTTGTCCTCAAAATATGCAAATTATCCAAAAACGAACCATCCATATTGAACCAGTGCAGCAAACAACATTATAGAAGAAAGGACGTGGAGCGTTATAGAGGAAAGTCAAAAGATTTGGGCAAACATGTGGTGTGCTTACAGTAAAAGCAGTCGTCTTCTTCTATCCGCCATGATTATCAGGCCTGTACTACGTGTACTAGGGATAAGCAAAAAAATCGACAAACGATAACGACATTATAGAAGAAATGTCACCAAGCAACATACCAAGTCGAGGTGACGTCCGAGTTTCTAACGATGGAGGAATGGACGCCTACTTCCCCCAGAGATATAATAAAATTCAATTTCCTTCCCTCTCCATATATAAAATACCGTCCCATTTTGTGATGCGCCAGAAATGTATTTTGTGAGAAATATTTCACCCGAAAAAATTTAACAACCTTCAAGCTTTATTATTTGCCGAGAGAAATGCAGATATATTGTGACGGGGAATGGATTATTTAATTTCGCGAGGAGGAATTTGACTGATATAATTCTGCTTTGTTTCTCCCTTTTCCCCTGACTTCTTATTTCTAACTTAGCTGTAAGTTTGTTTATACCTTTTATATTCTTTTATGCTACGTATAACTTAAGTATAGTAAAAAGAAATATGATATAATGTGTGAAAAACAATACAAAAAATAAAAGGTCAGGTGTTGATATTAAAAATGACGAAGGCATATCCTGACCACAAGCACATGTGCTTTTTAGATGGCAGAGCGCTAT
Organism: Cordylochernes scorpioides; assembly: GCA_030710605.1. Lineage (NCBI taxonomy): Eukaryota > Metazoa > Arthropoda > Arachnida > Pseudoscorpiones > Chernetidae > Cordylochernes > Cordylochernes scorpioides. Next base: position 49,842,513 of record CP092870.1, read on the forward strand.
CTAGTGGAACAGAAATCAACTAAACGTTGATTTAACCTGTTCCCTGATATTTGGCCAACCCAATTTCTTGTTAAATCAAGAAAAGCCATCCAAGAACGAGTTACGGGCTGTTGGCCCTCTTCAGCGTGGTGTAGACTGTACCTCTACGGCCAAATTTGGTCCTAGAGGCTTCCTGAAAAATCAAGAAATGGGTATTTAAGATGGCGCTCTGCCATCTAGAAATTCTCATGTGAGCCTATTATATAGCATATGCTTATACGGTCGCCGAGATGGTACATTGAGCTCAAGACAGAGATGGCTGGTGTCGTCTATTTCAGCACTCATATTGACTTTCACAAAGTTAAATAGAAGTGTAATATTAGTGAGAAATATTCCCGAGGTATAATTAGGGGAGAAAAAACGCCAACCTCGTTTTTCCCACATGGTTTATAAAGTGTTTGTTTTGCGAGCCTAAATTACACGTTGAGATTAATTAGTGTGTGGCAATTAAGATGCCCATTAAGATAACTGTCCCGCGTGGCCCACATGAAAAAGATTTGTTCGCATCTTAATTAATGGTGGAAATTGACAAATCATTTGGTGTTTCAATTCTAGTTAGTTTGTCGCACCTTACCCATGTTGTGTATTTACTTATATTGTATCTGCACTATTTTGCAGTTATGCTTTTAGATAATAGACAATTAAAATAATTTTATTGACAACTTGACAAAGTGCACAGTGTGTACTATTAAAAAAAGATAATAATATATATATGAATCATACTATGTACAATGAATATGGCGTCTCTGCCACCGCTGCAGAGTTTGGTAGATCACCAGCGGGTCTCCAGCGACACCACGTATTTCGGGATCTACGAAGAATACGTAGATCGCGTATGCTTTTAGAAGATAGCATAATTATATTATAAGATTATAAACTCAAAAGGAGTTTCTTCTATAAAAAAGGTCCCGTTGAAAAATAAATTTGTTCGAAAGCTATCGAAATAAACATGTTTTATAGAAGAAGCTCATTTTGAGTTTATAATCTTATAATAAAGGTAATCGAAAGTTGATGTCTACACACTATTTTGTATAGTTATTGATTTAAGACGAATAATCCTTTCAATAATTATAATAACGAATAGATTCAAAAAGGATAAGTTTCTTTATTTGAAAAATCAATTCGAGCTTTCAGGCGTAGAAGGGCAGCTTGCGCCCGAAAGCTCGAATTGATTTTTCAAATAAAGAAACTTATCCCTTTTGAATCTATTCGTTATTATAGTTATTGATTGTAAGATATAAATACCGTTGTCAGTGTTAGTCCTTTAGCACGTTAAGTTAGTCTTGTACCTTATCTTGTATTGGCAATAAAATTTACCCACGTGTTAATGTTTGGAGAGACACAACAACACAACAGTGGGTTCAAAGTAAAATACGACCTTACGCACGTTTGTATAAACTATTCTCTAATAAAACTCCGCCTTTGCCAGTCCCAAGCCCGGATGAAAAAGGAGGAGGGGAAGCAGAAACAAGCTCGCTAAAAAACCTGGGTTCAGCTGGCCCGGCTGATAGTACCCTGGAAAGGCTCCTAATCCAGGGATACAGGCTGAGCAGCGTTTGTACTCCATGTTAGGAGCGGCTGCACATGGTGTCTGTTCCTCATGTCAAAGGCGGCCATTTATTTTGGAGCTAAGTCGGCCTGATACTGAGTAGTGCTCCCAGTCTTAATGACAAAGGCAGACTTCACCCAGTGTGGAGATAAGGAAGAAGATTGTCTGATAAAATATCAGAATCAACACCTAAATATTCCAATTATATAGACAATGTCCCCTTTTGGCTAGTCTTGAATTGCTTTCCTTCCGATGTTTTTTGATTGCTCTCAAACAAATAACATTTTTGAGAAATTTTAAGTGAAATAACTGGAGACCCCTTTTTTTGGTATTTTATCACTATTTTATTGTTTACTAGTGGCTCAGAGATATAATCTGGTTTTCATATGAATGAAATATACAAGTATAGTGTTACCTGGAACAACTCTCTGGTATTGACAGAATTGATGGACTCTCCTTTTTAAATTATATCTCGCCTATAGTTCATTCTCAAATGATAAAGCACAATTTGGATTATAGATACAAAAAAAAAAGACCAAATCCAAATAAATAAATAGTGTGTGACGCTTCGGTAACAGCGTTGTTACCATCATCAGACAAAAGAATGAATCATTGATGTCTATTAAAAAATGATAAAGCACAATTTGGATTATAGAATATAGCTACAAGAAAATAAGACCTAATACAGATAAATTATGAAAATTCAAAACTATTTTAAACGCGTAAGATTCTTTTTGAAATTAAACAATTTCTACTGCCCTTACTGCGATGCAAAAATTAATCTTACGCGTTTAAAATAGCTTCGAATTTTCATAACAGATGGCGCGCTAGTGCATCGTATTATACAGATAAATAAATAGTGTGTGACGCTTTGGTAACAGCGTTGTTACCTTCATCAGACAAAAGAATGAATCATTGTATTATAGATTATAGCTACAAGGTAATAAGACCTAATCCAAATAAATAAATAGTGTGTGACGTTTCGGTAACAGCGTTGTTACCATCATCAGACAAAAGAATGAATCATTGAAGTCTATTATAAATAATGAAGCACAAATTGTATTATAGATTATAGCTACAAGAAAATAAGAATTAATCCAGATACACATTAATAGTGTTTGAGGTTTGGGAAACAGCGTTGTTACCGACACGTAACACACTATTACTTTATTTGGATTTGGTCTTATTTTCTTGTATCTAGTTAATTCTCAAGTAATCAATATACAAGATGCGTTGATTAATTTCCAGGGTTTTTTCGTATTTAAAAAAATAATAATAATTAAAAAAAAAACGAATTGAATATTTTTAAAAATATGCCACTCCTGCCTCAATACATCTGTGCCATCTTTTTTTCCCCCTAATTCTCGAAGTAGGAGATAAAAGCATCTTTTGAAAGACTGCTCAAGGTTGCCTTCGATTCAGCTTGTAACGGCATGCCTACAGGATATTCTTGTATAGTAAATTATCAGTGAGCACATCACTGATCTGTGGAGTTGACTTATTGTAATATATACTCTGAAAAAGGCATCTCCTTATCGTGCAACTGAAAGTTGCTGATGGCTTGCGCTATCTATCGGAATAAATATCATATTCTCGTTGATTTTTAATTATTCCAGAATTGGCCAATTGCCCATTCTTGATTAATCAAGAAAAGCTAACCACGGACGCGTTTATGGCTGTTGGCCCTCATCAGCGTGGTGCAAGCTGTACCTCAACGACCAAAAAACTGGTCATTCAAGGCATCCTGAAAAATCATGAAACGGGTAGTTAAGGCTAGAATTGCCGTTTCATGATTTTTCAGGATGCCTTGAATGACCAGTTTTTTGGTCGTTGAGGTACAGCTTGCACCACGCTGATGAGGGCCAACAGCCCGAAACGCGTCCGTGGTTAGCTTTTCTTGGTTAATCAAGAATGGGCAATTGGCCAATTCTGGAATAATTAAAAATCAACGAGAATAGTTGATATTTATTCCGATAGATGGCGCAAGCCATCAGCAACTTTCAGTTGCACGATAAGAAGATGCCTTTTTTTCATAATTATACACCTTATCCCAGTACAATATCACATTTGTACTATTTTTCACAATATGTAAATCGACATGTAAACTTATGTCGGGAGTTGCTAAAGGAAATAAAGACTTTTAATCTTCCAGATACTTATTGCTACTTAACGTCAAATAACAAACACGAGGACGTTACACAGCTTGTATCATATCAACTTTGTCAAATTTCCTTCCTTTTAACTCTTCAATTTCAATTTAGGATAGAAGATAAAGAGTCATTGGGAGCTAAGTCTGGGGAATAGGATGGATGAGATCTGTTTGGTTGAATGCTTTGCCAAGAACTGCTAAACAATATGGGCTGTGTGTGGTCGCGCCTTATCGAAGAAAAAGATCAAAATGGCTATCTTCTCATGCCTCTCAATGTAACACGTCAAAGATTCGCAAAGATTACTCTGATTCGTTGGCCAATGAGAACTTAGTCAACCAATTCCACAGTTCAATAGACAAGCTGACACCAGATCATCTTCTATTGGGTTGCCCTCTGACTAACCAAATTGCTTACTTTGACATAATGCCATCTTTCTGTATATACTCAATCTTATGAAAACTTTGTCAAGTTTAGAGCTATTTGTACACAGATTTATAAATCACTACTAATTCATCGTGTAAATAATTAAAGATATATATGTAAATAATTCTAATATAGCACAATTTTATTATTATTTTTTTTTATATCAATTCAAAACGCTATGTCCCCCTAGGGACACTTGCGCTAAATGTACATACAAATATAACAAAGAAAATATTCAACATGGAAACATACACAGAAAGTAACTTAGAAAGATTCATAAATATTATTTACAAATAGAGATATTCTTTGAATTTTATTTACAGTTAGATCATTAAATTTAAAATATATACATATAAACACACATATACACGCATACACCTATATATTGTTTACAGCCATATAATATGTTCAATATTTCCTTGAGATCGTTACATCAAAGACCATTTTTCTTAATGAAATCCAAAATATATTTACAAAGGAAATTAAATTTTATATATGTGTCCTTACTTGAAATTAAATCACTAGGGTCTTAAGCTATTAAATCGTTGTTGACTCTGTAATCTTGAAAGACAGGGCACTCCAGCAAGCGATGTATTGAAGTTTGTTCCCCCAATCCACAGAAACATGCCGTATCTTGCACAGCCTGAATTTTCTTAAGAAAAAAACCTGAAATTTCCATGATCTGTGATAAATTGTGAATTATAATAGTTTGGTCGAAAATATTTCGGAATTTCATAAGGAAAGAAACTTTGAAATGTTTGATTAGTATTATTTTTCAGTAAATTAATCCTTGATATAATGAAATCTTTGAGTATACCTAGAATATACAAATCATAAAATTGTTTATCTTCTGTTAATAAATTATTCAACTCATATAACCTATAATTCTAGATTCCATATAATGAGTGATCAAAGGAATATTGGCTAAGGTGTGAACACAGTTATAACTGGTTGTTTTATATGTTTGGGTACACCACAATAGTGTGATAGACTTCTGTAATAATAAAATGAAATAAAAAATAAGACAAGCTGAGAATAGCGTTTTAATGTTGGATAAAATAGCTAAGAGACACATGCAGGTTTTGGTGTAATAACAGTTCATATACTGAAGCCTACATAATAATTTGATTTATTCCCCACACAATATCTCTTTCCTTCAATTCCTAAAATACTCAAATATTTTCAATAATTCAATTCCGTGTAAAAATTATTTAGAAATAGATTTCCGTAACATTTATTGCATCAATTAACACAAAGCAATAACGCGCCATCTATATATATAAAATGAAAGGATTTAAAAGCACGAATGTTTCTTTTATACAGTATTAGAGCTCTGAAAAGCGGTCTGGTGGATTAAATTGGCGAAACCGCTGGGAGGGTTCACCACTGATGAGCCAAGCCCTCCCAATATATTTTTTCATCGCAGTAAGGATAGTAGAAGTTTGTATTATGTATAAAAGAAACATTCGTGCTTGTAAATCCTTTCATTTTATATTTATTGCATCATCTCTTATTTATTCCGATTTTTATAGGATTTTTAATAGAGATTAAGTTTTCTTTACCAAAAATAGACGAAATGAATATTTAAATGAAACTGTCGAAGTATGGATGTTTAGGCGATGGAATTTAGACCCTCTAAATTTCTACATGAATGGCGAATTTCTATCATAAATATTATAATTTATTTTTAATTTAGAAAGAGAGGTTGCCTCCAGAATTGTTTATAACCGAGATTTTGATTGATATGTGAATATTTTGACGCTGTATTGGAGGTTCATAGTGAAGTGTTTTTCCAACTTAGTTTCTATAGGAATGTACTCGCAATTGTTCTTTATACATTGAAATTACGTTCGGAGGATATTAATAGAATCGCCGAATGCCGTGGTCCATTTGGACGAGGAAAGTGAAGACTAGAACGTGGCTGATTCCACACTAGCCTGTTCAGTGATTAGCTAACCATGCACGAAGGAACGTAGGGCATTGGACATGTGTCAGACCTGGAGGCTGTTGTTGGGTTCTACGCTGCCTGGAGTACAGGATATACTCCATCTATTATTTCTTACTGTGACGAATCTGTACAAGACCGATGGTCGTGATAGAGCTTTGTGTGTGTATATATATTGAAATTATCACGTAAGTTTATCAAAGCTATGTGTCTCGTAATAATGAGATATGCCAACATGTTTTATATCAAACAGCGCATTAACGGAAACATATCCTTAAATACCCATATCTTGATTTCTCTTAGGAAGCCTCTAGGACCAATATTTTTGGTAGTAGAGGTACAGCCTACACCACGTTGACGAGGGCCAACAGCTCGAAACATGTACATGGTTCGCTTTTCTTGATTTATCAATAAAATGGGTTGGCCAAATATCACGGAATAAGTTAAATCAACGTTTAGTTGAGTTTTGTTCCAATAGATGGCGCTCTGTAATCTAAAATGCTCGTGTCAACAGTCAAGATATGCTAATTTTGTTTTCAATATATACCACATATATATAAATGTTTTATAATTTTTAAGGAAAGTTATAGAACATTTTGATTTCGAATTGTCGAATTTAACTTAACTTATATATAAAAATATATATCAGATAATAAAAAGACATATATTGGATTGAGAGAGAGAATAAAATATTTATTTGCCAATATTTCGGCTGGCTGAACGCAACCTTTATCAAGGCATTACATTTTTGTATACACAAACTCAGCGCCGCATAGTGCTATAATATCAGAGTTGAAACCATTTAAATCATTTGTATATACAAAAGTGTAATGCCTTGATAAAGGTTGGCGTTCAGCCAGCCGAAATATTGGCAAATAAATCTTTCAATAAATCCAATATATGCCTTTTTATTATCTAATGATTTAAGTATGGGTTGCTCTATAATATATATATATATATATGGTAATTTAAGCCAACAAACCCATATTGTATATAACTTATGACAAGATTTTAATGTTGTATAATAGAAACACATCTGTAAATGATTATACGCATTATTGACATGTGTCTTTACATCATCATATGTAATGTAATTTGTACAAACTGAGGATAAATAAATAAACTCTGTAATAGATTAAGAGTTGAGCTAAGCAAGAGATAGAAGTCCTAACGTCAAAATCGAGATAGATTTAGAATTCCCACAACAAGGTCTAAAAATGGGCCAGACCACCCACACTCTTGACATCTGGTGGAATGCAAAGCTCCCTCTCACATCTGGTGACATGCAAAGCCCCCTTTCTCAGAAATGGCCCCTGTCGCATAAGGCCCCCCGTCTTAACCTATAAATACAGTCACTTTACAGTCACTTGACAGTTAGTTCACCTCAGCGCAAGCCCACGTCGGTTATCACCAAGGTCCTCCTTATCCACCATGTAGTCAGTAAGAAATCTTCTATCTCTCCATCTTTCGCTCCTAGCTCAACTTTTATCTGTGCACGGAACTTTCTTAGTGCAACTGTGTCTTCGTTTTTTGTGTGGACATTCCCAAGCTTTCCACTCTGCCTCGACCACGACTGCCTGCACTCTGTGAGAACTTTTAAAGTACTTACAAGGTGCAGAGAGGTACTGGAAAACTCCCCATCCTGACTGTTCCTCTTGGTCAACACAGTATAGCGAGAGTCAACACTTCATCATCACAAAGTTAGTCGACAGGATTCTACAAGAGCTACCAGAACTTCAACTTATTACATATATATATATATATATATATATATATATATATATATATATATATATATATATATATATATATATATATATATATAAATACACCCATACCTCGCATTGCGTCGGGGTAATGTTCCAAAAAAACACGACGCAAATTGAAACGACGCAAAGTGGAAATAAATTGGCGCAATCAAAAACAAAAGTGTTGCCATATTTTAGGAAAAAAAAATTAAAAAATTAAAGACTCGAATCCAAAACAACGCAATCTCGAAAATCTAACGACGCACAGTGAAAATCAGTAAAAATTAAGCAGCGACGCAACTTCGAAAAAAACGCAAAACGAAACGAAGCAAAGCGAGGTATTGGTGTATATATCTTATGTAAAAAAAAAAAGAGATTTTCTGTTGTATTTTGATTGCTATTTATATAGAATTATTAGCTGTTGCTTGATTTTAGTATGCAGTCGTGGAAAAGATTATAATAAAATTAGTTATCAAAAATAGCTTTAATTGCGCTAAAGGAATATATAAAAACATAATTTGATAAAAGTACTGCCTGGCTTAAGGCGTAAGAATCTAAAAAAATGAAAAGCTTATTTACATAATTTAAGCCGGCCATCGGGAAACAACAACAATGGGTTATCTGGCGGTCGATCCAACAGAGTAATTTAATCTATGAAATTATAATTCCGAAATAAAATAATTATTCTATAACATATATATATATATATATACTAGGCTGTATTTAAAGTTCGTTACCATAACTGAAATTTTAAAATACACCTTTTAGTAATAATATATAAACAAAAAATAATTATTCATTGAAGTAGAGACGGTCATTTTAATAACAGCCAGCCATATTTTGGCTTTCAATTTGATAACGATACCATTTTAGGAATTGAAAAAGTCACGACATGAAATTTCGACGTCTAGGAATGTTTCAAAGTGCATTTCCCTTAGAATGGAGCCATGAACCGAATTAATTCAAAATTAGATGGAGGCAATATCCGAGCAGCGTGAAACAGGCTGTACCACTGCGAACAAAAAATATTTTTAGTCTCAGAGGCTTCTTGAAAAACCAAGAAATGGTATTTTAAAGCCAAACATGCGTAAATACGCTTACAACATGAGAAAATAATAGAATAAAATATAGCTTTAGTAACTTAGTGAGATAGCTACCAAACAAACAGTAGGATATACATATATAAGCTACTACCTTCAACCAGTAATCTAGCGTGGGGTCCATATTTACATAGGTAAGTGTTTATATTATGATGCACTAGCGCGCCATCTGTTATGAAATTTGAGACTATTTTAGACGCGTAAGATTCTTTTTGAAATTGATCAATTTATATAAACAATGTAATTCAACTGCTCTCAAAGCTTATGTCCATAGTTTATCTAAAATACCCATTCTAAGGGTCTAGTAACAGTATCACTATAAAAGGAAGTTCCAAAAATGCAATATAACAGCGGTATGGTAGATTAAACTGGCGAAACCCCCTGGAGGGTTCACCACTGATGAACCAGGGGCCCTCCCATTAATTTTTCCATTGCAGTAAGGGCAGTAGAAATTGTTTAATTTCAAAAAGAATCTTACGCGTCTAAAATAGTATTCATAGGTAAGTGTGGAGTGAAAATTCCGTGGAACAACAAAGAGAGAGATGAATTGGGTTAAAATCTAATAAAAACTTTGACAGGACGTTGACACATTTATCATTTAACTTCCGCAAAGTTGAGAGTAATTTAAAACAATTCCGTAATGGTTCCAAAATTAGAATTGACAATGTGAACATGATAGATTCCGGTCGTAAACCAATTAGTGGCCTTCAACTTGTGACTACAGAGTTCTCCACAGAATGGAATAATTTCTCTTTTCATTGAAGGTAGAATATAACATCAGCGGGGTCGGTGGAAGGATGGTTTAAATCAGGGGTAAGCAAACTGCGGTTCGCGAGCTACATGCGGCTCTTTGGATGTGAAGCTCTTTATATAGTTCCATATGTAAATATTGTTTATGTGAATACTATTTATATATGTATATTTTAATACTTCAAATATAATCTGTGATAACCAAACAGCAAAAAAAAAAAAACATAAACAGATGCATTAAAATATCAGAAACATACAAAAAAAATATGGGCAAATACTATCCCATAGATGTCTTCTATATATAACACAATAGTTCACGAATTTATTAAATTTAATTTGAAGTCTCGAGATATCGTTCAACCAGCACGTATCATCCACCATGCACGTATATTTTCAAATATTTGTTATTAACACAGAAAGAATGTAATATATTTTCTCTCTCAATATCACAAGTATATTTAAAATATGTAAATAATAATTTGTATATAAAAATAGTATTTATCATTAATTAATTAAGGTGATATCCCTGTTGAAGGACGGACAAGTCCGATAGCTTGAAAATAAAATTTGTACAAGAAACTTAACCCTGTGGAAGCTTCATTTATTTTATTCTATTTAATATTGGTAATAAAAAATATTGTGGCTCTTTAAAAAAAATTGATATTTAGTAAATTCGATCAAATAATCCCTTGAATTATAATTAAAATAAAAACATAAAGCCTCCAGGGAAAAGTTTCTTTTAAAAATATTTTTTATTTAAAAAATCTCGAGCTTTCGGGCAAGTACGCCCTTCTACGGGAGAAAATGCTTCATATGATTAACACGCCAATGAAATATGATTTAAAATTAAATAAAGTCAATTTTCTGTTTACATTTGCTTTAAAAGCACGATCAACGCGGGCTTCTGTTGCGCGTGCTTCACTTGGAGGTTATGGGCTGGGCTCAGGGAATATCTATATATATAAAAATGAATGTTTGTATGTTTGTTGGTCTGTTGGTATGTCCGGTATACAAATTCGCAGTAGTTCACTAATTCAAACCAAAATTTCCATACATAGGTAAAAAATAACGGGGGTGACGATAGGCTATTTTAAAAAATATATAAATCAATTATTAAAACTATATATTCAAATTATTCAACTTAGCTCACGAGCAGCGCCCTCTATCAATACTAAAAGGTTATAAATACGTTTAAACCAATCGTGATGAAACTTTGGGAAGATGTTTAGTATACTACCGGGATGGTTTCTGGCTAATTACTCTTTAGAAATAACCTTTCGTTGCATTTTTATTTACAATAAAACGTAAATTCACTAGCAATCAGCGCCCCCTCGCGGCAGACGTATGGCCTTAAATAGCCTCGCATGAGCTTATTTGTAACGTCAAGCTTAGCCTATAGGTTAGGTACACAGCTTCGTACCCCCGCAACCTAGGTTCGAGGCTCAGGGTGGGTGTTTTTTTTTTTTCATTTCTTTTATATTATTGTAGCAAATTATTAAAAATATTATTTTAATTAAAATGTACGTTATATATATATAAAAATATATATAAAAAATATATATATAAAAATATATAAAAAAAATATATATATAAAATATATAAAAACATATATATAAAAATGAATGTTTGTATGTTTGTTTGTTGGTATGTCCGGTATACAAATTCGCAGTAGTTCACTAATTCAAACCAAAATATCCATACATAGGTAAAAAATAACGGGGGTGACGATAGGCTATTTTAAAAATATATATAAATCAATTATTAAAACTATATATTCAAATTATTTAACTTAGCTCACGAGCAGCGCCCTCTATCAATACTAAAAGGTTATAAATACGTTTAAAATCTAAATCTTCTCAATATTTTATTAATAATAGTTCGCTTAATAACACATATAATATAAATATTTATATAATAACTGCTCTAATTTGAAATATTTGGTAGGTTTTATTTATTTATATATTTTCATTTTTAGATATAACTGATCTAATTCGCCGTTTAAAATATCTAATAATAGTTCGCTTAATAACTAACTGATCTAATTCGCCGTTTAAAATAGTTCGCTTAATAACACATATAATATAAATATTTATATAATAACTGCTCTAATTTGAAATATTTGGTAGGTTTTATTTATTTATATATTTTCATTTTTAGATATAACTGATCTAATTCGACGTTTAAAATAACTGCTCTTGAAATATTTGGTATGTTTTATTTATTTATATATTTTCATTTTTAGATATAACTGATCTAATTCGCCGTTTAAAATAACTGCTCTAATTCGAAATATTTGGTATGTTTTATTTGTGTTCACTATATTTCTATTTATTTGAGGTATTATAATTTCCATGTTTCAAAAACCTATTTCAAAAAGGTCGTTAGAAATATGTAAGGCCTGAAATAGCTTTACATGCGAATATTTATGATGCCAAGCGTGGCTTAATGGTTAGGTGTATGGCTTCGTATTTCCACAACCTTGGTTCCAAACTTAGCCTGGGTGCTTTTTTTTTAAATATTATTGAAGCAAAGTTTTTTTTTTTTACAGTACCAAAATTTCCATATATAGGTAAACAAATACGAGGAAAACGATAGGCTATTTTAAATTATATATAAATTAAATATTAAAACTATATATTCAAATTATTCTACTTAGCTCACGAACAGCGCCCTCTATCAAGGTTATAAATACGTTTAAAATCGATATCTTCTCAAAATTTTATTAATAATAGTGTGTTCGCTTAATAATTAGAATACTTGATCTAAATCGAGATATTTATAGACGCTCGCTCGATTTGAAGCTTTACACATGTGTATATCGTAACTAATCTAACTGTAAAGTTTGGAGCGGGACGTTTCACAAAAGTGACGTCCACGGTGCCAATTTATAATTGTAACGAATAGTATTTGAATAAAAACATTTAATCGGGTAAAACCCGGGCGTTGCCCGGGTCATTCGTCTAGTAATGTTATAAATTTCCGGAATATCTATTCTTCTGTTGATGCTATTGTGCTTTCTAGATATGATGGATTCTATTATTAGTCTCTGTAGTCTATTGGGGATGTTGGAGTAATGGGTCTTTGGTTCTGATAGGGAGAAGGAATGGCCTGTTTCTCTTATATGTTGGTATACTAAAGATCTACTGTCTTGATTATCGATATTTCGTTTATGTTCTGATACTCTTATATTTAAATGTCTGCCGGTTTCGCCGACATATTTGGTTTTGCATTCGTTGCATTCTATGGAGTATATGGCATTCTTAATATTGGAAGGATAATAAATGGTATTGTTCTTTGTTATGGGGTTTCTTAGTAACGAATTTAAATTAGGTGAGTTTCTGAAAAAGGTTTTGATTCCAAATTTCTTCAGATGACGGGCTATAGAAACAGATACTGGTGAATAAGGAATACTGCTAATAGATTTATAGATTGGGGAATTCTGAATTTCAGAGGGGCTATAGAAATGTCTTAGAATAAATGATAAAGGGTATTGACAAGTCTTTAGATTTCTTATAATATTCTGAATTTCTTCTGTTTTAAAAGTTTGAAGTGAACAATGGCTATGGATACGTTTAGTTAAGGTCTTTACGGTATTGATTTTATGGCTGAGTGGGCAGTAGGAGGAAAAACGGATATAGTCTATAAATCTATTAGCAGTATTCCTTATTCACCAGTATCTGTTTCTATAGCCCGTCATCTGAAGAAATTTGGAATCAAAACCTTTTTCAGAAACTCACCTAATTTAAATTCGTTACTAAGAAACCCCATAACAAAGAACAATACCATTTATTATCCTTCCAATATTAAGAATGCCATATACTCCATAGAATGCAACGAATGCAAAACCAAATATGTCGGCGAAACCGGCAGACATTTAAATATAAGAGTATCAGAACATAAACGAAATATCGATAATCAAGACAGTAGATCTTTAGTATACCAACATATAAGAGAAACAGGCCATTCCTTCTCCCTATCAGAACCAAAGACCCATTACTCCAACATCCCCAATAGACTACAGAGACTAATAATAGAATCCATCATATCTAGAAAGCACAATAGCATCAACAGAAGAATAGATATTCCGGAAATTTATAACATTATATTCCCTGAGCCCAGCCCATAACCTCCAAGTGAAGCACGCGCAACAGAAGCCCGCGTTGATCGTGCTTTTAAAGCAAATGTAAACAGAAAATTGACTTTATTTAATTTTAAATCATATTTCATTGGCGTGTTAATCATATGAAGCATTTTCTCCCGTAGAAGGGCGTACTTGCCCGAAAGCTCGAGATTTTTTAAATAAAAAATATTTTTAAAAGAAACTTTTCCCTGGAGGCTTTATGTTTTTATTTTAATTTAGTAAATTGTAATTTTTGACTCTTCCGACTCAGAAGTTTGCCGACCCCTGCTCTAAACCGTTGGTTTTCACAAGAAAAGCCAACCACGAACCCGTTTCGGGCTGTAGGCTTTCGTCAGTGTGGTGCAGGCTGTATATATATATATATATATATATAAATATTTGGATAATTTAAAAAAGGCTTATATTAGATTGAATACAATAAATGCCTTTTTATTTTCTAAAGATTTGTGAAATTAACTCGGGAGCGTGTATAACACCAATGTCAAAGGAAATTCATAATTCTTAAAATTAAATATACTTCGGCCAGTAAATCTTTTTTATTATCCCAACGTTTCGACAAAAAAGTTTTAACACCTTGCCAAATGTTTAATTTTTTGTTTGTTCCTGACGAGGACAAAAGATTTTTGTCGAAACGTCGAGATAACAAAAAGATTTACTGGCCGAGGTATCTTGAATTTTAAGAGCTATGAATGCCGGCCAAGCAGCCTCTATCTTTATGATAAAAGACATTCAATCACAATACTATAAAATAGACAAAACTATTGTTCTTTTTTATCTAATTCGATGGAGAAGTTATATATATACAGTTAAACCTGTCTATAGCGCCTTCCTCTCTATAGTGCCCGATTTTAAATACGTAGTACGATGCGATTTACGTTAAAAGTGACCTGTCTATAGCACCCCCTCTCTATAGCACCCTATTTTGGTGAGTCCAAAGAGGGGACGCTATAGACAGGTTTAACTGTATATATTTTAGGAGGATCTTCAGTGAAAGTGTGTGTTAAATAAAAAAAGGTAAGGATTCAGTGATCACAAATTACACAACCAACAATTTTATTTAATTTGGGAAAGTTTCACACGACACACGACAATTTATGTGAATAATGTGACAGCTTTGTGTATGGATACCACCACTTTGTTGATTGCTTTTTTAGAATATTTTATCATGGTCTTTGTAGAATAAAGTTTTCTTGAACTAATCTACGGATTGATAAAGTTTTTTTAATTTAGTTTCTGGTGTTGATGGCTTTCCGTGATGTTTTTATTCGACACACAATTCGGACCCGTTTCAATTCGTAAATTTCACTGTGAATTAAGGTATGCAAACTTTCGTGAAGAATTGGCACACCATTATTATAAATCGTTTTGAAAATAGAGCCATCCATAATTAAATCTTTAAATAATAAAAAATACATATATTGGATTTAATAAAATATTTATTTGCCAATATTTCGGTTGGCGCTGAATTTGTTCATATAAAAATGTAATGCCTTGATAAAGGTTGGCGTTCAGCTAACCGAAATATTGGCAAAATAAATCTTTTATTCAATCCAATATATGCCTTTTTATTATCTAATTATTAGAAATGTGAATAAAATAGTACAAATGTGATATTGTACTGGAATAAGGTGCATAAATTATGTTTATCCCACTACAATATCACATGTGTACTATTTTTTTTCACATTGATTTGTGTTCTCACGCAATTCTGGCCTTAACTACCCGATCATGATGTTTCAGAATGCCTAAATGATCAATTTTTTGTTCATTGAGGTACAGCTTGCATCACGCTGATGAGGGCCAACAGCCCGAAACGCTTACTTGGTTAGCTTTTCTTGATTAATCAAGAATGGGTATTTGGATATTCTGGAATAATTAAAAATCAATGAATAGTTGATATTTATTCCGATAGTTGGTGAAAGCCATCAACAACTTTTAGTTGCACGATAAGGAGATGCCCCTTTCTTTCTTCATAATTATTATACATTTTTCAATAGGTGTTAGACTTCACAAATTTAAATATTCTATAACAGATTGTACATTTCGTACCGATCTATTTAGGCAAAGGCACACATCTTGTGTTGAAAAAAAAAATCATTTTTTAGAATTTAGGGTTAAGAGATATTTATGTTACCTTATTTATGATGTTGACAATATATGATTGCGGTCAAAACATTTAATTATAAAAAGTACATATTTATTGGTCTTGCTATATATTTTTAAAAGAAACAGTACATTTTAAGAAATTAGAACTACAAAGAGTGGTCTAAATCGTTGGTTTTCGACCGCTACGACCCGGGATCAAACCCCGCATTGGGCACACTTTTCCTAATTTAAAAAATGCTTCAATAGCCCCTGATTCTTGCAAAAGTCCAACCTCACCAGCAAGTCCAAGTAACCAAACGGGGCTCTGGTACATTTGTAAGTGCAAAGTTGAACTGCTTTTCACATGTGTAGACATGTGGTGTACTTACAGTAAAAGTAGTCGCCTACTTCTACCCACCATGATTACCATGGCCTGTACCACGTGTACTACTACAACTAATAATAATAAAAACAGTAATAATAATTATCACAAAGCAATAACGCTCCATCTATATATAATTAATGAAGACATTAAGACTCGAATGTTTATTTTTCACAAATAAATCAAACTTCTACTGTCCTTACTGCGATGATAAAATATTGGGAGGGTTTGGCTTATCAGTGGTGAACCTTCCCAGCAGTTTCGTCAATTTTTAATCTACCAGACCGCTTCTTTAGATCTCTAATACTGTATTGGATCATTCTGTTTATATATGTTACACTGAAGGGTGTAATCCTAGAAATGGTATTTAAGTAAACTATGGACATAAGCTTTTAGGACAGTAGAATTACATTTAAATATTTACATCGAGAAATGCTCTTCATCAAACAATAAGGATAAGTTAGGTAAAACTAATTCAAAGCAATAACATGCCATCTATATATAACAAATGAAGACATTAAGATGTTAATGTTTCTTTTCACAAATAAATTCTACTGTCCTTACTGCGATGAACCAAGCCCTCCCAATATTTATTCATCGTAGTAAGGACAGTAGAAGTTTGATTTATTTGTGAGAAGAAACATTCGCATCCTAGTGTCTTCATTCGTTATATATAGATGGCGCGTTATTGCTTTGTACTAGAATGTAATGCAGATTGTGATGTAATTGTACAAAAGTGTAATTGTACAAAAGTGAAATAGTACAAAAGTAAAATTGTACAAAAGTAAAATTGTACAAAAGTGTAATTGTACAAAAGTGTAATTGTACAAAAGTGTAATTGTACAAAAGTAAAATTGTACAAAAGTGAAAATTGTACAAAAGTGAAAATTGTACAAAAGTGAAAATTGTACAAAAGTGAAAATTGTACAAAAGTGAAAATTGTACAAAAGTGAAAATTGTACAAAAGTGAAAATTGTACAAAAGTGAAATAGTACAAAAGTAAAATTGTACAAAAGTAAAATTGTACAAAAGTGAAATAGTACAAAAGTGTAATTGTACAAAAGTGTAATTGTACAAAAGTGTAATTGTACAAAAGTGAAATAGTACAAAAGTAAAATTGTACAAAAGTAAAATTGTACAAAAGTGTAATTGTACAAAAGTGTAATTGTACAAAAGTGAAATAGTACAAAAGTAAAATTGTACAAAAGTGTAATTGTACAAAAGTAAAATTGTACAAAAGTGTAATTGTACAAAAGTGTAATTGTACAAAAGTGTAATTGTACAAAAGTGAAATAGTACAAAAGTGTAATTGTACAAAAGTGTAATTGTACAAAAGTGTAATTGTACAAAAGTGAAATAGTACAAAAGTAAAATTGTACAAAAGTAAAATTGTACAAAAGTAAAATTGTACAAAAGTGAAATAGTACAAAGGTAAAATTGTGGTTCCTGTGGGATTCCTTTGAAGGTGCGGAGTGACAATTCGGATCACTATGGCAAATCAAAGGAAGCTTGTTCTGCTCCCTCTATAATAGGTGTTGTGAATGCTATTGATGAGAAGGAGTAAAGGATTCTGAAGCGAAGCCAAAGGGCGACGGATTAAAGGATTCTGATGCGAAGCCTAAGGGCGCAGGAGTACGAGAACTGCCTCCATTGGAAGTAAAGGATCAAGTTTGGCTGACGGACCTTAACGGGGAGCCATATGTGAATTGCCCGGAGGCCAACCCACACACTTCGGATGCTGCTGCGGATGTGGCCGGATCATCAACATCTCCTGGAAGAACAGTTCGTCCGCCCAGACGTTTTGGAGAGGACTAGAGCTAATCTCTAAGAGGGGAGATGTGATGTAATTGTACATATTCAGATGTAAATATGTAAATATGGTTTTGCATATAGACGCTCGAGTTAGGATATATATAGAGATAATTGGAAGCTGTCAGTTAGTTAGTAAGTTCCGTTCTTAAATAAAGAAGTGTTCACCATCGTAGCCCGATACCTCTTAGAGAAACAAAACACAGATCACAATAGTATTCTATCGTAGAAATATTCCATAATTGTCACTTTCAGGTTTCGATACTTAATGAAATGGCTGGTATTGGAGATGCCCTGATGAGCTAAGTACTGCCAATATTTATTCATCGCAGTAAGGAACAGTAGAAGTTTGATTTATTTGTGAAAAGAAACATTCATGTCTCAATGTCTTTATTCGTTGAGGTATTTATTGAATTGAAGTATAATTGAAGTATTTATTGTAGTAAACCTAGATATTTGGCTTAATTGTCACTGCCGAGTACAAAAGTAGAAATATACCGAGGGAAATGTCGTACTTGATGTTTCTTTTCACAAATAAATCAAATTTCTACTGTCCTTACTGCGATGAGCAAAGCCTTCCCAATATATTTATTCATCGCAGTAAGGACAGGGGAAGTTTGATTTATTTGTGAAAAGAAACATTCGTGTTTTAATGTCTTCATTCGTTAAAGTATTTATTGAATTGAAGTATAATTGATGTATTTATTGTAGTAAACCTAGACTTAATCATCACTGCCAAGTACGGAGGTTAGAAATACAACGAAGTCAATGTCGTACTTGATGTAAACTTGGGGTAAGGTTGTTTAGAGAAGGATCTCCTGGGTTTACCGTTTTTGTCAGCGGGAGAATTGTGGCGATCGATGAACAAGATAGAACGCCTATAAAAGTGGCGGTCCCGACCCTGGGGAACAATCCGTTTCCCGTCTTAACAGCTTGGGTGGCATTAACTCGGGTAATGAGGTTTCGGAGGTGGGACAATCAACCTTCTTGGCTCTAATAGATTCAATAAAAATTACTTTTTATATGCGGAATGATCTACTAAGCCGTATTAAGATCATTTTCTTTTATTATGCCTAGTACACGTGATACACGACATGATAATCATGGTTGGCAATTAGCAACTGCTTTACTGTAAGTGCACCACATATTTACACATGTGAAGCACAATGTGAGGACAGCAGAAGTACAACCATTTATAAATATATAAAATGCTTCGAGCAATCGCTTTTCCGCAAATATCAAATTGTGTCTTTTATTATAGCAATTATTTTTTCATATAAAATAGCCATTCCAAGAATCTAGCATCAGTATCACTATAAAAGGAAGATCGAAAAATGCAATATAACAGCGGTATGGTAGATTAAACTGGCTAAACAGCTGGGAGGATTCACCAATGATGAGCCAGCCCCCCCCCCCCCCCCCCCCCCCCCCCATTATTTTTTCATTGCAGTAAGAACAGTAGAAATTGTTTATCTTTAAAAATAATCATACGCGTCTATAATAGTTTCGAATTTTGAAAACAGATTGCGCGCAAATGAATCATAGAATTTATTGTATATACATATATTTTAGGAATCAATATATTTCATCAGTTTTTTTTTTAATACAAATTTCTATGAAGTCGCTATTTATTCCTGATATGATAAAGTGAAAAGTTTTCACGAAACTTTGCACAGAGATTCTGCAAACAATCATTCTTCAAATGTTTGCACGCTTAACCAAAAGTCAAAAGTCTGTTGGACAAAACTTTATATAGTTATTTCTATATTATAATACCAACTTAGAACAAAGAACTCCTGTTGTAGAAAGAAATTCTAAAGATTTAAGTGCTAATTTTCACAAATGGCCGTAAAATCGCATAAAAAAATCATAATAAGGCACAATTTGGATTATAGATTATAAACACAAGGTAATAAGACCAAATCCAAATAAATAAATAGTGTGTGACGTTTTGGTAACAGCGTTGTTACCATCTTCAGACAAACGCTGTTACCGAAACGTCACACACTATTTATTTATTTGGTCTTATTACCTTGTGTTTAAAAAAATTATATAAAATACCAATTTTGGAGATGGTGTTGCAAGAAATAAATTCTATATATTGCAGCAATATAGTGAATGTATAAATTGAAAGCTACCATATATATAAGAAATGGGATTTTAAAACTGCCTCGGACTAATCCGCTCAACTAGTACAACACACTGGGCACCAAGTCGATTCGGCAAACAAATGAGGAATCTACGAAGCTATTTCCTTTCACTCCGGCCGCGTCCTCCTATATATTGTCTCACCCATTCCTATATATCCTCTTTTTAACAATTTATATATATATATATATATATATATATTATGATACATTAGCGCGACATCTGTTATGAAAATTCGAAACTATTATAGACGCGTATGTTTTTTTTTTAAATAAACAATTTCTACTGCCCTTACTGCAATGGAAAAATTAATTGGAGGGCTTGGCTCATCAGTGGGGAACCCTCCCAGCGGTTTAGCCAGTTTAATCTACCATATAGCTGTTATATTGCATTTTTCGATCTTCCTTTTATATTGATACTGTTGATAAACTTTTGGGACGGGTATTTTAGATGAATTAAGAGCTTTGAGGACCGCAGAATTACATACAAATATAAATATATAATATGCTTCGAGCAATCGCTCTTGGTGAACCAGGCCCTCCCATTTAATTTCCATTGCAGTAGAAATTGTTTTATTTATTTTTTATAAATATAAAGCAATAACGCGCCATTTATATACAGTAAATGAAGACATTAAGACGCGAATGTTTCTTTCACAAATAAACTTCTACTGTCCTTACTGCGATGAAAAATATTGGGAGGGCTTGGTTGATCAGTAGTGAACCCTCCCAGCAGTTTCACCAATTCAATCTACCAGACCGCTTCTTTAGATCTCTAATACTGTACTGGATCATTCTGCTTTTATATGTTACACTGAAGGGTGGAATCTCAGAAATCGCATTTAAGCAAACTATGGACATAAAACACTCGCGTCTTAATGTTTTCATTTGTTATATATATAAGACGTGTTATTTCTTTATATTAATTTATGCCAAACTGGCCTTGTCCTTATTGCTTGAGGAAGAGATTTTTTCGATTCAAATATTTATACGTAATTTTGATGTCACAAAAGCTTATGTCCATAGTTTGCTTGAATACCATTTACAAGAGTCCACCATTCAGTGTAGCATATAAAAGCAGAATGATTCAATACAGTATTAGAGCTCTAAAGAAGCGGTCTGGTAGATTAAATTGACGAAACCGCTGAGAGGATTCACTACTGACAAGCCAAGCACTTCCTATATTTTTTCATCGCAATAAAGACATTAGAAATTCGATTTATTTGTGAAAGAAACATTCGCGTCATAATGTCTTTATTTGCTAACTTATCTATATTGATAAAGTAATCAGCTAGAAAATGTACAAGGAAGTTCTTGAAGATGATATTTTGTAAACTATGCTTTTACCTTGAAGGGTTCACCATTGACGAACCAAGCTCTCCAAATATTTTTTCATAGCAGTACAGATAGTACAAGTTTGTTTTGTGTGTAAAAGAAACATTCGCGTCTTAATTTTTATATTTGCTGTGTGTAATATTGGAGTGATAATCTGTCTCAATTCTACGAAAAGCCATCCGTATTCAAGTCAAACAGAACGGTGAAATCTCAGCATAGGTTATTGTGTCCTACCAAAATGAGTAAGACGTTAAGCCGACAGGATTAGGGTCGGCAAGCAAATATTACATTGCCATAAATGTCACAATTTACTGGCTAATGATTTACTATGGAACTTTGATTGCCTGCACAGTTCTATCCTTAATGAAGTCACAATTTATACCAATGAGGTTAACGTCTAGTTTAGGAACGAGAAAGTCCTGAAGCGATCATAATATGTCGAGGATTAGCATGTATTCACATATCTGTATATATTTATAATTGTATGTAATTATACTGTATTCGAAGCTTATGTCCATAGTTCATCTAAAATACCCATTTCAAGAGTCTAGCATCAGCATCACTATAAAAGGAAGATCGAAAAATGCAATAAAACAGCGGTATGGTAGATAAAACTGGCGAAACCGCTGGGAGGGTTGACCATTGATGAGCCAGGCCCTCCCATTATTTTTCCATTGCAGTAAGAACAGTAGATTTTTTTTTATTTTTAAAAAGAATCATACGCGTCTAAAATAGTTTCGAATTTTCATAACAGATGGCGCGCTAATGTATCAAATATCTGTAATCAAACATTACAAAAATCCCTGGAAAAATTAGAGGGAGGGCCTGGCTCATCAGTGATGAACCCTCCCAGCGGTTTCGCCAGTTTAATCTACCATACCGCTGTTATATTGCATTTTTGGAACTTCCTTTTATAGTGCTACTGATGCTAGACTCTTGGAATGGGTATTTTAGATGAACTATGGACATATTCTTTGAGGTATAGTAATGAAAGAATCCTTGGTGAAAGAGATCAACAAAGTACCAAGTTTAAAACTATATTTTCGTTATTATACAGTAATAAATGTCTTTAATAAATAAAAATTCCATCTCCCAATTTTAATATTGTTCTGTGTTTTTTATCAAAATTATTCGTAAAAATTTCTCAGCTCGATTACAAATTTTTCTTCCTATTTATTCACTCTTTAAAAAAAAACTTATATTAAGCCTTCTTCTAGAAAAACTTTTTATTTTTGGATTATTAGATAAGCTATTTAAGCTTTATTCGGTTCCCCGGACCCAAGTAAACTGCGTAATAGAGAGAGAGATCTTTGTAGAATCTATATTTTAACGACTATATTACAATTTTTATCTTGGGTTATATAATCTCTTTGAAAAAATTCATAAAAAGGGTCAAATCATAAGGTCAAAGGTTTCTTTCAAAGTATTTTTTTATATCATTTTGCCGAGTTTTCAAGCATTTCTGCCCTTCCACAAGAGAAAAATAGAAAACGCACAAGATGATGAACTGTTTATATACATGTTATATTTAAAAATGATTTCTGCTGTTGACTTTGGAATATTATTTTCTAATTATTTTTTGGATACATTGGTATGATTATGATATTGTTTTGCAGTCGTGGGGAATAATTAAATAGTTTTGATCAGAGATTGCTTTAATTGAACTAAAGGAATATATAAAAAACATAATTTGATAAAAGTACTGTGGATTAAGGCGTAAGAAAAAAGAAATGAAAACTTATTTACATAATGTACAAAAGGTTTGAGCCGGCCATCGGGAAACAACAACAATGAGTTTTTATAGGGGAAGCATGACCTCTTGCAGTCGATTTAACAGAGTATTTGAATCTATGAAATATAATTTTAAATAAAATAATATTTTAATATAACATACATATCTGCATATTAACATATACAGTAGAACCTCCCTTTAGCGGACACCTCTCTGCAAAGGACAGTTTTAATTTACAAAATTATCTTTTTTACTATTTAGCAACTCTCCTGTAAGAGGACCCCTCTCCCTAAAGGACACTTTGACCCTGCAATTAGGTGTTATCCAAACGATAACATATTTTTCAAATAAAATGTCAAATATATTTATTGATCAATAAAATAACGCCTTGTATATCAATATTGAGGCGATAAAATTCAGGCTTGCGGAAATATGAATTTCTATAAAAACATTTTAACATTTGTGAATTAAGATATGAAAATATAAAATTATTCCCGGATAGCCTGATATTTTCGCCTTAATATGATTTTATAATTGAAGACAATAAAAAACACTAGGTAAAACATACAAAACCTCAAATTTACATATCGGATTTTGTGCTTCTCAATATGATATTCAGTATTTCAATATTCATCCTCTGATTTACTGCTCTGTTGTCAAGTTATATTGACAAACATTAGCACTTTTATCTCAATATTTAGCGGGAAGAATGTTGTTTGTTAAGTGAACCAATATCTCACGTCTTCTCATTGGACGAATGTGGCCATGTTTGTATATAAGAGAGGGCTAAGGGAATGTGAGGGATATTGTGGTGGATTATTGTGTGGAGAAGCTTAAAGCATTCTCTAAGTCCGTGTCTGGTGATCTCCTCACATACCTGTGTAACCCCGATCCGATCCCTACCAACACTACAATAAAAGTACTGTTTTGTTTTTATAACAAATCGTGGATTTTTATTTATTTCCCTTTTATTGTTGTTGTTGTACTCTTGAGTGTACGCTTTTCTCTCTCTCTCTCTCTCTCTCTCTATGTGTACAAATTATTATTACTTTCAGGCCCTAGTAAATTGCACATTGTGTGTTAACCCGTAAAAGCAACATTAGTCACTGTAATGTTATAGATGAGCATTTATTGAGCGATTATGTATTGGATATATTCAGGACTGTGTGAGGAACGGGAGCAATAGATGAAGGAATATCTGGATAGATGATAGTATGTGCATTCTTGCCTCTTCTCCGTTTAGAAGGATCAGCTATTCACAAGTAGCAGTTATTCGAATTATCAGTGGGCTCTCGCCAAATTCTTGAAAAAGCAAACCTTATTGCTATCTTCACACTTCTGTACCATGACTCTAATGTTTTAGTGCAAAAACTGAAGTTGGGTGCCCAAGGTTTGTCCCGGTCGCCAATTGGTTTGATTCACACATCTTGACAGAAGAAATCAATGAGTATTAATTCGTCGTCTGATATCGGTTTTAAGGATCTTTTTATTTTGATACCCAAGATGTGAGTTTACCATTTATCCCTAAATAGGTAGGTCATGTAGAAATCTATATCAGAACATATTACTTCCCTTCAATACCGTGGACCCCACAAAGATGGTAAATATCTGAATGTGTCCCATATTTTGAGCATACCACATATATTAGGCAGTGTCTTAAAAATTGAACTCTTAGAAGATATACACACGATATTTATATTAGATGACACCTATAGTACAGTATAATAAATGTTTTGATATATAGAAATTGAATAAAAATGATGCGTTGTGAAGGAACCGGGGATGCTTCTGCGGAGGAGAAATTTAAGACTCGAAACATCTACTTCTGGAATGTCCAATTTTTCGGGATTATAGGGAAAGAAAATTTGGTGGCATCGGACAGCTACATGAATTCGTAGATGAGAAAATAACATATAAAATTTTTAATCAGTTTTGTAGATATATACATGTCATAATTTGCATAATATCCAAGATGTATAATTTCTTTTCGCCAAAATAAGTATTTAAACATGTTAAGCTTGTGTTAAAATGTAAATATGCAAATTGATCCATCTATAAAAATGTACAGAAATAAACGTGGCAGACATCTCGGGCGAATGCTACGGCACGTCGCGGGTGCGCTGCTCATTTGGCTGGAACTAATTCTTGGGGATTACATGCATAACGGTTGAACCCTTCCATTCGATCACGACATATACAACTATCTTTTGAACTGGGAAAGAGAGTAAGGAAATTGCCTTTGTATGTTTGGTTGTTTTCTCCTTGACATATTTTCTTTGGATAATTATGTAAAATAATTGAATTGTATATATATAAGCTTGTATATAGCCAATTCGTTATGATGTTAGAAATGTATTGACGCATATATCCCTGAGTTTGGGATATCGCGTTATAGGATGTTAACTATATTGTAAGATTATAAACTCAAAAGGAGCTTCTTCTATAAAACATGTTTATTTCACTAGCTTTCAATCGACATCGTTCTTCAACGGGCGTAAAGACAAGGTGTGCAATTATCTAGCCGTACATTGAGAGTCAAGATATATACAATTTTGTAACTAACATGATGGCTGGTAGAATTACAAATTAAGAAATAAACCAGTTGTGTAAATCCTTGTATTGGAGTGAGGTAAACAATCAAAAATAAAATAGAAATCCCCAAGATTTACCATTTATTAATGCAATAGCTATGAATCACAATTTCAGATGCATCCCTCATTTGTGTGTGTGTGCTTATTTATCTACTTAAAAAAACTTACTCTCACACAAGGATTTACACAACTGTTCATTTCTCAAATTTGTAATTCCACCTGCCATCATGTAATTTATAAATTTGTATATATATTGGCTCTCAATGTACGTGTTTTTAATTGTACACATCACACCTTGTCTTTACGCCCGTTGAAAAACGATGTCGTTCGAAAGCTATCGAAATAAATATGTTATATAGAAGAAGCTCCTTTTGAGTTTATAATCTTATAATTAACATCCTATAATGCGATATCCCAAACTCAGGGATATTTGCGTCAATACATTTCTAACATCATAATAAATAGGCTATATACAAGCTTATACAATTCAATTATTTTACATAATTATACAAAGAAAATATGTCAAGGAGAAAACAAACAAACATACAAAAGCAATTTCCTTAAAATTTCCTTCCATCTCTTTCCCAGTTCAAAAGATAGTTAAATATATATCTACGAAATTGATTTAAAATTTTATATGTTGCTTTCTCATTTACGAATTCATGTTGCTGTGTGATGTCACCAAATTTTCTTTCCCTATAATACTGAAAAATTGGACATTCCAGAAGTAGATGTTTCGAGTCTTGAATTTCACCTCTGCAGAAGCATCCCGGTTCCTTCACAACGCATCATTTTTATTCTAATTTTGTTCATTTTCTATAGAAGAATATCCTTTTGAGTTTATAATCTTATAGTTATGGTATTCGAAAGTGGATGTCTACATAGGATGTTAATAAAAAAGATGGACTTACCAGATTTTTTCTCAGATTCCGCCGGTTTCATCTGCACCGGGTTGTGAAGCTGCACACACAACTGAGGTTAAAGGAGAGAAACTTGGTCGCTTCATTCACTTCGCTATGGTCTAGTAAAGAAAACTAGGTCTAAAAACCGTTCTATGAAATTGTCACCTTCACTTGGTTCCTGAAAGTCAAAATATTAATCAACATTACTACTCTGATATACGTATATATAGTTGAACTGCTTTTCACATGTGTAGACACGTGTTGTACTTACAGTAAAAGCAATAGCCTACTTCTACCCACCATGATTATCTTGGCCTGTACCACATGTACTAGGGATAAGAAAAAATACCTCTGATATATACTTTGCCAACCCTATGAAATCCTAGAAAAAAGACCAGAAAGGAAGTCATAGGTTTTTCATCATGACAACACACGCCATTGTTAAGACGTTTTAGAAATATATAATGTACTAATTAAATAATTAAAGAAGGTTCCCGGAGATGAGTTTCTTTTTAATTCAAATATCATCTCAGGCTTTCAGGCGTCTGATGCAATATATAATGTACAGGTTTTGAAAATAAAGCAATCCATAAATAGATGCTTAATTAAAATACATATATTGGATCAAAATATAATTTATATACCAAAATTTCAGTTATCTTGAAGATAGACGTTACCTTGCCGGCATTCATATTTCTATGATAAATAGACACTTCGGCCAGTTAGAGTTTTATTTTCTCAACGTTTCGACAAAATTCTTTTGTCTCCGTCAGGAGTAATAAAAATAAAGTATTTGGCGAAGGGTTAAAAATTTCAGTTGGCTGAACGCCAACCTTTTTCAAGGTATTATAACATATTTAATTAATACCTTGAAAAAGGTTGGCGTTCAGCCAACTAAAATATTGGTAAATGAATTATATTTGATCCAAAATATGCTTTTTTATTTAAAGATTTATTTATGGATTGCTCCATTTTCAAAACAGTTAAATGTAATATTTACTTATATGTCAACAACTAACTCAGCGCCGCATAAATTGTTATACCTTGAAAAAGGTTGCGTTCAGCCAACTTAATATTGGAAAATTAATTATATTTGATCCAATATTTATGCCTTTTCATATAAAGATTTATTTATGGATTGTTCTATTTTCAAAACAGTTAAATGTAATATTTACTGATTTACTCTCTTCATTTTATTTATTTTTTGCTTATTCCTAGTACACGTGGTACAGACCATGATAATCATGGTGGGTAGAAGTAGGCGACTGCTTTTACTGGAAGTGCACCACATGTCTACACATGTGAAAAGCAGTTCGACTTTGCACTTACAAATGTGCCAGGGCCCACTTTGGTTACTTCCATCGCTGGTGAGGTTGGACTTTTGAAAGAATCGGGGGCCATTGGAGCATTTTTTTTTTAAACATAAAAAGTGCCCAATGCGGGAATCGAACCCGGGTCGTAGCGGTCGAAAACCAACGGTTTAGACCATCCTTCCACCGACTCCCCACTCTCTTTATTTTATAGCCAAACCATGTATAGGATACATTGCTTAATGCTACAAAATATAAATATCGTAATTTTAAACCTTTCAGAAATTTTCCAAGCTCACATTCCTACTTTGCTCTGGGCGACTTCATTAATTAACATTCCGTTCCGCCTAACTGGCCT
Organism: Cordylochernes scorpioides; assembly: GCA_030710605.1. Taxonomy (NCBI): domain Eukaryota; kingdom Metazoa; phylum Arthropoda; class Arachnida; order Pseudoscorpiones; family Chernetidae; genus Cordylochernes; species Cordylochernes scorpioides. The sequence goes on from CP092870.1 coordinate 49,871,009, forward strand.
TGTCTTTATTGGTTACTGTAGAACATTGCTCGATGCGGATATTTATATGTAGTTCTACTGTCCTTAGTTGTCCATAGTTTGTTAACTAAGATTCCATCCTTCATTGTCGCATTACATCTCTAGAGAGCGGTCGTAGAATTGAATTGGTGAAACCGCTGGGAGGGTTCACCACTGATGAGCGACCACTTCTCTTCCAGGATGGTGTCTTTCCACAATGCACCATCTGCAGGACCAAAGAGGCCTCACCAGACCACCTCTTGGAATGTATGTGAGCCTCAAGACCGCTTCTCTTCCAGGATGGTATAACGACCTACCACAATGCACCATCTGCAGGACCAAAGAGGCCTCACCAGACCACCTCTTGGAATGTATGTGAGCCTCAAGACCGCTTCTCTTCCAGGATGGTATGACGACCTACCACAATGCACCATCTGCAGGACCAAAGAGGCCTCACCAGACCACCTCTTGGAATGTATGTGAGCCTCAAGACCGCTTCTCTTCCAGGATGGTATAACGACCTACCACAATGCACCATCTGCAGGACCAAAGAGGCCTCACCAGACCACCTCTTGGAATGTATGTGAGCCTCAAGACCGCTTCTCTTCCAGGATGGTATAACGACCTACCACAATGCACCATCTGCAGGAACAAAGAGGCCTCACCATCTTGGAATGTATGGAAGCCTTAAGACCGCTTCTCTTCCAGGATAGTGACTTCCAACAATACATCTGCAGGATCAGAGAGGCCTCATCATCTTGGAATGTATGGAAACCTCAAGACAGGACCCCAACCCTACCAAGATTGTAAATTTGATTTATAAACTTAGTCTCAATGACCTTGTATAATTAAATACAATGGGATAATAATAATAAAAAACACGGATGAGAAAAACCCTCTCACTACTTTTCAATGCAGTAAAGACATTAAAAGGTTTATTTATTTGTAAAAATTCGTGTTTGGAAGTTTGATTTCTTATACACAGGTGGCACTTTATTGCATAATGATAAATTGAGCTTTTACTCTGACATGAGCAGGTACTTCTAGGAGCTTATTGGCTCATGTTAACCTTCCCGACATTCTTTTTAGAAACCTTATGTGCGCGTAGGTTATTTCAAATAATTCTATATAGAATTATATCTATGTATAATTTCTTTTCGCCAAAATAAGTATGTTAAACTGTAAATATTTAATTAAAAATACATATATTGGATCAAAATATCATTTATTTTACCAATATTTCATTTGGCTGAACGCCAACCTTTATCAAGGTATTATAACATATTAATGTGTGTCAACAACAAACTCAGAGTCACATAACGTCAATTACATCATAACTTAAATTATGTGACGCTGAGTTTGTTGTTGACATACATTAATATGTTATAATATTTAGATAAAGTATGGCGTTCAGCCAACTGAAATATTGGTAAAATAAATTATATTTTGATCCAATATATGCCTTTTTAGTTGAATATTTTTTAAAAGACTGCTCTATTTAAGCGTTCAGCCAACTGAAATATTGGTAAAATAAATATTTTGATCCAATATATGCCTTTTTAGTTGAATATTTTTTTATGGACTGCTCTATTTAAGCTTGTGTTAAAATGTAAATATACAAATTCATCCATATATAAAGATTGTACAAAAATAAACGTGGCAGACATCGAATGCTACGGCACGTCGCTGCTCACTTGGGTTGAACTAATTCTTGTGGATTGTAAGTATAATGGTTGTACCCTTCCATTCGATCACGACATGTATGTATTTAATTTTCTATACAACTTCGGTCCAATAATTCCATGAACTTTCATACTGAACAACAAAAGAATAAAGATTAATATGATTCAAATAAATTAATATTTTGCAAGACATTTGCGTGGCACAAAGATATATTTATACAAAGTTCTAAAATACTATTCGATTTCTAGACCACAAAATATTAGTACAAATAAACTGTTATTGAATCATGAAAAATATAAGGAACTTGCGTATTTAAATGTTTTCCATTATTATAAATAGATGTGCGTTATTGTCCTATAATTGATTTATGCCTAACTGGCCTTGTACTTATTGTTTGCGGAAGAGCATTGTTCGATGTAAATGTTTATATGTAATTCTAATGTCCTAAAACTTTATGTCTATAGTTTACTTAAATACCTTTTCTACATACCATATTCCACACTTCAGTGTAACATATATAAACAGAATGATCCAATACAGTATTAGAGCTCTATAAAAGCAGTCTGGTAGATTAAATTGGCGAAACCGAAGGTTCACCACTGAAGAACCAAGCCCTTCCAATATAATGTTCATCGCAGTAAGGACAGTAGAAGTTTGTTTTTATGTTTATAAGAAACTTTCGTTTTTAAATGTTTTCCTTTATTATATATAGATGACTCGTTATTGCTCTATAATTAATATGTATCTGTGTCCAATATTTCTATAAACCTTTTGACCACATATATTCGTGGATGGCTTTTCTTGATTCATCAAGAAATTGGGTTGGCCAAACATCACGGAGCAAGTTAAATAAACGTTTAGTTTATTTTTGCTCCACTAGATGGCGCTCTGCCATCTAAAAAAGCACATGTACTCGTGGCCAGGAGATGCCTTCTTTATTTTTAATATATTTGTTCATAAACAAATATCTATTAAAGACAGAACTTGTTGAATTCTTGAAAAATAGTGCTATAAACATGAATTTGCTCTAAAGAAGTAATATTTAAAACATTATTGTTAGCATAAAGTGAAATAGGTGTATAAAACCGTATTATAATAGGTGATGTATAATATAAAATAAATAAAGCTTCCAGGGCTAAGTTTCTTGTACAAACCTTTTATTTTCAAGCTTTCGGACTTGTCAGTCCTTCATCAGGAGTATCACGTTGATAAATATATGATGTATATGTTATATAAAATATTATTTTATATTTTAAAATTATAAATTCTAGAACAAACTACTCTGTAAAGTCGACCGCCAGATGTCGCGGCTTTCCCTATATAAACCTATTGTTGTTGTTTCCTGTTGGCCGGCTCTTTCTGTAGATATGTAAATACAGTTATTTTATTGATTCTTCACGCCTTAAGTCAGATATATAAACCCATTTCCAAAGATCTTAGAAGAACTAACACTCATTAAAATCACATGGGCGAGCTATCTTGCAGTAAAAGAGGAAAAATTTGTAAATATGAATAAAAACCGATATCATACACAAACACATACAGCTTTATTAAGACCACCGGTCTTATATAGATTCACCACAGGATGGTGGCATAGATGGAGCTCCTATACTCCAGGCAGCACAGAACCCAACAACAGTCTACAAGTCCGACACATGTCCAGTGGCCACACGTTCCTTCGTACGTGTTCTAGTCTTCGCCCTCCTCATCCAAATGGACCGCGACATTCAGCGATTCTATTAATCTCTTCCAAACGGTGACTGCGGTCTTGTAGAATTTATATGAACCAAAATACCTTGATCAAACATCATTGTATTCATCCAATTATATATGTTATATAAAAAATGATAATTCTGTTGATTTTTGGTCATCTTGAGAATTATGCTATGTTAATGCAGTCGTGGTTAAAATCTTGAAAATAAAAAGAGTTAAAATAATGAAGATTAGAAACAGCTTTAATTGAGCTTATTTGATATATAAAAAAAACATAATTTGATAAAAGTACTGCCTGGCTTAAGGCGAGTAGAACAAGGAAAACAAAATATTATTTACATAATGTACAAACGGTTTGAGCCGGCCATCGGGAAACAACAACAATGAGTTTTTATAGGGGAAGTGTGACCTCTGGCGGTCGATTTAGCAGAGTATTTGAATCTATGAAATATAATTTTTAATAAAATAATATTTTAATATAACCTATATTTGTTGAAAAAAAAACGATATCAAGAGAGGCATTCAAACATTTCTCCACAAAATATCAGAATTCTACATCATTAGTTGATAACCTACCAACCTTACATTAAGTTTATAAATTTATTAGAAATAGTTTATCCCATTTTATTCAATTTGATTATTCTATAAAAAATTCTTGTGTCATTTTATGGCTTTCAATTGTTATAATAATTTTGCCCATTATTTTTATTATATCTTTATCGCATAAAAATCCAGCTTTAAAACAATTTGTATTGATCTTATTTCATTTGATATACAAAGCTTATCATTTATTGGACCGGGGTTGTATGAGTTTAGAATCTGTATTTACATTTTAAAACATTGTTGATGTTTATGTTAGAATTTTTGGTGGATTTATAGTAGAAACATTTAAATAGCTGTTTTGCCACTTTGAAACAGATACTTTTATTTTACAAAACGATGGTATACCAGGGAGAAAATGGCAAAACTGATCCTATAAAATGTTTGTAATGTTTACTTAGTATATATATATATAAAATGGTATTTCTGTTGATTTTTGATCATGTTGAGGATTATGGCAATGGTGATGCAGTCGTGATTGAAATCTTTAAAGTATGATAATTAAAAATAGTTTTGATCAGTAATTTAATTGAGATAAAGGAATATATAAAAAAGACATAATTTGATAAAAGTAATACCTGGCTTAAGGCGAGTAGAATAAGGAAAACAAAAGATTATTTACATAATGTACAAAAGTTTTGAGCCGGCCATCGGGGAAGAACAACAACGAGTTTTTATATGCAAAGCGTGACCTCTGGCGGTCGATTTAACAGAATATTTGAATCTATGATATATAATATATATATATATATATGGAAGCAATGGTCGCCTCTCCCGTCAAAATTAACGTCAGAATCTGACGCCATCTATGGCGTCAGATTCTGACGTTAATTTTGACGGGAGAGGCGACCATTGCTTCCATGGATTGATTTCCTCCCGGCAAATTTTCCATCTATATATATATATATATATAATTGAATGTCTGTCTGTGTGTACGCTATAGATTCAAAAACCATACATCCAATCGCCGTTAAATTTTGGGATATTATTAGGTATATCCCCGGGAAGGTTTTTGAAAAATAATTTCCTGAATATCTTGAATATCCTTAGAGTTATTTGCAGATTTGTAGATTTAACTCGCAAGCAGCGTCACGATTGCGACGATGATAACACGTTTTTTTATCTATAAGTTTTATTATCACTAAGTTTATTATCTTAAAGATTATTTATCAAAAGTAAGATTATCTCAGGATGACACGGCAATTTATTTGAGACAAGAATAATGATACAATTCCAAGGCGAAGATACTATTCCTTTAACTTCCAATTACCGAGAGAACCAATTAATATTGATTTTATTCAACTTATCGAGTATTTTTCAAGGGACCGGGAAAAAATGTTCACTAGATAAAATGATGATTTTGTAAAGTAGAAAATTCGGAAAGACAAAATTCAGGATGACACGGCACACAGGGACCGGGAAAAAATGTTCACTTTATCGAGAGATTCAAATTTACGAGTTTCAAATTATCAAAATATATCTTTTTTTTATAAGTTTATAGAGAATTGTTTTAACAAATGTTCGTTAGACAAACCTTTACTCGGGTAAAACCCCGGGCGAAGCCGGGTACATCCGCTAGTTTTAAATAAAATAATATTTTTATATAACATATATATATTTACGCATATATTATGGGTTGGCCAAATATCACGGAAGAAGTAAATGAACGTTTAGTTTATTTTTGTTCCACTAGATGGCGCTCTGCCATCTAGAAATGGTCATGTAAGTGGGTCAGGAAATGCCAATTTTGTTTTTAATACCAAACCTTTTTTATTTTATAATATTTTTTTAAGGAAAATTATAGAAAATTCCGATGTTGATTTAAGAGAATAATTGCGAATTGAGAGTATAATGTCAGTATAGCAAGCTATTACTGAACGAATAAGTAGAATTAAATGTAATTTATATGAAAAGTAGTTGTAAATTAATGATGATTAAAAATAATTATTAAATATTATTATTTGGGTATCAAAAAGGTTTTAATTCTTTATGTAACTTATATGTTATAGCCCTATATTGTTACCTAAAGAATTGAAACATTTTTGATACCCAAATAATAATATTTAATAATTATTTTTAAAATCATCATTAATTTACAACTACTTTTCATATAAATTATATTTAATTCTACTATATATATATTTTTTTTTTTTCACATATTGATTGGTGTTTTTTTTTTTAATCAACATATAGATAAAATTTTGTTAAACGACGTTTGACAATTATACCGCAAATGTTTCTTTTGAGCGAAAATTTGTAATTTATTTTAAGGAGAAATAACGACTATTTCATTCCTCAGGGATGAAGTATGAAAGGACTCTTCACAATTCATCCTTTCATACTTCATCTCTAAGGATAAAATAGTCGTTATTTCTCCTTAAATTACGATTTTTCCTTCAAAAGAAACATTTTCGTTAAATGTGTCAAACGTCGTTTTACAATCTTAAGCCGCATTATATTTTATAATAAATAAACTAGTTAAAATAGAGTGAGTATATTCAAACCCACACCTCCATATCTACAATATCCATATATGCATATTAAAAGACCATAGTATAACTCCCATTAGAAGATTGCCGTTCCATTTTGGCCAAAGATAGTAAGTATATAAGCTAGTAAAAAGAACAAAATTCTCCGTGGGTAAGTGTCAGTTTATTATGTGAATACAAACCCACACAGAAACATGGCCTGAATATTAAAAAGGCTCTCTATCTCCACGAAATGCATGAGATTGACACTCGTTAGGTCATTTCTCCAAGTATTTGGTGATAATGGAAAGACAATTTTAAAATATGCTTACTCTTAATATCTATATATCATCTTATAGACAGAAAATATTGGCAATTATAATGTTAAAGTCATCATTAAAACAATAATTAAATTCTGTTTTCATGTAAAATTAATGAAACATTTAAAATGTTATAAATACAAATACAATGTGCCATCTATATATAACGAATGAAGACTCGAATGTTTCTTTTTCACGAATAAATCAAACTTCTACTGTCCTTACTGTCCTTGGGAGGGTTTGGTTTATCAGTGGTGAACCTTCCCAGCAATTTCGTCAATTCAATCTACCAGACCGCTTCTTTAGAGCTCTAATACTGTATTGGATCATTTTCACCGCAGTAAGGACAGTAGAAATTTGATATATTTGTGAAAAGAAACATTCGCATCTTAATGTCTTTTTTCGTTATTTAAAATGTTTATTAGAAAAGGTCGTTTTATTCATTTACAAATATAATCTAGAATAAATTAGGAATTTGATTAATCTAGATAAGAGGTCTGAGGACCAGTGGGTAACACCCTCGATTCCCGACAGCCATGAACCGGGATTGGACCCCGCGTTAACATTTTGTTTAATATGTGAATAACCTTCACATATATTATTCATTGTTCTGAAAATAGAGCAATCCATTCTTAACGCTAACCTTCATCGAGGCATTACATTTTTGTATACACAATTTTGTATGCGGGGCTGAGTTTTTGTATAAAAAAAGGTAATGCCTCGATAAAGGTTGGCGTTCAGCCAGCCGAAATATTGGCAAATAAATATTTCATTCAATCCAATATATACTATCTATAATTACCATTGTTGTAAATATCAAGGGCTTTGATAAGAATCATATTCCAAATATTTCTTGATCTGTTTTTTGTTCAAGAATACAAGAAAATATGTTGTAAGAGACCATTGGTAGACGCGATGAAACCCCAAGACATTTTTACTCGACTATTGTACCGGCCGTTTATTTAAGATGATATTTATTCCGATAGATGGCGCAAATCTTCAGCAACTTTAAGTTGCACGATGAGGAGATGCCATTTTCATAATATATGATTATTAATCACAAAATAACCATTTAAAATGACTTATTCCCAAAAGTAAACGAAAATCCGCTAACCCTCATTGTCTGAGATTGAGCGTACCAATTTTAAATAACCGATAATCTAGGGGCTCATTAGTAAAGTTAGAAAACACAAGTTCTTATTCCAAAGACCATTTGTTGGCTGGATTCAGATAAAACACATCAACCTATGGTTTATTTAACCACCGACGTTTCAGTGACTTCCTGTCATTCTCTTCAGTGGAATGATTATTTTGAATTCTATTTCTGAACTAGGTTTCGCCCGGATTTTAGCAGAGGTGAATGTTTGCCTAACAAATATTTCATTAAATATATATTTAAGCTAACATCTCTACTGAATCGATTTTTATAAAGATATATAAGATATATCAGCGGTTTCGCCAATTTAATCCACCAGACCACTATGTAATATTGTTGCAAATGTCGAAGTATGGATAAACTGGCAGTCGTTTGGGTCAGGAAATCCGGGCGAAGCCGGGTACATCCACTAGTAGTAGTGCCAATACACACAATAGCTTGTATATTATATATATATACTGTGTATATATATTATACAAGCGCGCTATTGAATTGGAAATACAGTAGAAACTTCCTGCAAAGAACACCTAGTTACAGAACCAAACTCTCCTTTAGGGAGAGGTGTCCTCTTACTGGAGAGTTTCTACAGTAGAACCTCCCTGTAAAGAACACCTAATTGCAGAGCCAAAGTGTCCTTTAGAGAGAGGTGTCCTCTTACCAGAGAGTTACTATAGTAGAACCTCCCTGTAAAGGATACCTAATTGCAGAGCCAAAGTGTCCTTTAGAGAGAAGTGTCCTCTCACCAGAGAGTTGCTACAGTAGAACCTCCCTGTAAAGGACAACACCTAATTGCAGAGCCAAAGTGTCCTTTAGAGAGAGGTGTCCTCTTACCAGAGAGTTACTATAGTAGAACCTCCCTGTAAAGGATACCTAATTGCAGAGCCAAAGTGTCCTTTAGAGAGAAGTGTCCTCTTACCAGAGAGTTGCTACAGTAGAATCTCTCTGTAAAGGACAACACCTAATTGCAGAGCCAAAGTGTCCTTTAGAGAGAGGTGTCCTCTTACCAGAGAGTTACTATAGTAGAACCTCCCTGTAAAGGATACCTAATTGCAGAGCCAAAGTGTCCTTTAGAGAGAAGTGTCCTCTTACCAGAGAGTTGCTACAGTAGAATCTCTCTGTAAAGAACACCTAATTACAGCGCCAAAGTGTCCTTTCGGGAGAGATGTCCTCTGACCAGAGAGTTGCTAAATAGTAAAAATGGAAATTTTGTAAATGAAAACTGTCCTTTGTAGAGAGGTGTCCGCTAAAGGGGGGTTCTACTGTGTATAATTAAATAAATATATTTCAAGAGGTATACAAGCTATAAAGAATTTTAGCAAACGATCTAATTTACTTCAATCAATATTTCACTTCTGAACATTAATAATTCTTAATTAATGTTTGATGAGAGAAATCAGTAAATAGAAAAATAAGATCATTTAATAACTTATAACTTCATTTTTTCCGTATAATTCCTTCTATTATCATCTCTCATTTTGTAAGCCTGAATCTAAAAATAAGTTTATTTTCCTAGAAATTTAATATTTCTTAAAGCACACACAGAGTATTATATTAATAGATTTTCAATAGTTTGTTGGGTGTGCCTAAGGGTTTTCGAGAAAATAGTCTCAGGACCAGGCTGGAACATTTACCTCGTATAGAAGGAAAACAAACTTATATAGGGTGAAAGTTGAGGCGCCAAGTTGTTCCAAAATTCTCTCAGGGGGTTCGGCCATGTTTATCATATAGATTAGATTCACCAAAATTTCACAACTGACTCAAAATTAAATCGCATATTTTACTTCTTCTCTTCCAACTTTTTAACAAAATATTTTTAATACAGACTCGAGTAAGGGTTAGTTTTAAAAAGTAAACACACGCTGAAAAAAGGGTTTTTATGAAAATAATTATTGTAGGAAAAAAGGCGCTTTTTAAAAATAAAACTAATATAATCTTTAAAAGGGTAAGCAGATTATATTCATTTTGAAAAATAAAAATGTTTTTCTACATTTTTTTTAATCCTTTGTCATTTTTAGACTCGGGCTGTAGTTATGTATTGGTGGAAGTGGTCCTAGCGTGAACTGTCGTGGTTCTGTGAATAGACAGCTGCCCTAGAGACCATGCCTTCCTCTACTGAGGGTGGGCCACATGGTCTCTCCATATCTCCCTCCTTCAATGTCTTCCTCTACTGAGGGTGGGCCACATGGTCTCTCCATATCTCCCTCCTTCAATGTCTTCCTCTACTGAGGGTGGGCTACATGGTCTCTCCATACTTCCCGGTCCTCCGCCATCTTTTTAATTTCTAAAGACCATGTTTTACTCTGGGGCTGATACTGTGATTTCGCCTAATAACTCCTCATGGGAATTGTGAATCACAGCTTGCAAATCCTGTTGTCACTGACATGCCTCTATTGAGAATTGCCTCAGAATATTAGAAGTTTGTTGCTAGTAGCTCAGCATCCTTTTCCTTGCGGAGAGAATAGCAGCTTTGTCATCTTATCGGCTACAGGGACATCGTCTATTCGGAAGATAAATTCGGCTTGATTCAGCGGTGTAATCCTGCAGTCAGTCGCGATAAAATGCAGATCAGAGCAACCATGACCTCAAAGTCCGCTTAGCAATCTTAATTTTATCTTCTTTAATCTACCCAGCATCTTTACCAAAATTCCACTTGGAAAATTAGGAAAGTCAAACTTTACGATGACACGACAATTTATTTATAGCACAAGAACAAATTAAAATTGATAGAATACCAGAGAGGCAATAAAGCAAGTTTACAGAGCAGCAAAATAATATATAATTAATAATATATGTTCATATATATATATGTTGATACAATATATATAATAAATGGAGTTATATCTATAATATATGAACGAATATTGGTATAAGAGAAGTAGTATAGATAGTTATATATATTGTAGCAAATTATTATATTAACGGTTTCATTTTTGATGTTTATACCTCTGTAAACTTCTCTTATTGCTTATCTTTTGTTTATCATTCATAGTTTGTTCTTGTCTTAAATAAATTGCTGTGTCATCCTGAAGTTTGTATTTCCTAATTTTCCACGTGGCAATATATATAAAGTCGAGAATATAGAATTATATAAAAATACACCAATATCTCGCTTTGCGTCGTTTCGTTTTGCGTTTTTTTCGAAGTTGCGTCGCTGCTTAATTTTTACTGATTTTCACTGTGCGTCGTTAGATTTTCGAAGTTGCGTTGTTTTGGATTCGAGTCTTTAATTTTTTTTTTTTTTGAATTTTTTATTTTCCTAAAATATGGCAACACCTTTGTTTTTGATTGCGCCTTCACATATTTTCACTTTGCGTCGTGTTTTTTTGGAACGTAACCCCGACGCAAAGCGAGGTATGGGTGTACATGCAAATTATTTGTTATTTGTCCATACTATATATTGTTTTCAAGTGATATGTATAAAACATTTATTCTTTTATGAAAATATATAATATGCTTCGTGCATTGCTCTTCCATATATTGTAAGTGAAAGTATCTTCAAAACACAATTTTAATATTGTCAAGTAGCTCTACAACGACAGGAAGCTCCATGGGACACCTGTCAATCATCACTGGCCCCTGGGGGGACAGGTGTGAGGGGTTCTCGGAATCTTATCAGCGAATAAGAAAAACGGGACGGTGGCTGACCACTCTCATTACCTTGGGATAAGTTGTTCTCCCTATAAATACCTCTTGTATATAATTTTATTGGAGAACTGAAAGGTAAATACCCACCTTTATAGTAAATTATTTATTGTCAAATTTTCCCTTGCTTTATTTATCCCCGCGACAATACGATGCAATATAGAGACATCTTTTATAAGAATTTAAACAATTTTTGACGCGTATGTTTCTTTCTAAAATAAATCAATTTTCTACTGCCCTTACTGCAATGCTGAAATAATGGGAGGGCTTGGCTCATCGGTGGTAACTTTAATTATTAAGAACACATTTTCCATAGGTCTTATATTATAAAGATGTTTTTTTTTTGTTTATCCCTAGTATACGTGGTACAGTCCACGATAATCATGGTGGGTAGAGATAGGCGACTGCTTTTACTGTAAGTACACCACATGTCTACATATGTGAAAAGCAGTTCGACTTTGCACTTACAAATGTTCCAGAGCCCCGTTTTGGTTACTTGCACGCGCTGGTGGTGTTGGTGGTGGTGGTGTAATCAGAAAAAAAGTGTCCAATGTGGGAATCGAACCCGGGTCGTAGCGATCGAAACCCAACGGTTTAGACCATTCTTCCACCGACCCCACTAGCGGATGTACCCGGCTTCGCCCGGGTTTTATCCGAGTAAAGGTTTGTCTAACGAACATTTGTTAAAACAATTCTCTATAAACTTATATTAAAAAAATAATAGATATATTTTGATAATTTGAAACTCGTTAATTTGAATCTCTCGATTAAAGTGAACATTTTTTCCCGGTCCCTTGGAAAATACTCGATAAGTTGAATAAAATCAATATTAATTGGTTCCCTCGGTAATTGGAAGTTAAAGGAATAGTATCTTGCCTTGGAATTGTATCATTATTCTTGTCTCAAATAAATTGCCGTGTCATCCTGAATTTTGTCTTTCCTAATTTTCTACATTACAAAATCATCGTATCATCATGATAATATTTAGAGCAGATTGTTGAATTATAACAGATAAATTAGAATATTTATCTTGATTATTTTTAGGCAAAAAGTTATTTCAAAAATTTTATTTGCTAGAAACCTTCCCAGTACTATACTAAATAACTTCCCAATGTTTCATGGCGTTCCAATGAGTGGTTTGGTCAGGCATAAAGTACACACAGACAGACATTCAATTTTAAATATATAGACTAGACGAATGACCCGGGCAACGCCCGGGTTTACCCGATTAAATGTTTTATTCAAACACTATTCGTTACAATTATAAATTGGCGCCGTGGATGTCACTCTTGTGAAACCTCCCGCTCCAAACTTTACAGTCAGATTAGTTACGATATAAATCTTCAAATCGAGCGAGCGTCTATAAATATTTCGATTTAGATCAAGTATTCTAATTAGTAAACGAACTATTATTAATAAAATTTTGAAAAGATTTCGATTTTAAACGTATTTATAACCTTGATAGAGGGCGCTGTTCGTGAGCTAAGTAGAATAATTTGAATATATAGTTTTAATATTTAATTTATATATAATTTATGAACGGAAAAATATGTCCAGGGTAGCCTAGTGGTCATGGCATCTGCCCGGTAAACGGAAGGTCGTGGGTTCGATAATAATAATAATAATTATCATTAGATAATGATCATAATGATGATGCGCGCGTTGATGACCAAAATCTATCCGTGAACTTCACACAGTGAACTTCACACAGACAGAATAAGGCAATTATATAAGTAGATATTAAAGGTATGAGTTAACTCTTTATTCTACCAATCTATATATATAATTGCCTTATTCTGTCTGAAGCTCACGGATAGAATGCGCGCCCATTGGCTGCCGGCGAACACGTGTCCTCCCTGCCCCCCTCTAGACAACCCTGTTATCAGCTGTGTGATACATACACCTGTCTATAGCGGCCATTCTAGACAACCCTGTTATCAGCAGTGTGTTACATCCACCTGTCTATACAGACCACCCTGTCTATAGCGACCACTGACCACCCTGCCTATAGCGACCACTCTAGACAACCCTGTTATCAGCTGTGTGATACATCCACCTGTCTTTACAGACCACCCTGTATATAGCGGCCATTCTAGATAACCCTGTTATCAGCTGTGTGATACATACACCTGTCTATAGCGGCCACTCTAGACAACCCTGTTATCAGCTGTGTGATACATCCACCTGTCTATACAGTCCACTCTGTCTATAGCGGTCACTTTAGGCAACCCTGTTATCATCAGTGTGTTACATTCACCTGTCTATACAGACCACCCTGTCTATAGCGGTCACTTTAGGCAACCCTGTTATCAGAAGTGTGATACATACACCTGTCTATACAGACCACCCTGTCTATAGCGGCCACTCTAGACAACCCTGTTATCAGCTGTGTGATACATACACCTGTCTATACAGACCACCCTGTCTATAGCGACCACCCAAGACAATGTGTTTAAAATATATTCGCACTCGGGTAAAGCCCGGGCGTTGCCCGGGCCATTCGTCTAGTTCTTTTTATAAACACCTAATTTTCTTTAGAAATTTCTGGAGCGTGAACTAAATTTGTGACTTGGTTGAACAAACTTGACAGATATTTTAATAAATCGCTAGTCTTTTTCTCTTTATAATTTTTGATCTAAAAATCAATATTAATTGTTATGAACATTTTGAGACGGTTTAAATATGCTAGTTATAATGCTTATACTGGAGAGAATATGAAGTTTAAATAAACGCAAATACTCCTAAACACTGAGTGATGGCATTCTAAATTTGACGTTTGCCAAGTTTTATATTATAAATATTGTTGCAAAGTATTTATTATATCTTATATACAGAATATAATTTTTGATATTTATATAATTTATATTTTGTTGCTCTGGAAACTACCCTCATTGCTTAACTTATATCCTATAAATGTTGATGTTGTTCTTGTCTTAAATAAATTGCTGTGTCATACCGAGGTTGGTCTTCCCTAATTCTCCACGTGGCATTTTGGTGGAGATGCTGGGTAAATTAGGGAATACAAACTGAAGATCACCGAGAAGACCTAAAGGCCATGGGTGCTGTGATCTACATTTTCAGAGACTGGCTCCAGGATTCCACCGACGTGTTAAAGCCAAGACTTCATCCAAGATGACGATGTCCCTATAGACGATACGACGCTGAAGTCGCTCAGCACTCCGCAAGATAAAAGATGCGAAGTTACTAGGGACAAAGTCACAAGTCTAAGGGAATCCTTGGCAGAAACACGTCAGTTCAATGTCAGTAACTACAATATTTACAAACTGTGGTTCACAGCTCCCATAGAGTAGAAGCTATGTAGCAAAGTATTTATTATATTTTTTATAAACATATTATTATTATTTGATGGAAACTTCCCTCATTGCTTATCTTATAACATATAAATGTTGATTTTGTGCTTTCTGTAAATAAATAGTTCCAACAATAATTCTTCAGCGCACAGACACACAGAGGCCAAAATTCACGAACTGCGCTATGTAATATTTGAACATCCGCCATAATCGCCAAATATCATCCCAAGCGACTATCCTCTATTTCCAAATCTAATCTAAAAATGGCTGAGGGGTAGACGAAGACTTTGGGTACAGCTAGGACATGGGTCGGTAAACTGTAGCTCGCGAGCCACATGCGGCTCTTTGGATGTGAAGCTCTTTATATAGTTCCATACGTAAATATCAATTATGCGAGTATTATTTATTGTTGGAAAAAAAAAATTTTTTAGCTCTTTAAAAACTTTGAAATTTTGCAAATTGCAATTTTTGACTCTTTCGACTCAAAATTTTGTCACCCCTGAGCTAGGCCATCAAGACTGTAGATAAGTATTTTCACAGCTTCGAGAAAATGTTTTATCAAAATGGTATAATGGCTCTAGAACATAGATGGGCAAAGCATGTAATCTCAAAGGGGATTCTTTTAAGAAATACATTTATTTTATCAAAAACAATAATATTGATATTTTCTTTTTGAAATTACCTTTCTTATATATTTTCCTTAGTAAAACATTTACTAAAAACAACACACTTTACAATATTTAGACTAGATTCATTCATTTATCACACACATTTAGTTAGGTTTGAATAATCTTGCACTCACTGAATTTTTGCCGTGTCTCTTTTTATGAAAGACAATTTGACAATTTAAATAATTTTATTGCCATCTTGTCAATACATTCAAAAGTACATAGTCTGTACTATTTTAAAATGATAATTATATATATTTTCAATTAAAAAGACATATATTGGATCAAAATTTCTTCTATTTTACCAATATTTCAGTTGGCTGAGCGCCAACCTTTATCAGGGTATTATAGGTTAATATGTTATAATACTTTGGAAAAGGTTGGCGATGAGCTAACTCAAATATTGGTAAAATAAATGATATTTTGAACCAATATATGCCTTTTTAATTAAAGATAAATATATAAAATATGTTTTTTTCCAACGGATTTATAACTATTCGATTTATAATATATTATGATGTATTGGCGTGCTAACGCGTATCATAATATAATTGTCATAATAAAATACTCAATTTGATATTTGCGGAAGAGCGATTGCTCGAAGCATATTATATATTTATAATTGTATGTAATTCTGCTGTCCTCAAAGCTTATGTCCATAGTTCATCTAAAATACCCATTCCAAGAGTCTAGCATCAGTATCACTATAAAAGGAAGTTAAAAAATGCAATATAACAGCGGTATGGTAGATTAAACTGGCGAAACCGCTGGGAGGGTTCACCACTGATAATCCAGACCCTCCCATCAATTTTTCCATTACAGTAAGGGCAGTAGAAATTGTTTAATTTTTAAAAGAATCAAAGGCGTCTATAATAGTTTCGAATTTATAGTTTATATTCTATTCTTTTTTGGTAAAGGTTCTCTTAACATTACACGAAGAAAACGTAATAAATAATTGAGTTGATTAATTGATGGAAAATACGCGCGAATAGAGATTCTGTGTTTGTTTACCCGGGGAAAAGAAGACAAAATAAATCTACAATTATATATAAAACATTATTAGAATTATCAAGATGTGATTGAGTAATTATAAAGCACTATTGTTCCCAGATTTTCTGGTAGTTGAACTCTTTTTATTTCATTCAGAATAGAAAGCTAATACTGTGAATAAAATTGTTTTAAAAACCTTTTCAATTAGAAGGAATTTATTGTAAAAAAGTATTTGCTGGAATTCAATGAACCACGAATTAACAAGAAAATATACAATGGTAAAAATAGTCTACTATTGGTTGATCAAACCTTTTGAAACCAGGTCTGAATACAATTAATTTATTTGAAGGGTAAATTTCAAACTGTAATTTGTCAGAAAACAATCTTCGCAGTTTTTCCTCCAAGTATACAAATTTGGTCAATTGCATCTCCCCTTTCCATGGAGTACCCTTTTAAAAAAGACACCACCACTACCACCACTAGAATCAAATGCGTTACTTTGGTAGGATGTTAAAATATTTTGGTGGGGAAAAAATCTACTTATATATTTGCCTTATTCTGTCTGTTTGTCTGTATGTCTGAAGCTCACGGATAGAATGCGCGCCCATTGGCTGCCAGCGAACACGTGGCCTCCCTGCCCCCCTCTAGACAACCCTGTTATCAGCTGTGCGATACATACACCTGTCTATAGCGGCCACTCTAGACAACCCTGTTATCAGCAGTGTGATACATCCACCTGTCTAAACAGACCACTCTGTCTATAGCGGCCACTCTAGACAACCCTGTTATCACCAGTGTGTTACATTCACCTGTCTATACAGACCACCCTGTCTAAAGCGGTCACTCTAGGTAACCCTGTTAGCAGCAGTGTGATACATACACCTGTCTATACAGACCACCCTGACTATAGCGACCACTCTAGACAACCCTGTTATCAGCTGCCTGTCTATACAGACCACCCTGTCTATAGCGGTCACCTTAGGCAACCCTGTTACCATCAGTGTGTTACATTCACCTGTCTATACAGACCACCCTGTCTATAGCGGACACCTTAGGCGACCCTGTTATCAGCAGTGTGATACATCCACCTGTCTATACAGACCACCCTGTCTATAGCGACCACTCTAGACAACCCTGTTATCAGCTGCCTGTCTATACAGACCACCCTGTCTATAGCGGTCACCTTAGGCAACCCTGTTATCATCAGTGTGTTACATTCACCTGTCTATACAGACCACCCTGTCTATAGCGGTCACCTTAGGCGACCCTGTTATCAGCAGTGTGATACATCCACCTGTCTATACAGACCACCCTGTCTATAGCGACCACTTTAGACAACCCTGTTATCAGCTGTGTGATACATCCACCTGTCTATACAGACCACCCTGTCAATAGCGACCACCCAAGACAACGTTTTTAAAATATATTCGCACTCGGGTAAACCCCGGGCGTTGCCCGGGCCATTCGTCTAGTGTAAAATAAATTGTCTAAGAATTCATTAATCCTGCCATTATCTGGTTTTGTGTATTTTACCAGAATTATGAGTAGGTGGAGCAATGTGATAAACCGTCGGTTTTCGACAATCACGACTCGGGTTCGTATCCCTCATTGGGAATCAGAATTGTGAATATTTATTTGCTAATAACACTTGTTAAGATGTGTTCGTAACTCTCTGTCAAAGTAAAATATCAGAAATGAAGACATCAATACACTCCACTCTATAGAATCAAACCAAAGGTATACTGAAGTTGCCTTAATTGCAGGATTAAGCCGGGAAATCGATGCAGGCCCTCTAAATGTAAGCAGTTAAGGAGCGGAGAAAATTAGCTGCGGACCCCACAATTCCGGGATTAGGAAAATAAAGTCCGGTGTTTATTCAGGGAGAGATGTCGCCGGGTTGCCAATTAATTCCCGTCCGTCCGTCAAGATTTATTTATTTATTTCCTACCGATTAGAAAGACTCTCCCAATATTACGGGGAAACTTTCTCCCGCTATTTATTCCCAAAATGATTGTGGGGCTCAGAAAAATATTTTCTTTCCATATAAAATGATTATTTCTCTCGCATTATATAATATGGAAAAAATTGCACAAATGTGATATTTTACTGGGATATGGTGCATAAATTATGAAAAAGGCATCTCCTTATCGTGTAACTGAAAGTTTCTGATGGCTTGCGCCATCTATCAGAATAAAAATCAACTATTCGTTGCTTTTTTAATTATTCCAGAATTGGCCAAATATCCATTCTTGATAAATCAAGAAAAGATAACCTCGTACGCGTTTCGGGCTGTTGGCCTTCATCAGCGTGGTGCAAGCTGTACCTCAAGGACCAAAAAAAAAAGGTAATTCAGGCATCCTGAAAAATAATGAAACGGGTAGTTAAGGCCAGATTGGCCAATTCTGGAATAATTAAAAATAAACGAGAATACGTAGTTGATATTTATTCCGATAGATGGCGCAAGCCATCAGCAAATTTCAGTTGCACGATAAGGAGATTCCTTTTTCTTTTTCATTATATAATGTATTATTGTGTAAACGATAGCCTAAACTTATTTTTTTATTAATTATAAGACGATAACATGCCATCTATATATAAGGAATGGAAGATTAAAGCACGGATGTTTATTTTATATAGAAAACAAACTTCTACTGTCCTTATTGCGATTAAAAAATATATTGAGAGAGCTTGACTCATCAGTGGTGAACCTCCCAGCGGTTTCACCAATTTAATCTACCAGACCACTTTTAGAGTTCTAATACTGTATTGGATCATTCTGTTTATATTTGCTTCTCTGAAGGGTGGAATCTTTGAAATGGTATTTAAGTAAACTATGGACATAAGCTTTTAGGACACTAGAATTACATACAATATTTGCATCGAGCAATGCTCTTCCGCAATCAATAAGTACAAGGCCAGTATCAACGCTTTAGAATAACTTTTTTCGAGGTATAAAGAAAAATGAGGTGGAAAATTATGAAGTCGAAATATGATTAATTCCTGATTTAAATAATATTGATTCGCAAGGTCTTTAAAAAAGATAGGCGCTGGTTTACGATGCTCGTGAAGGCGTAAGAGTTTCGGACGTCTTGTTGGGTTCTGTGCTGCCTGTTGTGTAGGAGCTCTATCTATGCTTCATTCCTGTGGTGAATCTGTATAAGACCGGTGGTCTTAATAAAGCTGTATATGTGTGTGTGGGTACAATACCCCGGACCTGGAGGCTGTTGTTGGGTTCTGTGCTGCCTGGAGTATAGGAACTCCATCTATGCCTTCTTCCAGTGGTGAATCTGTATAAGACCGGTGGTCTTAATAAAGCTGTATACAAGGTGTGTCCAATAAATAATGAGACTGGGCAAAAATAAAGAAAAAATAGAATTAAAAAAAAGATTTTATTAGTATTTTTCAAAATAGTCCCCTCCCGCATCTATACATAATTTCTATCTCTTCTCCCATGATTTAAAACATTTAGAAAAGGCATCTTTTGGGATGTTCTTCAAGACCTTTTTCGAATCCTCTAAGATGGACTCTCTAGTGTCAAATCTCCTTCCTTTTAGAGTCATTTTGAGTTTTGGAAAGAGAAAAAATCATTTAGAGCTAGGTCTGGGGAATAGGGAGGTTGTTTAAGTATTTGGATGCCGTGTTTAGCCAAATAAGTCAGTACAGATGTAGCGGTGTGTGGTGGTGCATTATCATGATGGATAATCCAATTTTTGGAACTCCACATTTCACTTCTTTTCAGACGAATTGATTCACGTACACGTCTCATAATGTTTAAATAAGACTCCTTATTGATTGTTTGACCTTCCTCTAGATATTCATAATGCACAATTCCCTTTATGTCAAAGAACGTAACCAATAAGACTTTGTTTTTTGACAAACTCGGGATTTCTTCGTTCTTTGTTCATCTTTTCCTTTCCACTCCATTGTTTGGCCTTTTGTTTCCGGGTCATACCCGTAAACCCATGTCTCGTCTCCAGTTATTACTTTTTCCTTCCAATTAGGGTTTTCTTCCACCATTTCAAGCATTTTTTGGCAACTTCAACGCGATTCTACTTTTGTTGGATTGTGAGCATTTTAGGGACAAATTTTGAAGGTGTCTTCTTTAACTGCAAGTCTTCTTTAATTATCGATCCAACTAATGATTTTGATATCCCTGTTTCTTCCTCAATGTCCTGTAACCCTATTCGTGGATTTTCTTTTATCAATTCATGGAGCTGTATATGTGTGGGTACAATACCCCGGACCTGGAGGCTGTTGTTGGGTTCTGTGCTGCCTGGAGTATAGGAGTTCTATCTATGTTTCATTCCTGTGGTGAATCTGTATAAGACTGGTGGTCTTAATAAAGCTGTATATGTGTGGGTACATTACCCCAGACCTGGAGGCTGTTGTTGGGTTCTGTGCTGCCTGGAGTATAGGAGCTCCATCTATGCTTCATTCCTGTGGTGAATCTGTATAAGACCGGTGGTCTTAATAAAGCTGTATATGTGTGGGTACATTACCCCAGACCTGGAGGCTGATGTTTAGTTCTGTGCTGCCTGGAGTATAGGAGTTCTATCTATGTTTCATTCCTGTGGTGAATCTGTATAAGACTCGTGGTCTTAATAAAGCTGTATATGTGTGGGAAAAAAGAGTATGGTTATAATAAAAAAAGAACAAATACTGTACCATTGGAAGAAGAAAAGAGAGGATATAAGACAAACAAAATATTTTAATATTTGATTATGTTTAGAATTATGTATAAACTGAGAGAGAAAGAGACAAATACACTACGCTACAATATACGTGTATAATAACTACATGTCGATTTATTAAGTGAAAATGAAAATAAATGCTCACTTAAGTCTATCCTTTTTCCATACGTTTGAGTACTTTATACAAAGAATTGGGGGTCGGTGGAAGGCTGGTTAAACCGTTTGGTTTTCGACCACCACGACCCGGGTTCGATTCCCGCATTGGACACTTTTTTTCTGTTAAAAAAAAAATGCTCCAATACCCCCCCCCCCCCCTCCCCGATTCTTGCAAAAGTCCAACCCCACCAGCGAGTGCAAGTAACCTGGCCTGGCTCATCAGTGGTAAACCCTCCCAGCATTATATATTTATTAAATGTATTTAATTCTGCTGTCCTCAAAGCTTATGTCCATAGTTCATCTTAAATACTTATTCCAAGAGCATAGCATCAGTATCACTATAAAAGGAAGATCGAAAAATGCAATATAACAGCGGTATGGTAAATTAAAATGGTGAAACCGCTGGGAGGGTTCACCACTGATGAGCGAGGCCCTCCCATTAATTTTTCCATTGCAGTAAGGGCAGTATAAATGGTTTATTTTCAAAGGAATCATACGCGTCTAAAATAGTTTCGAATTTTCATATATATTTTTATTAATCAACCAGGCGCGATATTGAAATATTTGCCTTTTAAAATTTGCGCGAACAAAACAACAAACAAATTAGAAATAATTATTTGCAAATTTATATGTATTAATCGACAGAGTTCATAAAATTTATATAAACAAAGATGTAAGAGAGTTAAATCATTTAGATCAGGGAACAATGTCTCACTTCTGTAAAGTTCGGACAGTCATAGATAAGGTGAAGTTTGTTCAGTTTCTCCGCAGGAACAATTTGTTGTTTCTGATAGACATATTTTATGTAAGTACTAGTAGAAAAGCCCGTCCAAGGACGGGATCGGCTAGAGCAGGTGGATTCCTAATTTTATTTCTCACATTCCTTTTTGATACTTAATAATATGTAATCGGAAGCGTTCGAGGTAAAATAACGTTCATGGTCCGTCAGGGATCGATCCCCTTCCGAGCGTTGCAAAATTTTACCTTTCGGGTCATTTTATTGATATTTTTTTAATTAACATTTTTACTTTAAAAGAGGTGAACTTACAATGAATAAATTTCTTTGTAAACAACATTTTTGGTGAAGCAAGCTGAACTATTTTCAAGAAGCCTTCCTTGCTTGCTTCCGTGGATTATTTTTATTTTAACACACTTAGAGCTTTTCACCCTAGAAAAAGCAACATATAACTGACCATGGCTAAAACTGGTTCAGGTAAATAGATGCCAACCATTTCAAGGGTTTGGCCTTGTGATTTATTTATTGTCATAGCGAAGGCTAATTTTACAGGGAACTGTCCCCTTCTGAGAATGAAAGGAATCTCAGAATGTATTGGGGCCAAGTAAACTCTCGGAATAAATACAGATTGATCTACTGCAGTGCCAGTCCGAACTTTTGCAATAATTAAATTAGGTAACAATTTAGTTACTACTAATCTCGTCCCGTTACAAAGACCTCGCTTTGTGTTTAAGTTTCGAAGAAGCATTATGATTGCTCCAATTTAAACGTCTTTGTCGCTGCTGTTCAATACGACGTTGCTTTGTTTCGATGGCCTCAACAATAGAAAGGGCTCTTTTAGGAGTCATTGTTTATAAAAATAAAATAATCAAGCTAAATTAAAAAAATAAAATTATTTAAAAAATATTATTCCTCAAATATTCACCGAATGAATTGCCGAAAGCAAAAAATGACTAATAAGGTCAGAATAGAATAAAATAAAGGATGAAAACAAAAACCAAACAGACCTATAGCCGGCCACGTCACTTAACTACGTAACTTGAACACGTGACACAGAATGGACCAATCCTATTCGGCTTCAACGAACAAACGCTTTATTATATGTGATTTCTGGCCGTGTGATGTGACAAATTGAGTGACTATAAAATATTAATTGTATATTTTATCTGAAGGTTGAAATTCAAAATTCTCTTTATATTTGATGTAAAAGTTCATAGTAAGATTTTTTATTCTTTTAATGGCTTTAAATTATCAATATCTCTGTTTGTCGTATTTTTACTTATTATATTACTTCTCAAATTTAAGCATCCATGTATATGCGGTCGGTGGAAGGAAGGTCTAAACCGTTGGTTTTAGACCACTGCGACCCGAGTTCGATTCCCGCATTGGGCACTTTTTTCTGATAAAAAAAATCTCCAATTGCCCCCGATTCTTGCAAAAGTCCAACCCCACCAGCAAGTGCAAGTAAACAAACGGGGCTCTGGCATATTTGTAAGTGCAAAAGTCGAACTGCTTTTCACATATGTAGACATGTGGTGCACTTACAGTAAAATCAGTCGCCAACTTCTACCCACCATGATTATCATGGCCTGTACCACGTGTACTAGGGATGATATTTATAAGTGCAAAGTCGAACTTCTTTTCACATGTGTAGACATGTGGTACACTTACAGTAAAATCAGTCGCCAACTTCTACCCACCAGGTTTATCATAGCCTGTACCACGTGTACTAGGGATAAGCAAAAAAAAAAACATATAAGTCGTGCGCCACGTTCTTTCCTTAGTAAAAGGAAAATTGTAGCTAATATTTCTTATTATAAACCTGAATAGAAGAACTTGAGTAGAAAACACTTAATGAAAAATTCTTCTAAAATTTATAATAAAAAAACAAGATAAAAAGCCGAGTTAAAATTTTTAAATTTTGATTCACCTTGCGGCTTTTCGATATTTTATTGGGAGAATAAACTTAGAAGGTATAAAAATCACAAATTCCGCGAATACACTCTCCCAAGAAATCTATCACTAAATATTCTGGAAGATAATTATGTAAAATATAAAAATCGCTCTCTGGTTTAGCAACAAGAAACTTGCAGAAAAACTTGCCGCGCTGGCGAGTCTAATTAGTGCCAGAAAAAAAAAAAACAGAAAATTGTTTTCTAACAAGGAACCCTGCTTAATTAAAGGTACAGGGGGATTCTATACGCCATATACGGCTGGGAAATATATTGAACATAGCTACAATCCTCGTCGAAGATAACTCCTTTTAAAGACAAATATTTTATCAGCAACAAGCCGAATGATCCGGGCAACGCCCGGGTTTTACCCGAGAGCATTTTCCCCCGTGTATGTTTTAAGAATAGAAATTTTCACAACGATATTTGAAAATTGTATTATTTTAATTTTATAAGAATATATTTTTAATCTGATAAATACAAACGTGTGATCAATAATTTCCATGAATGAGACTGGATCACGTAAAATATTCAAAATAATGAAATAATTTTATAAGGACCTTATAGATAAAACATTTATCAACACGTAGAAATAAAAATTGATCACATAGACGCACGCGCTTACGTTTTATCGAATTTATAAGCTCGAGTATATCAGAACATTTTCGAATTTCAGTATGGACTGTATTGAAAACAGCGAGTCTGCATAGGGTTTTGCTTTAAATTAGGGAAAACAGCTTCCGAATCATTTTAAATCTTGAAGCAGGCTTTTAAAGAAGATGTCCTATCACAATCGAGGACATTTGAATGGTTTGCACGATTAAAAGCTGGTCGAATAAGCAAGAGAAAGCAAGGATGTTCAAATCGAAGTTTAAGTGTCTTCTTATCACTTTATTTGATGTAAAGGGATTGGTACACTATGAATTCGTGCCCGAGTGTCAGACCATTAATCAACATTACTATCTTGATGTATTGCGACATTTAAGAGAGCCTGTGCGTCAGAAAAGACCCGAAAATGGAATCAGAAAAATTGGCTCTTGCATCATGACAACGCACGGCCACATGCGGCCGTCACTGTACCATTCTATTTGGCTAAACACGGAATTGCTTTACTACCCCAGCCACCCTATTCTCCTGACTTGCTCCCAACGACTTTTTCCTTTACCCTAAAATTAAAAGAGTCTTAAAAGGACCTCGATTTGACTCAATACCTGAAATAAAGGAGAATTCTAGGAATATTTTGAAAAGCCTGAAAGATGAGGATTTTCAGAGGTGTTTTGATATCTGGAAAAAAAGATGGAACAAGTGTATAGATAGTGACTGTCATTATTTTGAGAAATTTTAAATAAAACTTTACTATACTTTTGTATTTCTTTAAATATTTAGCATTCCTGGAAATTATTGAACACACTATGAATATATATATACATAAATCGATATATTTGATGATAGAAAGTGATTTCTTGTCCCTACGCCGTCATTATGTCACTCTTGTCCACCTCCCCCACACACCAACCCCCGTCGTGCCATCCTCCCGCAGCTAGATTCTTCCCCAACTTTACTTCTCTCAGTTGCCGCGGTGAGGCGCTGGTTGCGAGTGAAATAGGGAAATTTGTTAATAACTTCAAGGATATTCGAGATAAAAGCCTGAAAATCTGCCTAATTTTTCCAGATTCAACTCTATATACTGTTAAAATATTTCAGCCAGATTAGTTACGTATTGTGAACATGCATAGCCGACAAATAAATATATATATGAAAAATAGCACAAATGTGATATTTTTTTGAGATAAGGTGCATAAATTATGAAAAAGAAAAAGACATGTCTTTATCGTGCAACTAAAAACTGCACTTGGCTTGCGCCATCTATCGGAATGAATATCAACTATTCTCATTGATCTCTAATTATTCCATAATTGGCCAAATACCCTATCTTGATTAATCAATAATATATAATATAAGAATATATATACATGCAGTGATTTATATATATATATATGATTTGCTTCTATAAAACGTATCCGCTACAAAACACACTCGAAAACGTCGTTATATAAGAATGATAAGAAATACCGTATATTGCATATCCTAAAGATTAAATAATAATACTTCAAAACATTTCTCTTTTTGAACAAAGGAAGCGTAGAGATTTTGCCTTATTAGTGAACTCAAAACTTTGGTAAGACCCTACATTCACAGACTCAAAGCTTTTCTTGTCTTTAAATAGTTTTATATAGTCTATAAATGAAAAAATAAAAACATTATTGGACAAATACATTATTTCTAGTTTTTGTGATTGAACAGGCTTCTAAAAATTACAAAATGTAGTATTTAATACAGTTAAACCTGTCTATAGCGCTCCCTCTAAATAGCGCCTTCCTCTCTATAGCGCCCGATTTTAAATACGTAATACGTTGCGATAAAACATTAAAAGTGACCTGTCTATAGCACCCCCTCTTTATAGCACCCTATTTGGGTCAGTCCCAAGAAGGGGGGCTATAGACAGGTTTAACTGTATATAATATTATTTTTTTTAAAATCGAGCCTGCGTTATCACATTTCTATATGTTATCTTTTCCTTATCTTTTATTAACAACACACAATATATGCGATGATGATACATTATCTTCTTTAGCATATTTGCTATGAAATATTCTAAAAATATTTACTGGGAATAACAAGTGATTAAAATTTGAAGGTCATTTGTTGGTTGAAAGTTGATTCAGAAAAATATAGCCAAAATTAACCAATGATTTATGTAACTCTAGACGTTTCAGTGTCATTCTCCTCAGGGGAATGGTTGAATCCTGAATCAGAACAACCATTCCCCTGTGAAGAGTAACAGCAGATCACTGAAACGTCTGGGGTTATATGAATCATTGGTTGATGTGGCTGTGGTGTTTCTAAAATTTGAATATATTTAGAGGTATGGAGAAATCAGCACCTAGAAGAACTCTCTCTAGCTGCAATAACAACACTTATACGCCTGAGCATTGAGTCAAACAGAGATTGTATGGTATATACAGGTAGATCTTCTCTATCAGATTCAACACAATGTCACAGTTTACCGACAGTGGTGACGAGCAAGCAGATCGGAACCATTAACAATTTCTATTGGTGACAGATCAGGACAACGTGCTGGTCAGGGTAGCTGTCGAATATTGTCTGTATGTAGGAAAGTCTTACAATACCGGTAACATGCGGTTGTACATTATCCTGATGAAACATAGCAGTTTCCTTGGTTTGAATAAATGGTACTTCCACGGGACTTACCGCTTCAGAAATGTAACGGGGGCTGTTCAAAGTGCCAGGAATGCAAGAGGTGACAGAGTCGTGTATCCATTGACTTCCAATGTCATCTTTACTAGTGATGGGCCAGTATAACAGTGTCTAATACACACTGACAGTTTGCTTTCTCCACGATGACACTGCCTTTGCCGGAGGAGGGGAAGCAGTAACAAGCTCACTAAAAAACCTGGGCTCAGCTGGCCATTTTGATAGTACCCTGTAAGGACTCCAGGGATACAGGATGAGCACTGTTTGTACTCCATGTTAGGAGCGGCTGCACATGGCATCTGTTCCTCATGTCAGAGGCGGCCATTTCTTTTGGAGCTAAGTCAGTGGCCTGCCACTGAGTAGTGCTCCCAGTCTTAATGACAAAGGCATACGCATTCTACTTCACCCAGTCATGATGGTTGTCAAACAGACACCATCAAGGGTCACAACTTGATACCCTAATATGATTGAGTGGAGATAAGAAAGAAGAAGACGATGACACCAGACACGGATGCGATCATAATGGTTCTAGAATGGATTAATTTGAAAACACGATGTCATTCCATTCCCAAATCCAAGTTATTCGTTGATCCCACAGTTGAAGGCGCTCCTGACTGTGATGTAACGTCAAAGTTAGCCGAAGCCATGGTCAACGAGCTGATACCATGCTACTTCAAACGTCGAAATGTGCAGATACTTCGACTTGCAAACGACCCTATTACCAAACTCTAGATGTGGCTGTACGATCCATTAAGGCCAAGCTAGTAACATGTCGGTCTTCTAGTAGTTAGTGAGCCACTAATATCCAGTACGGCGCTCCTAATGACCATCTCTTAAATCCATCGATCCATATTCCGCTAAGAGTCATTGGATCTCGACCGACGTGAGCATCAAATATTGCGGGACGAATAATCCCGATAGGCTACATACAACAGGAGCACATGTACTTTTTAGATGTCAGAGCGCCATCTAGTGGAACAGAAATCAACTAAACATTGATTTAGCCTGTTCCCTGATATTTGGCAAACCCAATTCTACCCAATAAAACTCAGAAACGTGTTAATAAGCACTAATCGTTCTTACACGAGACACCACAACTTTTTACGACAGAGTAAAATTTTAAATATAAGTTTAGTATGAGAAACCTGTTGTACAATCTCGACTTTTCAGATCATTGTAGATGTCTATGAAAATCTCACCTCACGTGCTCACTCAGTATAAATATCCATCTATGCAAATCTAACCTTATTTGCTTAGTATAAATATCTATCTATGCAAATCTCACCTTATTTGCTTAGTATAAATATCTATCTATGCAAATCTCACCTTATTTGCTTAGTATAAATATATATCTATGCAAATCTCGCCTCACGTGCTCACTCAGTATAAATATCCATCTATGCAAATCTAACCTTATTTGCTTATTATAAATATCTATCTATGCAAATCTCACCTTATTTGCTTAGTATAAATATCTATCTATGCAAATCTCACCTTATTTGCTTAGTATAAATATCTATCTATGCAAATCTCGCCTCACGTGCTCACTCAGTATAAATATCCATCTATGCAAATCTCACCTTATTTGCTTAGTATAAATATCTATCTATGCAAATCTCACCTTATTTGCTTAGTATAAATATTTATCTATGCAAATATCACCTTATTTGTTTAGGTTAAATATCTATCTATGCAAATCTCACCTTATTTGCTTAGTATAAATATCTATCTATGCAAATCTCCCCTTATTTGCTTAGTATAAATATCTATCTATGCAAATCTCGCCTTATTTGCTTAGTATAAATATATATCTATGCAAATCTCACCTTATTTGCTTAGTATAAATATCTATCTATGCAAATCTCACCTTATTTGCTTAGTATAAATATCTATCTATGCAAATCTCACCTTATTTGCTTAGTATAAATATATATCTTTGCAAATCTCACCTTATTTGCTTAGTATAAATATCTATTTATGCAAATCTCACCTCACGTGCTCACTCAGTATTAATAGCCATCTCTCCTCCCTTGTCCACACACACTCTTAGATTATAAATTTGACTGTTGAAGAGTGTGAGAGTTCGAAAGCTCGCGGTATTTTCGTAATAAAGAAACATATTGCGTAAGGTTTTTCGAATATTTTTATAAAAGTAAATCGCAAATTTCTTATATCTGAAGTAGATGCCGCTACCGACGCCTCTTTTGCATAAAAT
The DNA here is from genome assembly GCA_030710605.1 of Cordylochernes scorpioides. Lineage (NCBI taxonomy): Eukaryota > Metazoa > Arthropoda > Arachnida > Pseudoscorpiones > Chernetidae > Cordylochernes > Cordylochernes scorpioides. The sequence goes on from CP092870.1 coordinate 49,900,583, forward strand.
GCAATGAAATTCTAATCATTTGCATATAACAGCGACTTTTCCTAACGTATAAATGTCACGTCTGTAGTATTACGCCTTCTTGGCTTAATGATAAAATATCTGTAGAATGAGAAAAACGTGCAAAAATTCTGATACTCGTAATTTGTAGGCCTAGTCAATAAAATGAGAAAAAGGGTATTTCCTGATCGTTCAACTAAAAGTTGCTGATAGTTTGCACCATCTATCGGAATAAATATCAACTAATCGCTGATTTTTAATTATTCCAGAATTGACCAAATACCATTTCTTGATTAATCAAGAAAAGCTAATCAAGTACACGTTTCGGATTGTTGGACCTTGACAGCGTGGTGCAATCTGTACCTCAAAGACCAAAAAAAAAAAAAGGTGGTCTATGAGGCATCTTGAAAAACCATGAAACAGGTATTTAGGCCGGAAGGGCGTGAGAACGCCAATCAATGTGAAAAATTGTACGATCAGGAAATGCCCTTTTTCTTAGTTTTTAATTGGTTTAACGAATATTCCGCACGGTCTGGTATTTTCGATATAAATACAAATAGGACAAAAAGAATATTAAATAAATACGAGGTTTCCACAGTTGGTGGAATAAATTATTATAGGTAAACATGTTAAATGTCTGAGTTGATCAAATTTGAACGAAACCAAAACGTAGCTGCAGTCTCTCCATGTCAGCGAGCACATTAACAAAGGATGGCTTCTTGGTCATTAGTCATAAAGTGATTTACCCAAACTTCTCCTCATATAATGGGAACAGAGATTAATTGCATCTTGGACAACTACCCAAAAACTGATGTTTTTTTACATGAATGGCTTTTGATGTCCGGGTAGCTGGAACAATTTATCATATGGCGTTACTAATGCATCGACCGTTACATTTTGAAAGCAGAGAATCTTCTAAACCTGGAGTCGGCAAACTGCGGCTCGCGATCCACATGCGGCTCTTTATATAGTTCCATACGCAAATATTATTTATGTGAGTACTGTTTATTGTTGGCAAGAAAACATTTTGTGGTCTTTAAAATATTTTTGGAATTTTGTAAATTGTAATATTTGGCTCTTCCGACTCAAAGGTTTGCAGACTCCTGTCCTAATGAATATCTAAAACAGTTTTGTATATAAAAAGATTGCGAAATGTGTACGTTTATACACACACAAACCTTTATTAGGAATCAAGCCCCATACAGGATTCTCCCAGTATAGCAGTGGTTTTAATTGAACATAAATCAAGTAATATATATAATTCGGTATTGGGAAACTGTTTTTTTTTTATAGATAGGTGTCCTCTAGCGCGAGTGTCCTCTCATGGAGGTTGTACTACTGTATTGGTGATGGAAGCTGTCCTTTGTAGAGAGGTGTCCTCTAGCGGGAGTGTCCTCTCATGGAGGTTCTACTGTATTGGTGATGGAAACTGTCCTTTGTAGAGAGGTGTCCTCTAGCGCGAGTGTCCTCTCATGGAGGTTGTACTACTGTATTGGTGATGGAAGCTGTCCTTTGTAGAGAGGTGTCCTCTAGCGGGAGTGTCCTCTCTTGGAGGTTGTTCTACTGTATTGGTGATGGAAACTGTCCTTTGTAGAGAGGTGTTCTCTAGAGCGATTGTCCTCTCATGGAGGTTGTACTACTGTATTGGTGATGGAAGCTGTCCTTTGTAGAGAGGTGTCCTCTAGCGGGAGTGTCCTCTCTTGGAGGTTGTTCTACTGTATTGGTGATGGAAACTGTCCTTTGTAGAGAGGTGTTCTCTAGAGCGATTGTCCTCTCATGGAGGTAGTACTACTGTATTGGTGATGAAAACTGTCCTTTGTAGAGAGGTGTCTTCTAGCGGGAGTGTCCTCTCATGGAGGTTGTTCTACTGTATTGGTGATGAAAACCTACTTTTGTAGAGAGGTGTCCTCTAGCGGGAGTGTCCTCTCATGGAGGTTGTTCTACTGTATTGGTAATGGAAACTGCCCTTTTTAGAGAGGTGTCTTCTAGCGGGAGTGTCCTCCCATGGAGGTTGTTCTACTGTATTGGGATGGAAACTGTCCTTTGTAAAGTGGTGTCCTCTAGCGGGAGTGTCCTCTCATGGAGATTGTTCTACTGTATTGGTGATGGAAACTGTCCTTTGTAGAGAGGTATCCTCTAGCGGGAGTGTCCTCTCATGGAGGTTGTTCTACTGCATTGGTGTTGAAATTTTTCATTTTTAGATAGGTGTCCTCTCATGGAGGTTGTTCTACTGTATTGGGATGGAAACTGTCCTTTGTAAAGAGGTGGCCTCTAGCGGGAGTGTCCTCTCATGGAGATTGTTCTACTGTATTGGTGATGGAAACTGTCCTTTGTAGAGAGGTATCCTCAAGCGGGAGTGTCCTCTCATGGAGGTTGTTCTACTGTATTGGTGATGGAAACTGTCCTTTGTAGAGAGGTGTCCTCTAGCGGAAGTGTCCTCTCATGGAGGTTGTTATCTATATTGGTGATGAAACTGTCCTTTGCAGAGAGGTGTCCTCTAGCGGAAGTGTCCTCTCATGGAGGTTGTTATCTATATCGGTGATGAAACTGTCCTTTGTAGAGAGGTGTCCTCTAGCGGAAGTGTCCTCTCATGGAGGTTGTTATCTATATTGGTGATGGAACTGTCCTTTGTAGAGAGGTGTCCTCTAGCGCGAGTGTCCTCCCATGGAGGTTCTACTGTATTGGTGATGGAAACTGTCCTTTGTAGAGAGGTATCCTCTAGCGGGAGTGTCCTCTCATGGAGGTTGTTCTACTGTATTGGTGATGGAAACTGTCCTTTGTAGAGAGGTGTCCTCTAGCGTGAGTGTCCTCTCATGGAGGTTGTTCTACTGTATTGGTGATGGAAACTGTCCTTTGTAGAGAGGTGTCCTCTAGCGGGAGTGTCCTCTCATGGAGGTTGTTCTACTGTATTGGTGATGGAAACTGTCCTTTGTAGAGAGGTGTCCTCTAGCGTGAGTGTCCTCTCATGGAGGTTGTTCTACTGTATTGGTGATGGAAACTGTCCTTTGTAGAGAGGTGTACTCTAGCGTAAGTGTCCTCTCATGGAGGTTGTTCTACTGTATTGGTGATGGAAACTGTCTTTTGTAGAGAGGTGTCCTCTAGCGGGAGTGTCCTCTCATGGAGGTTGTTCTACTGTATTGGTGATGGAAACTGTCCTTTGTAGAGAGGTGTCCTCTAGCGGGAGTGTCCTCTCATGGAGGTTGTTCTACTGTATTGGTGATGGAAACTGTCCTTTGTAGAGAGGTGTCCTCTAGCGTGAGTGTCCTCTCATGGAGGTTCTACTGTATAGCTTTTTAAATTTTTCTGCAAGATCCCATTATACTCACGGAAAGGTTTAATATTTAATTGGATTATTAATGAAGCCAATAATTAATAATTCAACTAAGGAAGTGATCCGTGCACATGAAAACAACTTATTAATGTATTCTGTGGAAGCTGAAATAATTAAAGTATTAATGATATTTACGGCTACAAGTATTGAAAAACCCTGTATATTTCCTATATCCGTAAAATATAAAAGTTAGTAACAAATAAATTTACTGGCAATGGGTTTCTTTTCCATAATATTATCTCTACAGACCTTACTGTAATGATATAAGTTATTGAATGAGAGGGCTCTCATTCAATAACTTATACCAGAGGCCATCAAACTGCGGCTCTTTGGATGTGAAGCTCTTTATATAGTTCCATACGTAAATATTATTCATGTGAGTACTATTTATTGTTGGCAAACAACATTGTGTGGCTCTTCAAAAATATTGAAATTTTGAAAATTGTAATTTTTGACTCTTTCGACTCAAAAGTTTGCCGATCTCTGACTTATGCCATTGCAGTAAGGTCTGTAGAGATAATATTTGATGGTATTATTGAAAAGAAACACATTGCCAGTAAATTTATTTGTTAAATTTTACCGATAGATGGCAATTGAAATTATAAATAGAAGATTAGAGTTATGCTTAACATTATCCTTTAGTTATGAAGTGTTTCAAATAAAAATAACATAAAAGCTTAGATGGATTCAAACTGGGGCAAGCAGAATATAAATATTAATGCAGGAACTTGATAATATTATAATCTCTTCGGTGAATTTATAAATAAGAAACAATTCACTGATGGAAATTGTCTTTATATATAAATATTTATATAGAAATTGGAACTTTCAGTGGATTAGTCGCGCCATTCCGGCTAATGATCACCGTCCAATATATCGCCAAAATAGGAAATTGAAGCAATAAAATGATTATTCTTTGAGTGTGAAAGCTTGTCAAAAATAGGAACTTACTCTCTACCATTATTTTGTTTATTATATTCTTTGTCGTCTGTTCTGCATAAGTTGAATCTGGGTAGAACGATGTATGTAAATTAGATGATTCTTTTGTTGTTTTAAATACGAGGCAAAAGTTTCTCTCTCTATATCTAAACATGTTTAAAGTTCAATCAATTAATTTTATAAATCTAACTCCGCCTTTGCCGGTCCCAAACCCAGATGAAAAAGGAGGAGGGGGAGCAGTAACAAGCTCACTAAAAAACCTGGGCTCAGCTGGCCCGGCTAATAGTACCCTGTATGGTCTCCTGATCCAGGGATACAGGATGAGCAGCGTTTGTACTCCATGTTAGGAGCGGCTGAACATGGCGTCTGTTCCTCATGTCAGAGGCGGCCATTTCTTTAGGAGCTAAGTCGGCCTGACACTGAGTAGTGCTCCCAGTCTTAATAACAAAGGCAGACGCATTTTGCTTAACCCAGTCATGATGGTTGTCAAATCTCCCATGATTTTATAAATCTGAGAGTTGTCTTGAAAAACGATCCAACAGAAATAATACCTCCATGTGATCGAATCATTTAAATTTGATCTATATGAACTCCAATTGCACATTAGATCAGGAGTTAGCAAATCTTTGAGTCGGGAGAATCAAAAATTACAATTTACAAAATTTCAAAGTGTCTAAAGAGTCACACATTTTTTCTTACCAACAATAAATAGTACTCGATTAATAAATATACTGGCAATGTGTTTCTTTTCAATAATACCATCAAATATTATCTTTTCAGACCTTACTGCAATGGTATAAGTCAGGGATTGGCAAACTTTTGAGTCGAAAAAGAGTCAAAATTTACTATTTACAAAATTTCAAAATTGTCAAAGAGCTACACAATTTTTTCTAGCCAACAATAAACAGTACTCGCATAAATAATATTTACGTAGGGAACTTTACAAAGAGCCGCAGCTTCACATCCAAAGAGCTGCATGTGGCTCGCGAGCCGCAGTTTGCCGACCCCTGCACTAGACAATGCTCCACACTACAGATTCCAGAAGGATAGTTTCATAGTCTCTTCAATCAGTCAAACGCTAGAAGTAATTCCCCGATAAATACAAAGTTGGAGAGATGGCTGTCAATATTGTCACGGTAATGAAGGTGACGTTTGAGGAGAGAATAAAACAATAATTTATCACATGAGCTCAAATACCTACAAAGATATACGACCTAATCAAAATAAATTTTAATAATGTGTGACGTTTCGGTAACAACGCTGTGACCGTCACACATTATTAATTCATTTGGATTTAGTCGTATTTATTTGTAGCTATAACCTATAATCTAAATTGTGCTTTATCATTTTTGATGGACTTCAATGGACCTAAGAGGTTATTCTTCCCACGAGCTGAAGAAAATGAATTACAAAGTGAATATCACATGTTTTTTATTCTTTTGTCTGAAGATGGTAACAACGCTGTTGCAGAAACGTCACACACTATTAATTTATTTGGATTAGGTCTTATTACCTTGTAGATATAATCTATAATCCAAATTGTGATTCATCAATTAAGCTTAAATAGTTGAATAATTTGGGAGATAGCACAAAGAAGAATAGATAAACTAAGTAAAATGGATAAAAATAATTATAAATTAAGGGAGTAACTTCAGAGACCTAAACACCTAGAGATCGGCTACGCTTCCAAGATGGCGGATAATTTTTACATTATGTAAATATCTTGTTGTACCTTGAAAAAGGTTGGCGTTCAGCCAACTGAAATATTGGTAAGTAAATTATATTTTAATATGATATATGACTTTTCAATTGATAGTATAGTGTATAATAGGCTTTTGTGGAAGAGCACTCAGCCCGAAAGCTATCTCTGTATAATTGGTTAAAGAAACAAACACGTACATAGCGCTTTAAATAATATTGAATTCTCGTACCTTCATCTTCGCTCTTTTGATAGATTCGAATTACGACCGAATTAGGTAACACAGGAATATATGGAACTTTTCAATCCTAGAATATTGTTACATCATGATTAATGCGCTCATTTTAAAAATTATTTATAATATTATTTTCCATATATTTCAAATCTAAATTTTATATTTATTTATTTTTATAAAACAGATTATTACTATAAAATATTACGTACTATAAAACATTTGTATTTTGATACACAAAATACCCCACCTGCTTTAAACTTTGATGTGATAAATAAAGAGATATTCTAGGTGCTACCTAAAAATATAGTTGTCCTATTATTGACTGGTTTAACCTTGTAGGATGGTTGAGACATGTTCTGAAAAGATACATGTCTGAGGAGAGAATCAAGACTGAATGCCAAACCGCAGCCTGGTGCAACAATATAATATGTAAGAATAATACATTCTTGTGACTGGGACAGACTGAGGCTCACTCTCTTATTCAAGAACAGAACGAATCATATAAATCACCATTAGCTTGATATAACATAGGTAATCAAAATACACTCATTTATTGTCAAAAACAAATCCATTACCAAGAGAAGCGAGCTTAATTATTGTTATTTATGTGAAAACAAGTACAAAAGTCAAATTGTACTGAAATCAGGTGAATAAATTAAGAAAAAAAGGCATTTTCTGATCGTGCAACTAAATATAGTTGATATTTATTCCGATAGATGGCGCAAGCCATCGGCAACTATTAGTTTCACGATAAGGAAATGTAATTTTCTTAGGTATTCAAGTTTCTTCTGATTTATATAAATCATAAGATTATTTTTTCAGTTCTTACTGCAATTATAGGAAATACTATATTAGAGGGCTTGGCTCATCAGTGGAGAATCCTCTCACAGCGGTTTTACCAATTTTACCAGCAGACAGCACTACTATTGTTTTACACTATTTTTCTTATACACTGTGCATTATACAAAGAAAAAAAATTAGAGAACATACGGATATAGGCTTATAGATGTTCATAAGTGCATATACATATAATATAGATATTAAAAAGTCATATATTGGATTGAATAAAAGATTTATATTTTTTCTAATATTTCGGTTGGCTGAACGTTAATCTTTGTCAAGGCATTACATTTTGTCATATCTTGTTGTTTGTATTATAAAACAAAACATAATGCATTGACAAAGGTTGGCGTTCAGCCAACCGAAATATTGGCAATTAAATATTTTATTCAATCCAATATATGACTTTTTATTATCTGAAGATTTAAATATGGATTTCTCTATTTTCAGATACATATAATTACATTGAGTAACGCTCTCTGTCAAATATCTGTATATATTGAAGCCCTTATTATAATTAAGAAAAGGCATCTCCTTATCGTTCAACTGAAAGTTGATGATGGCTTGCACCATCTGTCGGAATAAATATAAACTATTTGGTTGATTCATTAATTATTCTAGAGTTATCCAAATTCCCATTCTTGATTAATCAAGAGCCAACAGCCCGAAAGGCGTACGTAGTTAGATTTTCTTGATTAATCAAGAATGGGTATTTGGCCAATTCTGTAATAATTAATAAACCAACAGAATAGTTGATATTTATTCCGATAGATGGCACAAACTATCAGCAACTTTCAGTTGCACGATAAGGAGATGCCTTTTTCTTAATTTATGCACCTTATCCCAGTACAATTTTACAATTGTACTATTTTTCTTTATTATAATGCATCATTTAAGAATGCAATCTAGCGAAAATATCTTTGAAGTAAATGTGCACACAATATAATTAAATAATCAGCTTCGATAGTAGATCAGTATGGGGAATAATTTGGCGATCTTTCTCTCTACCATAACTGATAAACCACAGATAGGCCAAGTTCTCTTATCTATTTTCTACCATCGTATTAAAGTCTGCCAAGGTAGTTGTAATCATTAATTTAATAATAAAAATAAATTTAAATTTTGAAAATAGAGCAATCCATAAATAAATATTTAATTAAAAAGGCATATATTGGATCAAAATATCATTTATTTTACCAATATTTCAGTTGGCTGAACGCCAACCTTTTTCAAGGTGTTATAACATATTTAATGTGTGTACATATTATAACAATTATAACCATAACTACTGTCTTTACTACAATGATATAAGCCTTCCATTATTTTATAATTGCAGTAAGGGCAGTTTAGAAATAATCCTACGTGTCAAGAATAGTTGAACTTTTCTTATAAACTTGAATAGGAATTGATTTAAATATTCTGGATATCAATCAAACAAATACTACAGGTTTATGGAGATGGGTTTCTTCTATCTTTCTTAAACGTTATATCGAGCTTTCAGCCATCTCTGTCCTTCTACAGGAGTACATGGATCTTAACTTCTCCTTTGCCGGTCCCAAGCCCGGATGAAAAAGAAGGAGGGGGAGCAGTAACAAGCTCGGTAAAAAATCTGGGCTCAGCTGGCCATGCTGATAGTACCCTGTAAGGACTCCAGAGATACAGGATGTACTCCATGTTAGGAGCGGCTGTACATGGCGTTTGTTCCTCATGTCAGAGGTGACCATTTCTTTTGGAGCTAAGTCATTGGCCTGCCACTGAGTAGTGCTCCCAGTCTTAATGACAAAGGCAGACACATTCTACTTCACCCAGTCATGATCGTTGTCAAACAGACACTATCAAGCGTCACAACTTGATACCCTAATATGATTGAGTGGAGATAAGAAAGAAGAAGAAAGAAGACATGGATCTTAACGGCGTTTATATGTTTCCATGAACTCCTGTAGAAATACAGAGATGTCTGAAAGCTTGAGATTACGTTTTAAAAAGACATAGAACCTCATCTCCAGAAACCTGTAGTATTTATTTAAGAAACGTTTACAGCATGCAGAATCTACCGACAGATCTAAAATCTAATTTGAAAGAGGAAATTTGCCGATGATGCATTGCATATTATGACAATATTGCTGTACCATGTTTGATTATCAGATACAAAATTATACCGAAAAAAAATTCCAAAATGTAGAGACCACGGGTGAAGCCAGTTCATTTTTAGTTTGCAGGCACAAAATTCTAACAGAAAAACATCCATTCGAGTAGAAGGCACAAAGCCAGATCATCTCTCTATAAAACTATCGCTTCTCAGACACAAAGTTTGGAGCGGGACGTTTCCAAAATCACTTTATAAGGTCCTGCACAAAAAGAGCAACCTAGTTTATGTTATTTACAACAATTAATAATATGTGAAGGTTATTCACATATTAAACAAAATGTTAACGCGGGATTCGATCCCGGTTCATGACTTTCGAGAATTGAGGATGTTACCTACTCGTCCATCGACTTTTTATGTGGGACATTTCACAAGAGTGACATCCACGGCGCCAATTTATAATTGTAACGAATAGTATTTGAATAAAAACGTTTAAACAGGTAAAACCCGGGGGTCATTCGGCTAGTATTTAATAAAAATAAAGGCACTCATATCCAGAAACCTGTAGCATTTGTTAAAGAAACATAAATGATTACAGCATGAAAAATCTACCGACAGATCTAAAATCTAATTTAAAAGAGGATATTTGCCTTTCGATGTTAATCAATTGAACTTTCCTTTCTCCAGTGAGAAGGTACACCAACAATGGAACCCTTAATGTGGAGTAATTGGCTTTGTCCACACACAACAATGGGAGACTCCGAGCCTTTTAAAAATCCATTTGTTATCGAGGTAAATCAGAGCTGAATTTGTTATATTTTATCTTCCTTTTTGAGATTAACAATCGCCTTTTAAGTCACTCTTTTTAATACTGTTACTTTGAAAATATACTTATTTAACAAATATTAGCTAATTTATATATACTCCCTAGTTAATTGATTAATTGTAGTTATATAATACGGTTTTTAAAATGAAAATGTTAACGACGTTTTAAAATATTTTAAACTTTCAGAAAAAATTAACACTTCTTGAAAACCTATGTCAAGAAAAATAATTTATATTTTATTATTATTATCCCTAGTACAACACATGGTACAGGCCATGATAATCATGGTGGGTAGAAGTTGTCGACCGCTTTTATTGTAAGGGCACTAAATGTCTACACACGTGAAAAGCAGTTCGACTTTTGCACTAACAAATGTGCTCAGAGCCTCGTTTTGTTACTTGTATTCGCTGGTGTGGTTGGACTTTTGCAATACTCGGGGGCCATTGGAGCATTGTTTAATTAGAAAAAAAAGTGCCTAATGCAGGATTCGATTCTGGGTCGTATCGAAGGAAAACCAACGGTTTAGACCACCCTTCCACCGACCCCAGAAAAATACTCTGAAGTAACCAGCTTTGGTAAACTGAAAAGTGTCTACCTTAGAGACCATGGTTTCGGGCTAATGGCCCTCGTCAGTCTAGGGCGGACTTTATTCCATGAGATCTACAAGGGATCTATTGGAATCTTCATATCTGTCAAAGCAGTACTTAGCTGGCAGAGTGGAGTTGTCACCGATCAGAGGTCGCTATTTTGCTGCGACGGTCAATGGATGGGGTCTTGTTTTGACGTCTATTGTAATAGGTGAAGGCGACTTTCATTTTCTAAAGATCAATATACAGACCTCTAAACCGTTGGTTTTCGAACGCTACGACCTGGGTTTGATTCTCTCATTGGGCACTTTTTTCTGATTAAAAAAAATGCTCCAATGGCCCCAGATTCTTGCTAAAATCCAACCCCACCAGCGAGTGCAAGTAACAAAACGGGGTTTTGGCACATTTGTAAGTGCAAAGTCGAACTGCTTTTTACATGTGTAGACATGTGGTGCACTTAGAGTAAAAGCAGTCACCTACTTCTACCCACCATAAGTATCAATGGACAAGAGACCACCAATATACAGACCAAAATTTCCATTATACCAAGTATGATTATAAGTGCAACGTCGAACTGCGCATATGTATATATGTGGTGCACTTACAGTAAAAGCAGTCGCCTACTTCTACCCACCATAAGTATCAATGGACAAGAGACCACCAATATACAGACCAAAATTTCCATTATACCAAGTATGATTATAAGTGCAACGTCGAACTGCGCATATGTATATATGTGGTGCACTTACAGTAAAAGCAGTCGCCTACTTCTACCCACCATAAGTATCAATGGACAAGAGACCACCAATATACAGACCAAAATTTCCATTATACCAAGTATGATTATAAGTGCAACGTCGAACTGCGCATATGTATATATGTGGTGCACTTACAGTAAAAGCAGTCGCCTACTTCTACCCACCATAAGTATCAATGGACAAGAGACCACCAATATACAGACCAAAATTTCCATTATACCAAGTATGATTATAAGTGCAACGTCGAACTGCGCATATGTATATATGTGGTGCACTTACAGTAAAAGCAGTCGCCTACTTCTACCCACCATTATTATCAATGGACAAGATACCACCAATATACAGACCAAAATTTCCATCATACCAAGTATGATTGTAAGTGCAAAGTCGAACTGCACATTTGTAGACATGTGGTGTACTTACAGTAAAAGCAGTCGCCTACTTCTACCCACCATAAGTATCAATGGACAAGAGACCACCAATATACAGACCAAAATTTCCATTATACCAAGTACTTGGGAAAAGTTTCTTTTTAACAAATAATTTATTTATAAATATCTCTAGCTTTCGGTCAAGAAAGCCCTTCTACAGGAGTAAATATTTATATTAAACCGCCAATAGAATAAGAATTAAAATCAAATAAAATGCTTCGTCCAGGACGTAATTTCATGAGATCCATTGTGGTCCATTTAAATGAAGAAAGCCAAGTCTATAACACGGCTGGTTCCACACTCGTCTTTTCAGTGATTCCCCTAACTTATGTACGGTGTGGCCACTGGACATACGTCGGAACTGAAGGCTGTTGTTGGGTTCTCCTTCGAGGTCTGGGTAGCCATTACTGCTCAAGGGATATTGTTGGGTTCTGCCGGTTTATGGACCGAAAGGTCTGGGTGGCCATTGCTTCTAAGATGTTGTTGGGTTCTGTGCTGCCTGGAATACTCCAGACAAGGAGTTCTATCTATGCTTTCTTCCTGTGGTGAATATAAGAATGCTAAAATGAACACTACGAGATTACCTTCAATCTGTTTGGCTCACTTGTGGGATGTTTATACCTCTACAAGACAAAATATTGGATTTACAAAGAGTTTAACAAATACACTAAATAAAACCGGGTTTTCTTGGCTTATCGGATGCTAGGATCACAATTTAGTGCAAGGTTATATTCCTTTGATTATTAGGACAATGTCAGATCAATCGATACAAGAAGACCAATCAAGAATAAGAAATTCAAAACTTTATCCACATTATAAAAATTTCCATACGTCAATAGAAACAGAATGCTACCTAACCGATGATTTCCCTTTACCAGTCAAACGATGCATAGCTCAATCGAGAATACTATTTACAGTCTTAAAAAAAAAAAACACGTTCTGACGTTTGAGGTCAAAAACCTAAAATGTACACTGTGTGACAAGAAAATTACTGAAGAACTCCCCAATTACCTGCTTAATTGTACAGCCCTTGATACAGAGAGGAAGGCCCTATATCAACAAATTAAATGTACCAACACTTCATCCTACGTATTGCTTTCAAAATTATCAGCAAACAAATATAAGGCAATAGCTTACTATAAATTTTTTAGATCATCATTATGTAAGGACCAGTCAACAATTTAATGACTTTGAGACGAAGAGTAAAGTCAGTTCAATTTCTATCTTACTGCCTATGTAAATAACCCAAGATACCTTACCCAATTGCGAGAATCTGTATGGGGCAAGTCCCTAATAAAGGCTTTTGTGTGTGTGTGGTGAATATGCATAAGACCGGTGGTCTTAATAAAGCTGTATGTGTGTGGGTACAATACTTCGGATGTTTTCAGATATTTGAATGCAGGATCAGTGCGAGCCTTCATTGCGCATGCTTATCGACTTTGCTATTCAGAAATATCTTCATTTGGAGGTTATGGGGTAGGGGTTCAGGGAATATACCAAGTAGGTAACTATGTAAAATACGGATGAGTAATCCATTAGGAATTTCGCTAGACTTATTAGGTAGATGCTAAATTGAAAAAGAGATAATCCGAACGTGTAATGGCTATTGGAAGCCCTCCCAATCAGATTAAATAAACACAGCGGGAGGGTAATTACAGGATTTAATTTACTCAGGATAATTATTAAATATTGGAGAAATCCTTTCTTATAACACCTTGAATTCAGATTATTTAGTACTAGATTTAATAAAACAAAGAAATGTTCTACTTTGATGGCATTACATATAACAAATTCTAAGCATCACGTATGTTAAATTTTAGTCATTCCCCAATATATATGTAATATGATGATATTGTTGTTATTACACTATAATATTTGATGTATTACACTGTTGTAGAATCCTGTCGACTTAACCGTTCTGTGGCAATATCGTTGCGGGGTTTCTGTTGTTGGATGCGAATGGTGAGATTTGGTTGAAGCGCAGTCGTTGAGTGGTAAGTGAAGCACACAGTTAGGAATAATCAGGACACGTGATTGAGTTGGAAAATAAGAGGCAACTGCGTTGGAGGGAAGAAAGCTTGAGAAGAGTTGAGCGATTTGACTTATTAATTAGTTGATCACATGGCGATGATGAAATGAGCGGAGAGAGATATCTCTAGAGTAGATGTTACCTTGTTGGAAGCGAAGGAGCACTGTCCGAACTCGGCGAGAGCCAGTGAACCCTGTAGGTGTTGTTCCTATGAGAGCTCAAGCGTAACTTCTCATTCTTGTTTTCCGATTTAACACCAAGCCTCAGTTTCTCTCTGATTGGTCGAGAGATGTCACATGATCTTTTCCTATTGGTTGACCTACTTAAGATACTGTCTTTTGATTGGCCCGCGGTTTCTTTTGATATTAGTTACGCCCGGCTTGGGTCAGGAAGTCTCGTGTTTATTTGACTTTATTTACTTCCGCGGCTATCAAAATACAACCTGCTTTGTCAGGAAGTATTGAATGCTAGCTTTAACATTTATAACTTCTGGTCATTAGAGACGTCCTGTTTTGTCAGGAAGTATTGAGTGTATCTTGGCTAAAATAACTTCTGCGGTCACTAGAGACGTCCGGTCTCTGCCCCTGCAATATTGACACAGGGGTGCCCAGAATAGTCGTGCCAGCCTTAGGTCTACTTCCTATATCTTAATGCTACTTGCTTCCCTCCAGTTACCTTGTTCTTTATTAAGTCTTCGAAAATCATACATGGTACATACATAGTGGGTCGGGGTTGCATTTAATTATATACAAATTATGACAGATGCGCCCCCTACATGTGAAGAATTCAAGAAGGGGTTAGCCTGAGAGAATTCTGTAAAATGAAAAATAATTTTGTGGGAAAATTAGTTGTGGGAATTGAGGGGCTATATACAAGCATTGCTGGTGACATAAAAGTAAGATAGAATGGGGTTGATGATATAGGTTGAGTATAATTAATAGAAATCAAAAAATTTTTTAATTGTAAGAAATCAATGAATGTTATGGTACATAGTGGGTAAAAAGAAAATGCGCCTAAACGAATTCTACTTGTTTTTGGAGCGTGGTTTCTCCGACACTGGTTGGTTATCTTTCAGTTACTGCTATCTTTTCGGAGTTTATTTAGATTTTCTGCGAAGATGGTTCCTAAAATAGTTGAATGAAATCAAAATTGAATGTGTTTGGTTGAAAAAGAAAAATATTTTGTTGCATGATGACAAAGACAACTGCTTAGTTACTTTTTTGCTCGACTTTTGAGAAAAGAAATCGAGGAAATTTCATAAGGCGCTTTGAAATCAAAACAAAATAAAATAAGAGTAGTTGAATGAAATCAAAATTGAATGTGTTTGGTTGAATGGTGAAAAAAAAAAAGAAAAATGCCTAACCATATTCTAGCTCGAAATTGGGAATGAAATCGAAGGAATTCGATTAGGTCTTTTGAGAAATCAAAAATAAAAATAAAATAAAAGTTTTTTGAGCGAAATCAAAGTTGAGTGCTTGGTTGAATGGTGAAAAAAAAAAAAAAGGAAAAATGCCTAATTACTTTTTTGCTTGAATTTTGGAAAGGAATTCGAGGAAATTTCATAAGGTCTTTTGAGAAATCAAAATAAAAATAAAAATAAGAGTTGAACGAAATCAAAGTTGAGCGTTTGAAAAAAAAAAATGAAAAATAAAAAGGTTTCAACAACAAAGGGTGATTTAATGTTTTTAGTTTAATCGAAAACCAGTGGGTTTTCGTTGATAATTGAGTTGTGGCAATATAAGTCAAGTGGTAAATAGAATGATAATTGATAAGTGAAAATGATAATATAAACTAATTGGTAAATAAAATGATAGTTAATGATTAAAATTGATAATAAGTTGAATAAATTGATAAATTGATTAAATATTTAAATTTTAATTGAGAGAAAATAATGGAAATGATTGATATGAAAAATAAGGTGTATTGGTTTGAACCCTATGGTATCTACATGCCCTGATCTACATGTATTGGTTGCTCCATTTTGCCCTATAAATGTTTTACTTGCTCAATTATGCCCTATAAATTTTTTGTCTCATCTGTAGTGACACTTAGGTGAAAAACGTGATTCTAGCCCTCAAGTGCGTTTATGCTGTGTGTACAGGAGACATGGAAATCTATATAACCTTTATGTGTAATTTTTTGTCTTTGTGTGTGTTGTGAAAAATGTTAGAAGTCGGTTGTGTAAGAGATGTGTGAGCTAGTTCTAGGTGTTGTTTCGTGGATGTGTAATTGGGTGGTAAAAATCGATATGTAGACTCGAACTGGAATCAAAACCGGTGGCATAGTGAGGTTCCCAGTCGACCTCAATAGGGGATCTTCTCATTGTAATTAGAGATACGGAAGTGGGGTGTGTCGGGCAAAAGAGAGGGAATGAAATTGGAGATCGGACGAGGGCGCTTCGCTTTGTTTACAGAGGCCGAATTTAACCGCAGCGGACTATACTTCCTGTCGTGGTGTTTCAAATCCTCATTTCCTGCCGTCTATTTATTTTGGGGTGTGGTTCGGGGCTTGTTTTTGGAGCGTGGTTTCTCCGACACTGGTTGGTTATCTTTCAGTTACTGCTATCTTTTCGGAGTTTATTTAGATTTTCTGCGAAGATGGTTCCTAAAATTATGAGAAGTTTTATAAATACTTGTCCACAATGAAAAACTGTTTGTCCAAAATTAAAAACTACCTCTTGTAGTTCGAAGATTTTCTGATCGGGCATAGCATAGATAAACAAGTACTTAATGAATAAAATTGGGATACAGTTGTACGGTAGAACTAATAAACAAAGGATAAAAATCAGATGAAAGATAGGATATTGCCCCATGTTCGTCCACATTTTTGTAACTGGGGATTCTGAAATATTTGCTTGAACCTTATGAATTGTAGAATTTGAATGATTGGTAGGTTCGCCGTTCTCCTGTTTGATATCTTTAGGGAGTGGTGTGATATGATTGAGCTGGTTGTCAGGTTTGCAGTTTTCAACGTCGGGGAAGAGTGATGTAAATCGTCTTGTTGCAAAAATGGCAGGGTCTAAATGCCTGAAAGGTTCGCTGCTGGTGGGTTTGAACCTTAATGACTCTGTTGGGAATAATTCGGGTGTTAAATGGTTGAAAGGGAACGTGTAATTGGGGTTGTGCTTTATATGATAGGTGTTAACGGTGGGTGGTGATATATAATGGATTTTTTCTGTATACAGTTTAAGTTTGTTGACGTGGATTGTGTCAGTGTCTCTTTGAAGTGGTTGATTTGGTCGATCTATGCGGACCACATTTGGTGAAATAATTTCTAATATTGTGTGAGGTCCTGTGAAATATGGCGCAAGTTTCCCTGTATTTGGGTGGTGATATAATTTTACTAACACTAGATCACCTACTTCGAAATGTGGTTGCTTGTGTCGTTGGTCATAAGTGTTTTTGTCTTGTAAATGTTTGTTTTGTGTGCGTGTGTGATATGTTTTGTGTACGAAATTTTGTTTTGTTTGTGGGTTTTACTTGTTTGACGATGTCTTGTGTCATGTTCTGTCAATAACATTGTGGAGAGATGAGTTGGTGTAATTTCGACATTATTTGTATTTTGAAAATCCGGACGTTGTATCCATTTATTAAATCGAATGGTCGTTGTGACTTTAGTAAAAAAAAAATGCCATTCAGTGATATTAGGGTGGAATTGAGTGAAAAATGAGGTTTACGACGTGAACACGCTTTGAGTGGAGATGTGTCACAGGTGTGGTGAAAAGGCGTCTGTGGCCTGAAATGAAAAGTTTTGTGGGGTGACCTGTGACACGAATCGAAAAAAAAAAAAATTGTGAATGAAAAGGTGTCACGCGAAATCCTTGTTTGTTCAAAACCTAACCTGTTCTCACTATGAACAACAAATTTATTAAAGTCATATATCGAAATTTCTATTGTTAGTGTATATGGCATCTTTTAAGGTGAACAATTTTTTATTGTTTTGTGTAGACGAGATGATTGTTACTAACGACGGTGCATGCGTTTGTTGGTCGTTGTTGCCTTTTGGCGCGAGTGTCGCGCTTGTTGGGCGGGTTGTGCGTGTTTGTTAGCGTGAAAACCGTCCTTTGGATGGATGTTGTCGGTGTATTGTTGTCGCGAATGTCGTGATTGTTGTTAAATACGTTTGTGGGGTTGTTGTGAGGTACACTTTTATGTTGTGGCGATGTGTGGTCATGTGTGAATTTTGTGTGGTAAGTGGGTGAGCTGTGTCGGTGTACGGACACTTGTTTGGGCATTATTGGAATTGTAGGTTGGAGTCGTGGTGGCTTTATATGTGGTGGGCATAAAGTATTGGCAATTGGGTTGAGTGAAAAGTTGCGTGGTGTGAGATTAGAATGGTGGCATGTAAATATTGGAGGTTTGGGCAATGAATGCAGGCAAGGGTTTCCATGTGTGAAAGCTTTGTGTGCTGTACGAGTCCTTTGGGACAGGTTTTGGTCTAGCCCGTGCTTGCATTCATTTGGTACATGTTTAGATACATTGTTAAAGGGGTAGGTAGGATTAGATAAGAGTTCAAAGTCAATTCTTGACGCCATAGGGGGGTTGCCTACCTTAGTTCAACAGGTCTCCTCTGGAACGTCTTGGTGTGAGATGGTTGGCTTGGCTCGGGACTGCTCGCACCGTCCGCGAAATTGAAGTGAAGTCCGGTACTGGAAGATCATTTTGGGATCGTTTGGGTTGTCCCGGATCGCGCGGATTGGTTTTGGGGACTGTGTACGGCATGGCGGTGGTTGAATCCTCGGTGGTCGGTGTCCGGCCTTGGTGACACTCGCCTGGGGTTGGTGGGGGTTGTGTCCGTCGTCCTCCCCGGGGAATGGCGCTCCGGAATTCCGTCTCACTTTGTGGGGCGTTGACACGTCGGATGGCCACGGTCATCTGCCATATGATGGCCGCTAGAAGGCGCCTGGTCGCTTCTCTTCTTGTCCGCTTCTTTTCCGCTGGTTTTGTCATTGCCTTTTGATTTGCTGGTGTCTGGGCTAATTTCCATCTTGATCCTAATTAAGCTCCATAATCTTTATCCTGTCGACTCTGTGTAATATGATGATATTGTTGTTATTACACTATAATATTTGATGTATTACACTGTTGTAGAATCCTGTCGACTTAACCGTTCTGTGGCAATATCGTTGCGGGGTTTCTGTTGTTGGATGCGAATGGTGAGATTTGGTTGAAGCGCAGTCGTTGAGTGGTAAGTGAAGCACACAGTTAGGAATAATCAGGACACGTGATTGAGTTGGAAAATAAGAGGCAACTGCGTTGGAGGGAAGAAAGCTTGAGAAGAGTTGAGCGATTTGACTTATTAATTAGTTGATCACATGGCGATGATGAAATGAGCGGAGAGAGATATCTCTAGAGTAGATGTTACCTTGTTGGAAGCGAAGGAGCACTGTCCGAACTCGGCGAGAGCCAGTGAACCCTGTAGGTGTTGTTCCTATGAGAGCTCAAGCGTAACTTCTCATTCTTGTTTTCCGATTTAACACCAAGCCTCAGTTTCTCTCTGATTGGTCGAGAGATGTCACATGATCTTTTCCTATTGGTTGACCTACTTAAGGTACTGTCTTTTGATTGGCCCGCGGTTTCTTTTGATATTAGTTACGCCCGGCTTGGGTCAGGAAGTCTCGTGTTTATTTGACTTTATTTACTTCCGCGGCTATCAAAATACATCCTGCTTTGTCAGGAAGTATTGAATGCTAGCTTTAACATTTATAACTTCTGGTCATTAGAGACGTCCTGTTTTGTCAGGAAGTATTGAGTGTATCTTGGCTAAAATAACTTCTGCGGTCACTAGAGACGTCCGGTCTCTGCCCCTGCAATATTGACACAGGGGTGCCCAGAATAGTCGTGCCAGCCTTAGGTCTACTTCCTATATCTTAATGCTACTTGCTTCCCTCCAGTTACCTTGTTCTTTATTAAGTCTTCGAAAATCATACATGGTACATACATAGTGGGTCGGGGTTGCATTTAATTATATACAAATTATGACATATATTTGTTATAAGATGTTCTTTTTTGTCTATGGAGATTATTTAATATTATTCTCTCTATAATCCTATATATATATTAAAAATACCAGGACCAGGAGCACATGTGCTTTTCAGAAGGCAGAGCGCCATCTGGTGGAACAGAAATCAACTAAACATTGATTTAACCTGTTCCCTGATATTTGGTTAACCCAATTTCTTGATAAATCAAGAAAAGTCAACCAATAACGCGTTTCGCGCTGTTGGTGCTCGTCAGCGTGGAGTAGGCTGTACCACTGCGACCAAAAATATTTTTCTATTGTTTTTTCATATATATATATATATTTATAATTCCCTAAAAACGCAGAGAAAAGGTCAATTATAAAAAGGCCTATTCTAACTACAATTAAAGTTCACATTCCTTTTTTTTTTTTGCTTATCCCTACTACACACACGTTGTACATACAGGCCATGATAATCATGGTGGGTAGAAGTAGGCTACTACTTTTACTGTAAGTGCACTACATGTCTACATACAATTATGTGGAAATCAGTTAAGACTTTTGCACTTACAAATATGCCAGAGCCCCGTTTGGTTACTTGGACTCGTTGGTGGGATTGGATTTTGCAAGAATCGGGGGCCATTGGACTTTTTTTTTTTTTTTTAAGTGTCACAATGCGGGAATTGAACCCGGGTCGTAGCAGTTGAAAACCAACAGTTTAGACCAACCTTCCACCAACCCCCTATATTTAAAAGTAATACTCGGGGGAAATGTAGCCATTGCCTATCTAAGGGCTTCTATATACAATTATATGGGATTTTAACTCTTTTTCTTTTGACGCGTATTCTATTAAAACAAATCAATTTTCCACTGCCATTACTGCAAATATTAAATAATGAAAAAGCCTGGCTCATCAGTGGTGAACCCTCCCAGCGGTTTCGCCAGTTTAATCTACCATACCGCTGTTATATTGCATTTTCAGTTTTTCTTTTATACCGATACTGACTTCTTGGAATGGGTATTTTAGATGAACTATGGACATAAGCTTTGAGGACAGTAGAATTACATACAATTATAAATATAGAAGCATAGGGCGCTTCTCCCGTCGCCAGAAACTAGCGGCCTCGGGTCGGTGACAAGCGTCGGGGAGAAGCGCCCTATGCTTCTATGGATCAATATCCTCCCTCCCAGCAAATTTTCCATCTATATTCTAGCCATAGATTTGGCCCAGCCACCTTGCCAGCAAAACACCACTTTGCTAGATTGTGAAGATTCCATTAGATCCCGTGTGGATCTCATGGAATAAAGTCCGCCCTAGACTGACGAGGGCCATTAGCCCGAAACCATGGTCTCGAGGTGGACGCTTCTGTTTGCCAAAGCTGGTGTTGTGGCTTTGTTACCGACCTTAGGCCGCTAGTTTGCGGCGACGGTCAATAGATGGCGTCAGGTTTTGACGTTTATTTTGACGGGAGAGGCGCTCTATACTTCTATGGATCAATTTCTTCCCGGCAAATTTTCCAATTATAAATATATAATATGCTTCGAGCAATCGCTCTTCCGCAAACATCAAATTGAGTCTTTTAATAGAACAATTATAATATGATACAATACAAGCTTATGCCCACATTTCATTAAAAATACCATTTCCAAGAGAGTCTAGCGTCAGCATTGGTATAAAAGGAAAACGGAAAAAGGCAATATAACAGCGGTATGGTAGATTAAACCGGCGAAACGCTGGGAGGGTTCATCACTGATGAGCCAGGCCCTCTCATTAAATTTTATTGCAGTAAGGGCAGTGGATAATTGCTTAATTTTTCAAAATATCATACGTAATTGTAACAACGCTGTTACCGAAACGTCACATGCTATTTATTTATTTGGATTTGGTCTTATTACCTTGAGTGTATGGAATGTTTTTAATTTCTTCATTTTTATATATAGACTTTTTGAGAGCAAATATTTTTATTTCAAAGTTACATTTTTAATTAATATTGATATCGTGGGCTCTATTTTAGAAGCTAATATAATAAGGAAATATATGTGAAAAATAATAAAAATAAAATTAAAATTCAGAATTTGATATTAAAATCAAAAAAGGCATATCCTGACCAGGAGCACATTAACTTTTTAGATGGCAGAGCGCCATCTAGTGAAACAGAAATCAACTAAACGTTGATTTAGTCTGTTCCCTGATTTTCTTTTTGTGTTTGGCTTTTCTTGATTCATCAAGAAAATGGGTTGGCCAAAGATCATGAAACAGAAACATAAATAGTAAATAGAACATAAAAAATGAAAAAGGCGGAATAAACGATACTGAGGAATCAAATAATGCATATCCTGACCACAAGCATATAAGCTTTTTATATGGCCGAGCGCATCTAGTGGAAAAGAAATAAACTAAACGTTGATTTAGCCTTTTTTTTTTCATATTTGGCCAACACATTTTCTTGATAAATCAAGACCCACGCTGACGAGGGCCAACAGCCCGAAACACGTTCGTGGATGGCTTTCTTTTTATTTATCAAGAAAATATGTTTGCCAAATATCTGGGAACAGGTTAAATCAACGTTTAGTTGATTTCTGTTCCACTAGATGGCGTTCTGCAATCTAAAAAGCTCATGTGCTCATGGTCAGTATATGCCTTTTTTGATTTTAATAAGGAAACATATTAATCTTATTGTACATTTTGTAGAGTAGTAAGCCTGCCCTGAAGTCCTCCTCTACGTTAGTAGAAGCAGCGCAAGTAAGGGACTGCCTTGTAGTACGATGTCGTAAGCCGCTACGGTAACTGTGAACAGGGAACTGTGGCTGACTAACGGGGCACCCCCCTTTACATGGAGTGGACAAGACACCACCACTATATAGAAACCTGCCCAGAAGTCCTCCTCTACGTGGGGAGAAGCAGCACAAGTAAGGAACTGCCCTGTAGTACGGTGTCGTGAGCCGCTACGGTAACTGTGAACAGCGAACTGTGGCTGACTAACGGGGCAATGGCACCCTCCTTTACATGGAGTGGACAAGACACCACCACTATATAGAAACCTGCCCAGAAGTCCTCCTCTACGTGGGGAGAAGCAGCACAAGTAAGGAACTGCCCTGTAGTACGGTGTCGTGAGCCGCTACAGTAACTGTGAACAGCGAACTGTGGCTGACTAACGGGGCAATGGCACCCTCCTTTACATGGAGTGGACAAGACACCACCACTATATAGAAACCTGCCCAGAAGTCCTCCTCTACGTGGGGAGAAGCAGCACAAGTAAGGAACTGCCCTGTAGTACGGTGTCGTGAGCCGCTACAGTAACTGTGAACAGCGAACTGTGGCTGACTAACGGGGCAATGGCACCCTCCTTTACATGGAGTGGACAAGACACCACCACTATATAGAAACCTGCCCAGAAGTCTTCCTCTACGTGGGGAGAAGCAGCACAAGTAAGGAACTGCCCTGTAGTACGGTGTCGTGAGCCGCTACAGTAACTGTGAACAGCGAACTGTGGCTGACTAACGGGGCAATGGCACCCTCCTTTTCCATGGTGGACAAGACATCACCACACAGATGTCTGGATAACCGAAGGATGACAGAAAAAATACTTCTTTGTGGTTTCTTAGATATCAGCCCAGAAGTCCTCCTCTATGTGGGGAGAAGCAGCACAAGTAAGGGACTGCCCTGTAGTACGGTGTTGTGAGCCGCTACGGTAACTGTGAACAGTGAACTGTGGCTGACTAACGGGGCAATGGCACCCCTCCATTCCATGGAGCAACAAAATAAAGACACCTCAGTTGGCCGGTATTGTAATCAGGGTGTACGGACGATCTGATCTGTTCCAAGGACAAGACACCACCACCATAGAGTAGTAAGAATAAATCAATTCTAATACACCTTCAAAATTTAGGTTTATTTTTCATGTAATATTGTCGTCAGATCTGCGACGATTTAATGCCCCATTTAATTAATAATCAACATATACAGTTGAACCTGTCTATAGCGCCCACTCTTGGAACTCACCAAAATAGGGTGCTATAGAGAGGGGGTGCTAAAGACAGGTCACTTTGAATGTAAATCACATCGTAATACATACAGTTAAACCTGTCTATAGCGCCCCCTCTTGGGACTCACCAAAATAGGGTGCTATAGAGAGGGGTTGCTATAGACAGGTCACTTTTAATGTAAATCGCATCGTACTACGTACAGTTAAACCTGTCTATAGCGCCCCCTCTTGGGACTCACCAAAATAGGGTGCTATAGAGAGGGGGTGTTATAGACAGGTCACTTTTAATGTAAATCGCATCGTACTACGTAAAGTTAAACCTGTCTATAGCGCCCCCTCTTGGGACTCACCAAAATAGGGTGCTATAGAGAAGGGGTACTAAAGACAGGTCACTTTTATTGTAAATCGCATCGTACTACAGTTAAACCTGTCTATAGCGCCCCCTCTTGGGATTCACCAAAATAGGGTGCTATAGACAGGTCACTTTTAATGTAAATCGCATCGTACTACGTACAGTTAAACCTGTCTATAGCGCCCCCTCTTGGGACTCACCAAAATAGGGTGCTATAGAGAGGGGGTGCTATAGACAGGTCACTTTTAATGTAAATCGCATCGTACTACGTATTTAAAATCGACGCTATAGAGAGGAAGGCGCTATTTAGAGGGGGCGCTATAGACAGGTTTAACTGTTTTTAAATAAACAAAAGGTTTGGGATGAATAAATAACTAATATAAATAAATTGGGTAAACAACTTAGATATATTTATATTTCATATCTAAAAATGTATTATAATTATATTCTAGGTTCAATTAAAATAAATGTTGATATAGAAGTAATTCAATAGATTTACACGGGCTACAGACAAATTGCATCACCTACAGTGTATTATGTATTATACATTATGTAAATTTTCTGAGAATATGGTAATGTGAAAAATAATTTAATTTTTTTAAAGGTAGTAAATTGACAGCTTTTATCAATGTTCGGTTTATCCTCTTTTGGCACGTATACAAGCAGCTATACGGTGAAGCATACTGTTATGATCAAGCTGACATGGCTAGACCAAGTTATTTCAATATTTACCTGGGCTCAGCTGGCCCGGCTGAAAGTACCCTATAAGGGCTCGTAATCCAGGGATACAGGATGAGTCTGTACTCCATGTTAGGAACGGCTGTACATGGCGTCTGTTCCTCATGCCAGAGGCGGTCATTTCATATTGGAGCTAAGTCGGCTTGCCACTGAGTAGTGCTCCCAATCTTAATGACAAAGGCAGACGCATTCTACTTCACCAAGTGTGGAGATAAGAAAGAAGAAGACCGAGGCAGTTGAAGATTACATGACTGTTAGGATTACCAATTTTTCCCCCCATCATGTACCATACATGTTCAATCGGGGAAAGGTCTGGGGAACTAGCGGGAAGGATATCAATATTTTATAGTGTGATGTGCTCGTGAGATGTATTTGGCCGATCTTAACTTGAAGCTAGAGGTTACCTTGCCAGCATTCATATTTCTTTTTAAAAAATACACTTAGATAGAGTTTTATTTTCTCAACGCTTCAACAAAAATCCTTTGTCTTTGTCAGGAGAAATAAAAATAAAACATTTGGCAAGGCGTTGACATTTTTTACGTTGAGAAATAAAGCTTTAACTGGCCGAAGTGTCTATTTCAAAAATATTATTTATTTTGTTGAAAATTGGCAATATAAGTATGCTAAAAAAATTGGTAACACAACAGATTGCGTTGCAACACATCTGTAATGTATAGATGAGCAGTCATTTTGCTTTGAATAAAGACTAGAGGAGTCCTACTTTCATAGCTGATGCCACCCCACTGTTTTCAAAATGGTCAGAAAGCTTAATTCTTATGTTAGGTTTTATCAATGCAGTAGAAAATTATTTTATTCCAAAATTCCACATAGAGGCGTCTAGAAAACAGCTTAAATTTCATATAACAGAATGCACGCAAATACATCATATTAATACTATGTTTTAAAAATACTTTTAATTGCTATTTTCAGAAGAGCAAAGCTCGAAGCTTGTTATATATTTATAATCATATGTATTTCAAATGTTCTCAAAGCTTATGTCCATAGTTCAACTAAAATACCTTTACAGGAAATTCATTTCAGTATCAGTATAAAAGTAAAACAGCCAGGTTTTCAATATTACTGTATATATTCCGCTTTATGCGTCCATCAGGCTCAAATATCATTCATTTTGGTTAGCAGCCCCGTAAATAAAGATATTTCCGTATGCAATATTACAGCGGTGTGGTAGATTAAACTGGCGAAATTCTACGAGGATTCACCTCTGATGAACTAGGCCCTCCCATTATTTCATCACTGCGGTAAAGTCAGTAGAAAAATATTTTATATTAAAAAAAAAAACATATACGAGACGAACATATTATAATTGTATTGCTATGATAAACGCAACGTAGAAAATTAAGAAAGACAAACTTCAGGATGACGCAGCAATTTATTTAGTGAACACATGTGATTTCTATTAAATACTAGAGAGGCAAAAAAAAAGAAAGTATACAGATTAGCAAAATATAAATATCAAAATTAATAATCTATTCATAAAAATAGATATTTCGTTACATAGTTTTGATCAAGCGCTAATGCAACATTTCAATATTGTGTTTAAAAAATACTTATGAAAATACGAAACTATTATAGACGTGTATGATGCTTTTGAAAATTAAACAATTTTCTACTGTCCTTACTGTAATGAAAAATTAGTAGGAGGGCCTGGCTCATCAGTGGTGAATCCTCGTAGAATTTCGCCAGTTTAATCTACCACACCGCTGTAATATTGCATACGGAAATATCTTTATTTACGGGGCTGCTAACCAGAATGGTAACACAACAGATTGCGTTGCAACACATCTGTAATGTATAGATGAGCAGTCATTTTGCTTTGAATAAAGACTAGAGGAGTCCTACTTTCATAGCTGATACCACCCCACTGTTTTCAAAATGGTCAGAAAGCTTAATTCTTATGTTAGGTTTTATCAATGCAGTAGAAAATTATTTTATTCCAAAATTCCACATAGAGGCGTCTAGAAAACAGCTTATTCAAAGCAAAATGACTGCTCATCTATACATTACAGATGTGTTGCAACGCAATCTGTTGTGTTACCATTCTGGTTAGCAGCCCCGTAAATAAAGATATTTCCGTATGCAATATTACAGCGGTGTGGTAGATTAAACTGGCGAAATTCTACGAGGATTCACCTCTGATGAACTAGGCCCTCCCATTATTTCATCACTGCGGTAAAGTCAGTAGAAAAATATTTTATATTAAAAAAAAAAACATATACGAGACGAACATATTATAATTGTATTGCTCTGATAAACGCAACGTAGAAAATTAAGAAAGACAAACTTCAGGATGACGCAGCAATTTATTTAGTGAACACATGTGATTTCTATTAAATACTAGAGAGGCAAAAAAAAAAGAATAAAATAATTTTCTACTGCATTGATAAAACCTAACATAAGAATTAAGCTTTCTGACCATTTTGAAAACAGTGGGGTGGCATCAGCTATGAAAGTAGGACTCCTCTAGTCTTTATTCAAAGCAAAATGACTGCTCATCTATACATTACAGATGTGTTGCAACGCAATCTGTTGTGTTACCAATTTTTAACGCCTTGCCGAATGTTTATTTTTATTTAATTCTCCTGACGAAGACAAAAGATTTTTGTCGAAACGTTGAGAAAATAAAAAGCTCCAACTGGCCGAAGTGTCTATTTTTTATATAAAAAAAAAGAAAGTATACAGATTAGCAAATTAGAGGTTTCACCAGTTTAATCTACCATACCGCTGTTATATTGCATTTTTTTTAACTTCCTTTTATAGTGATACTGATGCTTGACTCTTGGAATGGGTATTTTAGATGAACTATGGACATAAGCTTTGAGGGCAGCAGAATTACATATAATTATAAATATATAATATGCTTCAAGCAATCGCTCTTCCGCAAACATCAATTTGAGTATTTTATTTGATCAATTATATTATGATGCATTATCACGCCATCTGTTATGAAAATACGAAAATAATATAGACGTGTATGATTCTTTTAAAATAAACAATTTCTACTGCTCTTACTGCAATTGAAAAATTAATGGGAGGGCCTGGCTCATCAGTGGTGCACCCTAAGGAATATTAAACTGGCGAACCCGCTGGGAGGGTTCACCACTGATGAGCACGGCCCTTCCGACAATTTTTCCATTGCAGTAAGGGCAGTAGATATTGTTTAATTTTAAAAAGAATCATACGCGTCTATAATAGTTTCGAATTTTGATAACAGATGGCGCGCTAATGCATCAAAAATACTTATGTTAGGTGTTTATAGCTATTTGCTGACTAATTATATTTCGATGCCAATAACATCGAAGTTACCCTTGAGTTCTAGTGTACCTAGTATAGACAAAGAAATAAGGATGCATTGAGATCATTCCCTAAAGCAAGTGTGAAAATCCTCTGGTCTGTACGGAGTCCATCGTCGTTAAAGTGAGTATCCATTAAGCTAGGCGGGCGACCAGATTAAGCCTAATGGCGAGCTGCGGCCATCACCACAGGCGCCTGCCTGCCTTATTGTTCCGGGGCTAAATCCTTCAAAATGGACCGATCGACCAAACAACAAATGGCCGAGTGAAATGTGCCTACAATTTTATCCCCAGTCGCAGCTTTAAAGTATCCTGTTCTCAAAATCGGAAGCGATTTTTCATTTGAAATCATTTCCAAGGATTTCCAAAATGTTATAAACCATTGCTTTGTTGGAATATTTATTTTGTTTTAAATCGATATGGATGTATTTGATATTTTGTTCTTACTTTTGTTAAGACGAATTGATATATCTCTATATTTAGATTTAAAAGAATTGGAAACAAAATATCGATTTATTCAAGCCTAAGATTGTATACCTAATACGCAGGCCTTGAGCATTACGATCCTGTTGGGAAAAGAGTGATGCAGTAGAACCTTCCTTTAGCGGACACCTCTCTACAAAGGACAGTTTTTATTTGCAAAATTACCATTTTGACAATTTAGCAACTCTCCGGTACGAGGACACCTCTCCCTAAAGGACACTTTGGCTCTGCAATTAGGTGTTGTCCTTTACAGGCTTTCTACTGTAGCAACTCTCCGGTAAGAAGACACCTCTCCCTAAAGGACACTTTGGCTCTGTAATTAGTTGTTGTCCTTTACAGATAGGTAGTTCTACTGTATTTAGGAACTCTCCAGTAAGAGGACACCTCTCCTTAAAAGACACTTTGCCTCTGCAATCAGGTGTCCTTTACAGGGAGGTTTTACTGTAGCAACTCTCCGGTAAGAGGACATCTCTCCCTGGAGGGCACTTTGGCTCTGCAATTAGGTGTCCTTTACAGGGAGGTTCTACTGTAGCAACTCTCCCTAAATGACACTTTGGCTCTGCAATTAGGTGTTGTCTTTTACAGGGAGTTTCTACTGTAGCAACTCTCCGGTAAGAAGACACCTCTCCCGAAAGGACACTTTGGCTCTGCAATTAGGTGTCCTTTACAGGGAGGTTCTACTGTAGCAACTCTCCAGTAAGAGAACACCTATCCTTAAAGAACACTTTTGCTCTCCAATTAGGTGTCCTTCACAGGGAGGTTCTACTGTAATACATTTCAGAAATGAGAACTGAGCCCACTCTATCAATATGAAAGAACGAGCATATCAGACGATTGAAGATGAAAAAAACATAAATTGGAAAATTATTAAGAATATTTATTTTCATACACACCACAAACACACACACCCAACGCACAATGGCCATAAATCAAATTGCTAAGTGAAAAATTAGGAAAGACAAACTCCACGATAACACAGCAATTTATTTAAGTCAAGCATAAATGATATATTATTGATAAAATACAAGATAAAACAAAGATGGAAGTCTACAGAGCAGCAAAACATAAACATCAAAATTGACATTCTGCCAATAAAACAATAAATACTTTGCTACAAATTGAAATATGTTTCCACACCCCTGATTTATATTATAAAAAGATAACTTTCTTATATCAGTAAATATGTATTTACCAGAAAATAACCAATATATTGTCAGAAGGACAGAGTTTCCTGGTATTCCCTCTTATCTGGACTGGACCGTCCTGTCGGGGTAAACACCACGTGGAAGGAGGAAAAACTCAGTCCTCCCCTCTTGTTCTAACTGCTGGGTCGATTTAGCTCATGTACATAGTAACTTTTATATTTAAAATCTTTCCTATAACTAATTAAATAAATATTTAAGTAATTCGGAAGCCTATTTTATTATTTTTCATCGCGCCAATATTCTCATTAAGTGCGTATAAGAGGCTACTGCCTGAACTCTGATTTATCAGGAAAAGGTCTTTGTCAACATAATATTAGTTGTGAAAAATAATACAAAAGTGAATTTGTACTTGGATCAGGTGGATAAATTAAGAAAAAAAGCATTTCCTGAGCGTGCAACTGAAAGTTGCTGATGGCTTGCGCCATCTATCGGAATAAATGTCAATTAATCGTTGATTTTTAATTATTCCATAATTAGTCAAATACCGTTTCTTGATTAATCAAGAAAAGCTAGTATATAGTTAATTCACACTCATTGTATGGAGTTTTATGCAGGTTGTAAATGTGACCTATAAATATTAGAAATATACTTTATGTATTTTATAATTTTACGTCAATATGAGAAATAAATTTTGATTCATTAGTGCGCCATCTGTTATCAAAATTCGAAACTATTATAGACGCGTATGATTCTTTTAAAAAATTAAACAAATTTCTACTGCCCTTACTGCAATGGAAAGTTAATCTCATCAGTGATAAACCCTTCAAGCGGTTTGGCCAGTTTAATTGACGTAAGGGCAGTAGAAATTGTTTAATTATTAAAAGAATCATACATGTCTATAATAGTTTCGAATTTACATAAGAAAATGTACTTTACTATAAGTTCTCTGATAATACTGTGAATTATCTTTGTGAAGAAGATTGGCCCAAGGATCATTCTTCTTCCCTTTTCACCTATTATAAAATCGACACATGTTCTTGCTTTGAGTCACTTAAACTACTTCTTACCTTTTATAGATTTTGTATACTTCTATGCTACTTCCTTATTTCTCTTTTTACAGCCAGTCCTGAACATCTATTGTATCAAATCCTCCAAAAAAAGATCTCTGGGAAACCCCAGGACTATAATAGAAAAGCTGATACCATTAAATCTAATGGAGATCGTTTAAACGACTTGAGGGATAAGTAACAACAGTATACTTCTATAATCTATAATAATCTCTCTCTGGAAATCCACCCTAAACCACCTCTGGTACACCCCCATTCCTAACGAATCTTCTTTCCACACCCTTACTAGGGAAGAACAAACGGTGATATCAAGATTACGAACAGGATATCTTAGAATGCTCAAATTTAATGGAAAAATCAAAACATTCCCGAAATGCCCCAAATGCGATTCCCAACCAGTCAGTCCTGAGCATCTATTGAATTGTATCAAATCCTCCAAAAGAGGAAAAACCCCAGGACTATAATAGAAAAGCTGAGACAATGGAACCTAATGGGATTGTTTAAACGACTTGAGGAATAAGCAACAACATCAACATATCTCTTTTTATTCTACCTTATACTTTTCAACTTCATACCTTTTCTGTATATATATATTTCATAATTTTATCATACAGTACTTTTCTAATTCACGTATACTTCTTTCTTTCTCTTCATTGCTTCTTATATGTCATTTGTATTTCTTGTATTTCATATCTCTATATAGCTTATATTCATTCTCTATTTCATGTGCACAGTTCTTGTATGTATTAATACTTATTTTATAATAAAGCACAATTTGTATTATAGATTATAAACACAAGTCGGAGTTTCTTTTTATATTATTAAAACGTTTTCAAGCTTTTGGGACATCTCTGCCCTTCAACAGGAGAACATATATAACGAATAAAACGCTGGCATCAGGCGTAAGGGCAGAGATGGGCAAAAGCTTGAGACAGTTTCGATAAAATAAAAAGACTCATTTCTCTCCAGAAATCTTTATCGTTGTTTAAGTAATATCCAGGAGATTATAAACACAAGGTAATATAAAACAAAATCCAAATAAATAAATAGTGTGTGACGTTTCAGCTTTGTTGCCATCTTTAGACAAAAGTACTGAATGAGAAATTAGGAAGGAAATATCTTTATTTACGGGGCTGCTAACCAAAATAGAAGATTTTTGAGCTCCAGATGAGAAATATGAGAAATAATGAGAAAATACGGAAATAATCTTTATTTACGGGGCTGCTAACCAGAATAACAATGAGAAATTATACCACAGCATGTTTTAAATAGTTATCAAGTGTGTAAACATAAGATAACAGATAAGACGAAGATAGTTTTCTAAGAACCCGAAAAAATTATTCTTAGAATTAAAGGTGAAAAAAAAACACTTTTTTAGATATAATTAAAAGCATATCTTTGATATTTTCTCATTCTTATTTTAAACTTCTTGGCTATTTCGTTTATACGTTTTGTATATTCTTGGCCCGCTAGTTATCGAAAAGGCATCTACCAATCGATTTATAAAACAATGATCCTAATGTGATGAAATGGTATATAGTTAAAGATATTACCTTACTTATAAACTCAATTTTAGACAAATTAGGTAGAATTCTATAGGATATTTCTAACTATATATATCTACGTCTTAGCTGTAAAAGAGAGAGAAGGCTAAAACTAACGTGTCAGAAGCCCCCAAAAAATAACTTTGGAGAAAACGTTCCAACAAAAAAATGTTTCCATCTGACCACCAAGATAAATGACGCCATATTTCTAATGCGAGCGTAGCAAAGCTTAATGACGCAAACGGCGGAAACATTTCAGAAAAGATGGCTTTTAATTATAGAAAGTAGACATTAATTCTTAGTGACAGACAAACTGCAGGCTGACTTGAAATTGGCACCTATTAATTTTTCAAAGTTTGAGTCCAATACTCTACGTGATAAATGAAAATCTTTGTGTACTGAGTAGTTTTAAAAAGTGAAATCACTACCCAGACAATCAACCAAGATAAGTTCTGTATATTTCTATAGTTGACGTTGTGTACAACTTTCATCTTTTCTAATTTAGTAGTTTTTTTAGAAACGACTGCAAAGTCCAATTTAATAAAGCGTTAAGTCGATAGAAGGAAGACACGCCTTTGTTTAATAAAAGATGGTTTTTGTTGCAGTCAGCCCTAAAATTTTAAAAGTTTTTCAATTTATTTCCTTAAAATTACAGGGACGGCTTACGCGTCTAATTCCTTTCAATTGCAATATTCTTTTTTTGGAAGTTATTTTTTTAATAAGTTGTTTTCAAACGTTGAGCACAATCTAATTATACTCAGCATAGCGCAGTATCGATTTAAAATATCGATTGCACTTCTGGAGCTCGAAGCCAAGAATACAATTTTCATATTAGCTAACCTTGGTCATTTTGTCTGTGTACCAATTTCTAATAATACCTTTGATTTAAATGCCAATAAAAGCTCGTATGTGTATTGTAAATGGATAATTTTGAGTCAGAACTAACTCACTTTACCTGCAATCATCTGTATGAAGAAAGGAAATTATTTTTTTAATAATACGAGCGCTAATCATTTATCACTCTGCTGTCAGAAACAGTGAAAAGTAGACACAATAGATTTATACAAATTTTGTGAGAAGGATGAGAAACATGTGTAATTTGTGTTATTTATTGTGGGCTCATGTTGAATTGTATATAGTACTTGATATATGTTCAATTAAAACCATTGCTATACTGGGAGAATCCTGTATGGGGCTTGATACCTAATAAAGAATCGTGTGTGTGTTATTCAAATGCCAATAATACTAGTTGGTAGGTCAAATAGTAAGTTCTAAAAAACACTATACTATTGGGTTGTAAAGAAAGTTCGTTATGTTTTATTCGACAATTTAAATAAAAAACATCAATTATAACAATTAATTAATCAACTATGTATTCTCCGTTATTATTTACGACCTCCTCCCAACGTTCGACTAGTTTGTTGATGCCACCAAAAATCGCCCGGTCTGGTGTCAAAGAAGTTGTTGAGCCAGGTCCTCTTCATCATCTATGGTAGTGCCTCTTATATGGTTTGACATGGAGCGGTGGTAATCGGTTGGTGCAAGGTCCGGAGAGTACGACGAGAACAAGTACTATTTAAAGAATATAAACACTTTACCGTATAACAACAAAAACCGTTATGAAACAAAGGGATACAAAAATCGAATGAACTTTCTTTACAACCCTTCACTAAAGCTGAGGAAACAATTAAATCCTGATCTATAGGTGATAATATAAACAGAGAGAAATCCCCAATAAGTTTTAACAAAAACAAATATTAAAAATACATTTGATATCATATTGGCCTGGCTGACCAGCACTTTTCCAATTACGATGAAGTCAAAAAATGGATCGATGAATGGATAGCGGCCAAAGAGCCGGCCTCTTTCCGCGATGGGATCCGTCAATTGCCAGAAAGATAGGGAAAAGTAGTGGTTAGAGACGGACAATACTTTGAACCTCGAATGTCTAATTAAATTTTCACAATAAAGCTCCAATTTTCGAAAAAAAAACGCATGAACCTATTTATACTCCTAATAGCTACAATATGAGCAGATCTCAGTTTTTCAAAGCATGTGCAATTAGTTCAAAGTAAGCGGGCAGACGTTAGATAGTCTCCAGTATTAAAGACGGAACAATAGGTATTTCGATCATTTTGTCGGAATGGGTTGGAAGGACACAGCCTTAATAAATCGGCAGTTTAGGGCTGAGCAATTGTCGGCTAACATGTCATTGTAAACAAAAAGATAACAGAGTTTTAACTTAGAACGTGTACTCTGCCTTGTTCCTATTCACTCAGTGGAGTGAGCAAAAGGTTTCCAGAGTGGTTGGGTGATTTTTGATCTGGGACATCGAAGGTTGAAATTGGAATTCTTCAAGAGATGCTTTGATGAAATGCTTTAAAATATAATCCAAATAAATTAATAGTGTGTGACGTTTCAGCGTTGTTACCATCATCAGACAAAGGAATAAAAGAGAAAAAACGGAAATATCTTTACTTACGGGGCTGCTAACCAGAATAAATGATTTTTGAGCCCCGGAATCAACTAGTACAGGCTCGAACCCTTCCCTTCGCGAGTTGGAGCGAGTCTTTAAAACGTCCCCGGCTGGGGAAATGAGAAAAAATACCACAGCATGTTTTAAATAGTACTCTAACAAGTGAGTAAACAAGTTAGCAGATAAAATAAATAGTTGAGACAACCTAAAATATTGTTCTCAGAATTAGAAGTGGAAATAATTTTAAAATTTAACCAAAGGCAAATATCTGTAGATATCATGTATGTGTATATACAGGTAGAAGTGATACATTAGCGCGCCATCTGTTAAGAAAATTAAAAACTATTATAGACCTGTATGATTATTTTAATTAATTCATGTTCTCGTGGTTAGGATATGCCTTTTTTATATCAATACCAACACCTGACCTTTTTTATTATTTTATTTTTTTTTTCACATATGTTTCTATTTAATTAAAAAGGCATATATTGGATCAAAAATCATTTATTTTACCAATATTTCAGTTGGCTGAACGCCAACCTTTATCAAGGTATTATAACATATTAATGTGTGTCAACAACAAACTCAGCGCCACATAACGTCAATTGAATTAAGTTTTAAAAATATTTTGCTTAATTCAATGGGGAAAATTTTTGAAATATATATTTAAATATATAAGGTACATAAGATAAATATCCCCCTTAGACCAATAGTAGCTTTTCACCTCTCCCCCACAGCCCCGTTAGCTCAGTACTTAGCTAAGATAATCATACCCATACTTAAAGAGGGCGCCGCCTCGACGTCCATCTCTTCCACACCTAAATTCTTAGCCCATATACAGAAATTACCGGTTGTCCCCAATAGTCTTATGATCTCTTTTGATGTGATCAATCTATACCCCAGTCTCCCCCACTCCCTCATCTTAGAATGCACCACAGAATTCCTCCGGACGCACGGGTATACAGCAGATATGATATCTAAGTTAACCACCTTAATATCGATCTGTCTAAGCAATAGTATTTTCAATTTTGATAAACGTTATTACAGGCAATCCAAGGGTACTCCCATGGGTAGCCCTTTGTCCTCACCACTCTCTGAAATAGTTATGCGAAAAGTAGATAGTTTAATTACAGATCATTTCCCAGCAGATATTCATACTTGGTTTAGATACATAGACGATATTTTCTGTATAGTTAAAACAGAATCCTTGGACAGTATTCATACCAAATTAAATTCACTATTTCCGGACATCCAATTCACAGTAGAAAAATAAAACAATTGTTCCTTAGCTTTCTTAGATATCATGATTACAAAACAAAATTGCAGGTATATCACCAACGTACACTATAAGCCCTCCTTTCATCCCTCCTATATACACTATTCCTCATACTGCCCCCTCAGCCATAAAATTAATACTGTCAAAACCCTCTCGAAACGTATTTTTACTCACTGCTCAACTTCTGAATTTGAACAAACAGAGACCCAAAATGTGATTAATCACCTAATGAACTCAGGTTACCCCAGAAACTTCATTCTCCGACACTTTCACAATCCCCAACAGCAGCTAAACAGTCAGACTAATAGATCGACTTGCATCATCCCATACTCTATCCATAGTATCAACATCTCTAGACACTTAAAAAACAAGTACGGAATCCGCACCTATTACACCAACACTCCTAAAATAGAAACAATAGTTAGAAACCCCATCACCAGAAACAGTTTTCCCATTACCCTGCCATATCTTACAAACTCCGTGTATTCCTTAAAATGCTCAGATTGCAACAGTTTGTATATAGGAGAGACAGGCCGAAGAATTAAGGATAGGATAGAAGAACACCACAGAAACATCAGAAACAGTGAACCTAGATCTCTCATAGTGCAACACATTAGACAGACAGGACATTCTTTTGATACCTCTCACCCACAGGCATATTACTCAGGAATCAAGAGCAAATACAAAAGATTGGTCGTCGAGGCGTTGCTCTCTTTAAGACATAATAGTATTAATAGACACATAGACATCCCTGATATATACAAAGCAATATTGCCAATGTGTACCTTAGGTGACCATTGCCAGTACGTTTTATTTTGGATTATTTTACTCATGCAGCCTTAAATTGAATCGTAGCTTAATCATGAAGTTTCTTGTGATTTTCCTACTTAGTACACGCAGATATTTCTTACTATTACTTTTCTCACTAATTTGCTAATACGTTTATTTTTCTTGTATATATGCTAATTTCTCTCAATATGGATATGTATATAAGATGCAAGTTTAGTTAGATATGATGTCCTGTAGAAGGGTTATTGACCCGAAAGCTCGCCTTTATTAAAACCTATAAGATACGCATCCTCGTACGCTCAGAATCTATTACTTATATTTATATTATATACAAAATAAAATTTGTAAAATGTGTTTCTATGTACTCTCGTAGAAGTTGGACAAAGGTACCTGGAAGCTCGAGATTACGTTTAATAAAGATAAAGAAACACATCTCCAGAGAAAGCATTTGCCTGATTAATATCCAGAATATTTAAACCAATTGAATTCTCTACTTGTTAAAAATATCTCGGCAAGATGTGGCTAAAGTTCTTTAGGTTTCGAGGCACGGCTAAGTAGCTCAGTCACAATTTCCATCCAGGACAAAAGAAGCTCCTTCAAATCCAATTCGAGATGAACACGTCTCCATTTGAGATTCTCTCCTCGTGGGATTCCCAAATTATATTCCGCCAACTAAATCTATTACTACCCCCAGATGAATGAAGACTATCTAGATAATGTTCTCCTTCTCAGCAAAATCTTGTTAAGATACCTCACATACAGAAAGTCTAACAGATTCTATCACTAAATTATTCAAAGCAATAACGTTCCATCTATATATAACGAATGAAGACACGAATGTTTTTTTTTTTTTCACAAATTAATCAAACTTCTACTGTCCTTACTGCGATGAAATCATATTAGGAGGACTTGCTCATCAGTAGTGAACTCTCGGTTTCGCCAATTTAATCTACCAGACCAATTTTTAGAGCTCTATTACTGTATTGGATAATTCTGTTTATATATGCTACACTGAAGGGTGGAATCTTATGTTGAATTCTAAAGCTAATGAAAGGAAGTACGAATAATAAAATCTACTGTTTTAAACTATAACATATGATTTATACCAGGTTTTACAATTGAAGCAAGTTGGATCTAATAAAGGTTTAAAGCAGAAATTACCTATAAAAATCATCCCAAATAAGACATAATAAACTATTTATTTAAAAAATAGACACTTCGACCAGTCAAATTTTCTCTACGTTTCAACAAAATTCTTTTGTATTCGTCAGGAAAATAAATGAAAATAAAGCATTTGGCAAGGTGTTAAAATTGTTACATTTGCTAAATTCTTTATTATTATTTATTTTTTCTTGACGAAGACACAAAATTTTAATGAAACGTAGAGAAAATTTGACTGGTTGAAGTGTCTATTTATTTAAAAGAAATTTGAATGCCGGCCAGGCAGCCTCTACCTTTATAATAATAAACTATATATACAAATTTTGAATTATAAATCTCAAGAAAGGGTTTAAGGCTATAAATTTGAAATTTTTTACATTAAAATATTTTTAAATATATAAGAGCAAATAGGCTCTTTATACACCGTCAAATTAATCGGTAGAAATCCGCGGGAATAAATTATTTTATTAAATTAATAAAGCAATTGTCACAAGATATATTCTTTGATTTTTCGTTCTCCTATATTTAAACCGCTCTAATTGTGGTCCACAATCCCTTCATAGTAATAAACACCCGTCATGGCGTTACCTTTTGTATATATATATATATATATATATATGTGATATCTTGGGACCTCTGGGACCAGTATTACCTGATGCTAGACGAACCTCGATGTCAACTCTACCGTGCAGTCGTGGTGGAAGGCGACACAGCTGGGCCAAAGGTGAAATAAACAAACAGAGATTCCACTAAGAAGCGTCTGACGTCAAGAAGGAATGGGATGAGTGGAGAGAGAGATCTTTAGAGCAAGTGTTACCGTTGGGATCCAAGCGAAGACTGCCTAACCTAGGTTCTCGATTTAACACCACGACCTTTCTTCTTTCTAATTGGTAGGAAGCTGTCACATGACCGTTTTCTATTGGTTGACCTATTTAGGTGATTCTTTCCTAATTGGTAGGACTATGTCACATGGCCGTTGGCTATTGGTTGACCTACTTAGGCGTTACCTTCTAATTGGTCTTTGCTGCTGCCTTTGACGGAAGATATATCCGGCCTTGCTCCGGAAATACGGGGCGTTACTCGACTTTTATGGTTTCCGCGATCGTAAAATTGACTATAAATTTATTAATAGTGGTTCTAACTTTAAGCTTCTTTGCTAGGCCTTACTTCTACTATAACCTAAGCCTGATTAGTTTTAACCTTAATTTTATCCTGTTAGTCTCCATTCCTTCTATCTGTACAGTTGCTATACTTTATTAGATTCTTACGCGGTACAGATTGATGTTAGTTGAGGCTTTCTATTTGCAGTACATAAGAAGTTATATACAGTCATGGGGTGGAACATGTGGTAGTAGATATCTAGACTATTTACAACAATTCCATGGTCTTAAATCATCACATATATATATATGTTTTAATATAAATAAAAAACGCGCCATATCCACATGTATATATAAAAATAAAATACAGTTAAACCTCCATGAGAGGACACTCACGCTAAAGGATACCTCTCTATAAAGGACAGTTTTCATTGCTAAAATTATAGTTTTTTTTAACTATTTAGCAACTCTCCGGTAAGAGGACACCTCTCCCTAAATGACATTTTGGCTCTGCAATTAGGTATCCTTTACAGAGAGGTAGTTCTACTGTATTTAGCAACTCTCCGGTAAGAGGACACCTCTCCCTAAATGACATTTTGGCTCTGTAATTAGGTATCCTTTATAGGGAGGTTCTACTGTATATTAAACAAAAAAAAATAGAAACCCAAATTAGAAATGCTTGTTTAAAAAAAATCTACTGTCCTTACGGAAATGAAAGAATAGTGGAAGGACTTGGTTCATCAGTGGTGAACCCTCCCAGCGGTTTCGTCGATTTAATTCAAAATTCACTTTTTTTAAAGCTCTAATATTGTATTAGATGCTTTTATATAGGACGAGGAAGAAGGCAATTTTAGCAATTATGAACATATAATTACCGCGCCATCTGTTGTGAAAATTCGAAACTATTATAAAGGTTTATAAGCCTTTGGAGCTTTAATCAGTGATCCTTGTTTCCGAAGTTGCCATTTGAAATATCATTTACAAGATACCATCAGCGTTAGCAAACTTTCCATCTTCTAAACGTTTCATTGTATTATTAAAAACGTCAATCAGGAAAATACAGAAAATAGAGCGCTGTAGAGTGAGATGAGTAAAGTGATTTATTATTTAATAAACAAAATCTCTTTCTCTTTCCATTTAAACCTTCAAGACAACGTGATGACTTTTCGTGTTCGGAATCATTATTCGATCCATTAAATGTTAAATATATTTCACCATAAACTTCCCTACCATCTATCTTACCATATTTATTGAAAGCAAATTCAAACCGCCATTTTGAGCGGAATATTTACCTAGCTGATGGCATTACAAGATAAAAGAGATTCCATCTGATTTAATCCTACAATCAGGTTGGGAATCGAATTGCCACCGCCCGGCCCAATAAATATATTCTTTCTCCCGCCCTCCCGCCATAAATAAGCTGCCTGGGCTTAAAACACAATAAATAGAGAGGGAGATGATAGCCTGTCCTTGCGCACATCTGTTTGGCAGGAACGCGCTCATTTTGGAAACATATACTTTATATTTGAATATATATATATATATGCTCATGTTAGCGGTCAGGAAATGCCCTTTGTTGTTTATATGTATAGAGCTACCACATATATATATTGTAAAAATATAAAAGCCATATCCTGTTTGCTCACATGAGAATTTTAGATTGCAGAGCGTTATATATTGGAATAAAATACAAATAAACGTTGATTTAGGGTTTTCCATAATATTGGTTATGGTTTCATATGTGGACCATTATTCCCATTATTATTTTTTTCAAATTGATAGGAAAAAAATACCCATTTCTTAGTTTCTCAAGGAGCCACTGGGACAAAAATTATTTTTGGTTGTAGTGGTACAGCCTGCTCCACGCTGACGAGCGCCAACAGCGCGAAACGCGTTCGTGGATGACTTTTCTTGATTTATCAAGAAATTGGGTTGGCCAAATATCAGGGAACAAGTTAAATCAATGTTTAGTTGATTTCTTTTCCCCTAGATGTCACTCTGCCATCTAAAAAGAACATGTGTTCCTGGTCAGGATATGCCTGATATAAATATATATATATATATATGAGAATTTTTCCGGGTAGATATTGATCTATATAAATGAAGGTCACATCTCCCGTCAAAATAGACGTCATCTATTTAGCCCGAAACCATGATCTCCAGATGAGTGCTTCTCAGTTTACCATATCTGGTGTTGTGGCTTTGTCACCTATCCGAGTCCGCTAGTTTGCAGAGACGGTCAATAGATGGCGTCTAGTTCTAGCATCTATTTTGACGTGAGAGATAACCTCATTTAAATAAATCAATATCCTCCTGGTAAAAAAAACAGATTTATATATCATTCTGATCAACCTTTCTTCAATTTATTTAAATCTCCTGGACATTAGTTAAACAATTAAAAAGGTTTCCGAGGGGTCGGTGGAAGGATGGTCTAAACCGTTGGTTTTTGACCGCTACGACCCGGGTTCGATTCCCGCATTGGGCACTTTTTTCTGATAAACAAAAAAAAAATGCTCCAATGGCCCCCGATTCTTGCAAAAGTCCAACCCCACCAGCGAGTGCAAGTAACCAAACGGGGCTCAGGCACATTTGTAAGTGCAAAGTCGAACTGCTTTTCACATGTGTAGATATGTGGTGCGCTTACAGTAAAAGCAGTCGCTAACTACCCACCATGATTATCATGGCCTGTACCACATGTACTAGGGATAAGCAAAAAAAAAAGAAAGAAACAGATTAAAATCAAAGCAAGAACTTACAGTAGAGCGATATATTGAATAGAACTAAACCAAGTTAAAAATATTAGTTAAGTTTTATTTAAAGTATAATTTGAAGCTAAAAGCTGGACACTTAAATTGATTGTCATTGATCCGGGTAAATTCCAGGGGAATGGGCTGTAGAGCACCAATAAACAAGCCACTTCCCCCCAACAATTCCATGATTAAATGGACCTTTTCACCTAAGTAAATAGAAACAGGGGCAAGAAGAAAAAATCCGCAATGGGAGGAGGAACTGAAGGACGCTGCTATTGAATTAGCTTAATGGACCATTAACAAAAGAATGAAACTGGTTGTACTCCTGGCTGAGATCGATGTCCAAGGGAACTTCTACACGACACACTTCATATTTTGTTCGGGCATCAGAGTTTTGTCCCCTTTTTGCCACACAAAAACATATAATAACTCAATAAATTATAAAATATATATGAGAAATGTGAAAAAATAGTACAAATGTGACATTGTACTGGGGTAAGGTGCATAAATTAATAAAAAGACATCTCCTTATCATGTAACTGAAAGTTGCTAATGGATTGCGCCATCTATCGGAATAAATATCAACTAATCGTTGATTAGTGAACTATTGAACTCTCAGTTTCACAATCAGGAAATACCTTTTTTTTTTCTTAAATTATCTACCTGATCCAAGTACAAATTCACCTTTGTATTATTTTTCACATTGATTGGCGTTCTAAAATAAATATCAACTATTTGTTGATTTTTAATTATTCCAGAATTGGCCAAATACCCTTTCTTTATTAATCAAGGAAAGCTAACCACGTACGCGCCTCGGGGGATGTTGGCCTTCGTCAATGTGGTGCAAGCTGTCCCTCAATGATTTTTCAGGATGCCTGAGTGACCAGTTATTTGGTCGTTGAGCTTACGTAGTTAGCTTTTCTTAATTGATCAATAATGGGTATTTGGTCAATTCTGGAATATAATTGAAAATAATCCACGAATAGTTTATATTTATTCCGATAGATGGCGTAAGCTATCAGTAACTTTCAGTTGAACGATAAGAATATGCCTTTTTTTTTCTTAATAAAACATATAGTGAAAAAAATCTCTGAATATATATTTACTCTTTATAAGACTCTTGGTCACTTCCATGTCATTAGATTTACTGGATACCTTCAAACACATGTATACTGTAAAATCGATATAAAGTTGAATAAACCACCTTTTTATCTAAGTAATTCAATGTGTGAAGAAATTTGTGTGTGTGTCATCTTTTTATATATTTGTTCAAAAACTAAAATATTTTAGGCATTTATTATAACAATAGTAACGTGATACATTAGCGCGTTTCTTTTTTCTAATAGCATTTCTCTATAAGTTCTTTGTATATATATATATAGGGCTCCTCTCCCGTCAAATTAAACGTCAAAACTAGACACCATCTATTGACTATCGCCGCAAACCAGCGGTCTCAGGTCGGTGTCAAAGCCACAGCACCAGCTTTGGCAAATGAAGAAGGGTCCACCTAGAGACCACCTATATATATATAGACCGCTAGTTTGCGGTGACAGTCAATAGATGGCGTCTAGTTTTGACGTTTAATTTGACGGGAGAGGAGACCTATGCTTTTTATATCAATTTCCTCCTGGCAAAATTCCATCTATATACATATATATATATATATATATATAGATTATAAAGAAGTGCTATCAGAATTGTGTGATCAGCTTTATCGAAATACCAGAGGGTATGAATGAATATATTTGTGAGAATTCGAAAATATTATAGACGCTTATGATTCTTTTAAAAATTAAAACAATTTCTACTGCCCTTACTGCAATGGAAATTGTTTAATTTTTAAAAGAATCATACGTCTCTATAATAGTTTCGAATTTTCATAACAGATGGCGTGCTAATGTATCATAATATATATAATATTATAATGCATTAGCGCGCCATCTGTTATGAACATTCGAAACTATTATAGACGTATATATATATATTACACATAAAAAGTTTCTAGAGAAGTGTTATCAGAAAAAAATGTGTGATCAGCTATATCGAAATATCAGAGGGTATTATTAAATAAATTAGTGTTGTGTTAATTGTTTAATCAAGATATATTGAATATATATTATAAAATGTATAAATAGGTGGTGTTTATGAGAGTAATGATACAAAGAGCAGTATCCATATAGCTGAACAACCCATGCCAACATGCAGTGCTACAACATGCTAGACGTACCAGGAGGGCAATCAGCCACGGCACACCCCGCTTCCTCAGTCCTGCCAACAGCCGGTGGAAGAGCGCCATGTGCTGAACCGCCTTCAGTTTCTTCCGGAGCTTCTTCCGCAGTCCGCGGGGAAGTGGCAAATGCAGGTCCGCGGACTTCATCTATAGCCGGAACCCACGTCAGTTCCAACAGTACATAGAAAACATGTTCCCCCGCTCTTAATACACAAGCTTCCCTTTCTATTCCTGAAACTAAAGAATATCCTCAATTTTGAATAAAATCAGTATTTTTTCTAAGCGAAAATAAGTAATTAGTCATAAATTCATTATATCTCAAGAAATATTTGTTTT
This sequence comes from Cordylochernes scorpioides, assembly GCA_030710605.1. NCBI lineage: Eukaryota > Metazoa > Arthropoda > Arachnida > Pseudoscorpiones > Chernetidae > Cordylochernes > Cordylochernes scorpioides. Next base: position 49,945,046 of record CP092870.1, read on the forward strand.
AAAATGCCTTAAAGAGATAACGAACAAATACGGTCAGTGTAATTTCCAGGAATGTTAAAGAATTAATAAGTATATAGGATTTATATATAAAATACCTCAAATATTTACACACTTACTAATTATAAACTTATTCCATATTTTATCTAGATATAAAACACCTCTAAACATCGTATTCTTTCAGGCTTCTCATACTATTCATAAAAACATCTTTTATTTCAGTTGTTCGATTATTTTTACTCTTCTCTCAACACCTTTTAAAATTTCATAGCTAAGAGCAAGTTAAGGGGAAAAAGGTGGCTGGATAACTGTAGCAATTTTGCGTTTAGTCACATGTGACGATCGTATGAGGCAGTGCATTGTCACGATACAAGAGTCGAGTGTTCCTTTGCTTAAATTTAGGTCACTTCTGACACATGGCCTAAACGTTACAATGCATCAAGGTCGTAATGTTGATTAATGATTTGATCTTTGGACAATAATTCATAGTGTAAATCCCTTTATATCGAAGAAAGTAATAAATAGGCCCTTAAACGTGGTCCACGGAAGACCAAACCGTGGACCTCTTCACCTCTGCCCAACCTTCCAATACCAAAGACTTCAAGACACACACCCTCCTAGGGATCACCAACATAAGTTCCTAGAAAATCTGCCAAGAAAGAAATCTGCCCACCTCAGGACTTCCACTGACATTGTAAATAACACCTAGAAGACCTAGGTCACAGCCCGGGTAGTACGCTCTAGGAAAGGGTAAAACGGTTTGGAACAAATTTTGCCGAGCATCATTTAATATATAGATCATTCTTCACGATGGGTCTTCCAGTAGTCATCAGATTTTCCTGGACTTTCAATGATCGACATCTTGACTTTGAGTGTATTTTCTAGGTTTCTTATCGATAAAGGTCTCCCAGTGATTAGATCATTTTTGAGGCTTTTTCGACTAGCTTCTAAATCATGCAAAGCATTCAAATGCCTTTAATTATGATATCTTCTTTAAAACCTACTTCAACATTTGAAAAATGATTAGGAAACTATTTTCTCCCCCTTATTCAAGGCACATTTTATACAAGAGATTTGCTATTTTCGAATACGATCCATACTTGAAAATGTTTTGTTATACGCGAGTTGATAAATTCGAAAATATGTATTATTTTTTCTACCTTTTGTCTAAAAGTTATTTTCAAGGTAATTCGCGATTGGGAATATTTTTACCTTACTTTCCAAGAAATTATGGGGCTTTAGCACATTTTTAAGTGCGAAGTCGAACAGCTTTTCACCTGTGTAGACATGTGGTGTACTTACAGTAAAAGCAGTCACCTACCGATACCCACTATGATTATCATGGCCTGTACCATGTGTACTAGGGATAAACAAAAAAAAAGAAATTATTGATCATACCATGTATAGAGTACTTCTAGAACAATCATGTTCTAGATAAATGAAAATACTTAGGTTTCTGTATAAGTCAAAAATCTTTTTATGACCATCTCTTATATCTTAACTGCTGGATCTGTTAAATTATATTGAAAAATATTTGCATTTTAAAAATCTTATCTCCGGTTTTAGTGGGAAGGATTTTTTTTCGTTTGATAGTGAACCAATCTCTCCCGCCTTCTCATTAGACGAATGTGGCCATGTCTGTATATATAAGGGGGGCTATGGTATTGTGAGAGAGGAGTGTGGTGGATTATTGTGTGGAAACGCTTAAAGTGTTCTCTGCGTGCTTTATCCGTGTCTGGTGATCTCTTCGCATACCTGTGTAACCCCGGTCCGATCCCTACCAACGCTACAATAAAGATAAGTACTGTTTTGTTTTTATTTTATTTAAAAAATCGTGATTTATTATTTACTTTTTTTGTACTCTTGAGTGTACGCTTTTTGCGTGTTTAGTTACTATTACTTTAGGCCCTGGTTTATTGCATTTTGTGTTAACCCGTACACAATAACATTTGGTCAGATCACCCTAGCACAGAGATCGGCAAACTTTTGAGTCGGAAGAGACAAAAATTACAATTTACAAAATTTCAAAGTTTTAAAGAGCCACAACATTTTTTCTAGCCAACAATAAACAGTACTCCCATAAATAATATTTACGTATGGAACTTTATAAAGAGCCGCAGTTTCACATCAAAGAGCTGCATGTGACTCGCGAGCTGCAGTTTGCCGACCCCTGCTAGCAGATCCTCTGTGAGAAAAGCCAAAATTCTGTATGTGATTATCATACCTTTTTTGTCAAATATATTCTATCCTTATTTCTACCCTTAACAAAGAGGCTATAGAGAATTATATAAAGATATTTTCTAAGAAATTATCCAGATTTTATATTAATACTACTTAAATAATTCATTCTATTTTTTTTTTTCAAATGACAAAACATATCCATTGAAAGCAACTTCAAAAAGTTGGTTATCATTAAATAGGAAAAAAAAAAAAAGATTGGAATGGGGAATATTACCAAAAGGAAAATTTACCAATTTATTTGAGGTTTGGAAAAGTTAAACCTCGGAAATTCAAATAAAAGGTTCAAATAAAAAAAAAAGCCAGTGAGTCTATAAAGGAAGACAATCAGAGTAGAGAGTCATAAAATGTTCGGAATCTCGCGGTGACAAAAATGGAGCCGCTATCACCCAGGCGGGCACTATTGTAAAAGGCAATAAAGCGAGCTGTCTTTACCATTAAAATGGTTTACTAGCGCATTATAGCGACACTCTGAATTGTGGTCTCAATGCCATACACTAAACTATTCCGAACGCCTTCAATTTATTCACTTTTTCAAAATCAATTCCATCTCTCAGATGAAAGTTTCAATTTAAATATTTATGTGAGAAATCTGTTTCTCAAACTCGCCTTTGTTTTAAACAACCACCAGACCCACATCTCTCTCTCACTATAGTAAAATTAAATCGAGCATTAATAAGTTGGAAAAAATAATATATTCGTAAAAGGGAAAGATCCTTAATTAATTAAAGGTATAAAACAATAAGTAAGGAAAAATATCAAATTATATAGTCGCGGAGATAAATAAAGCAGGGGCAAATTTGGGAATAATTAATTTATTATAAAGGTGGTATTTACCTTTTAGTTCTCCAATAAAATTATATACAAGAGGTATTTATAGGGAGAGATAACAACTTATCCTAGATGTGGTCAGCCACCGTCCCGTTTTCCTTATTTGCCGATAAGATTCCGAGAACCCCTCACACCTGTCCCCCCGGAGTCCAGTGATGATTGAGAGGTGTCCCATGGAGCTTCCTGTGGTTGTAGAGCTACTTTACAATATGTACACCAGCAGCTCTCACCTATCAGCGGCCTGTCCTATCCAATAACCGCTAGCCAACTAACAATCCAACAAAGCTGCGATATATATATAGGTAGAGATGTCAATTACCAGGGCTCGGCAAACCTTTGAGTCAGAAGAGTCAAAAACTACAATTTTCAAACTTTTAAAGTGTTCAAAGAGCCACAAAATGTTTTCTAGCCAACAATTAATAATACTCACATAGATAGTATTTACGTATGGAACTATATAAAGAGCCGCAGCCCCACATCCAAAGAGCCGAAGTTGGCCGACTCCTGTCATAGACAACACTAACTTTACCTTATTGTTTACGGAAGAGCATTGCTCGATGCAAATATTTGAATTTAATTCTACTGTCCTAAAGCTTTAGTGTCCATAGTTTGCTTAAATACCATTTCTAAGATTCCACCTTTCAGTGTAACATATATAAACAGAATGATCCAATACAGTATTAGAGCTCTAAAGAAGCGGTCTGGTAGATTTAATTGGCCTAACCGCTGGAAGGGTTCACCACTGATAAGCCAAGCCATTCCAATATTTAGGACAGTAGAAGTTTGATTTATTTGTGAAAAGAAACATTCGCATCCTAATGTCTTCATTCTTTATATATAGATGGCGCGTTATTGCTTTGTACTAGAATGTAATGCAAATCACAAGAGTATTGTATCGTAGAAAAACCCGGAATTGTCACTTTCAAGTTTCCATACTTAATGAAATGGCTACATGTATTGGAGATGCCGTTCATTCCTTCCAACCAAGCTTGCCTGAAGAACCATTATGAGGAGAATGACAAAATTCTCCAACATGAAAAAAAAAATTCCAAGGATGTGAACTGCATATTTTACATCTTAATTACCATTTTATTATTAGAAGAAAAATCTTGAATAAACGTAAAAATTTTCCCGTCGAAGAAACCACTTTTTCCCTTCTTTTTAAATGCCACGATAATTTGAGAATGTAATTAAAATTTATCTAAGTAGTTTTTGGGAGGAGAAAAATTAAATTATAATTTGCAGCATTCCTTCATTTAAAAAGGTGCTGGGGTGATTACCCACGTCTCTCCCTGCCTGCATTTATTTTTTAAATTATATTTTAATGTACGGGTAAATATTTATACTTTCTCTAATAAATAGGTGGAGTTTCTACGTTCAGAGATATGTGGTTGATTCTCTTTGTAGGTTTACTGATGGAAGGTCTATGATTGGAAATGGCGAACATTGTACTTACAAAGACAGACATAGAAAGAGAGATTGAGATTTAAACTACTTTATTTCAATGCCCATATAAGATTATATAAGGTTAAATACAGAATAAATATAAATATGAATAAATATGAATAAATATGATTATATAATGATAAATATGTTAATAAATATATCTTTTCTATTTTTTTTTTCATGTGTTAAGCGTATTTACGCAAGTTTGGCCTTAAATACTTATTTCTTTGTTTCTCAAGAAGCCTCTGGGACCAAAATTATTTTTGGTCGCAGTGGTACAGCCTACTCCACGCTGACGAGCGCCAACAGCGCGAAACGCGTTCGTGGATGGCTTTTCTTGATTTACCAAGAAATTGGGTTAGCCAAAATCAGGGAACAGGTTAAATCAATGAATAGTTGGTTTCTGTTCCACTAGATGGCGCTCTGCCAATCTAAATATCACATGTGCTTTTGGTCAGGATATGCCTTCTTTATTTTTAATATAAATATATAAAATAATTGATAAATATACATATATAAATAAATATACAAGGTCTTCATTGGTGGCGCCCACCGCGGGAAAGATTCCGCCACCGATGGACTGCGAGAGTTCGGCGAGAGAGAATCTACTTTTATAACATCGTTCATAAAATATTATAGTGCCAACAATAAAAACTAAAAACAATAATAAATTAATATTATGATGCGTTAGCGCGCCATCTGTTATGAAAATTCGAAACTATTATAAACGCGTATGATTATTTTAAAAATTAAACAATTTCTACTGCCCTTATTACAGTGGAAAATTTGATGGGAGGGCCTGGCTCATCAGTGGTGAGCCCTCCCAGCGGTTTTGGCAGTTTAATCTACCATACCGCTGTTATATTGCATTTTTTCGGGTTTCCTTTTATAGTGATACTGATGCTAGACTCTTGGAATGAGTATTTTAGATGAACTATGGACATAATAATTTTTGAGGACAGTAGATTTAATACAATTATATATTTGATCAAGAATACCTGTTGGAGAGGCTAGGTCTGCCTTTTGCCTTCCTCGGATGGGTTACTGCTCTCTATGGAGAATCAGATGCCAATATCTTTGTCGGAGATATCCACACCAATGCCTTCCTACTTCTCAACAGAAATAGGTAAGACCTTATAATCATCCTTTTCAGTTTTATCGCTAGTAATCTGTGGCAACCACAGTTTTCTTCAGCGAGCGCGAACTGGGACAAAGCTTCACTAAACATACGGGCAGTCGTGTAACGGCGCAGCTGAGAGAACACCTGACAACGCATGCGCGGGCGGCATCCCGGACTCTGGCCACGCGCGTAGTCAACAACAAGGCTTGCTTCCAACGGCCGTTACTTCTTTTCTCTTTATATATTTCTGGCTTTAAATAAATAAATTTATTTTATAAAAATAATTATAATTTAATCAACGCGGTCTTTCCACAAGCCACACCAACACGCACGCAACCATCCCACAAATCGTATATAACGTTGACTAAAAGTCAATAAATGTTTAGTATCTCGTTGTATTCAGGACCCTCTCTCTAAACATTTACTGTGATACCAATATGAGAATAGAAATAGTGTTTGAGAGAAAACAGCCTAATTATCGCCTCATCTAACTCTGAAAAATATCATTTATTCTTATGATGTTGTTTAAAAAGGTTTGTATGCATTGCTTTGCTTTAAGCCAAATAAATGAGCTGAGACAAAAAAAAACTACAACCACTTAAGAATATCTCAAATGTGATGATAAACACAATTTTCCTCTCTCTCTCTCCTCCATCCCGAGGCAATGAAACTGAGAAGTGTGGCGAAGGCTACAACCTATAAGTACCATCTTGAGGTGGGTAACACCAGGCATCACATCGACCTGCCCATTCTGTGAACTCTCGCAGTCTATCCGTGGCGGAGTCTTTCCCGCGGTGGGCTCTACCAATAAAGACCTTGTATATATATTTTATATATATGTATATTTATCAATTAATTTATATATATTTACATATATTTATCTTTGTTTAATATTATTTATATTAAATTTTATATTTAAAATCTTATATAACCTTTTATATGAACGATGTGATACAAGTAGTTTCAATCTCTCTCTCTCTAATTAAGAAACAAATACAAATTATATAAGCCAACTAGACTAGATCAGACTGAAAGCCAAACTGTCCTTCTTTTCCAGAATATAATGACAGAATATATCTTTTACCCTGAATTTAGCTTCGATAAGAAGTTACATTAATATCTTTTTGGGTATTTTCAGAATGCTATCGATTATGGAATTCCAGCTGAGGGAATTCAAGGTTAAAATATGATTTTAAAAAAACCTTTGATGATTGCTGTCCATAACTCCGATTCATTCTTATAGTCATTGAGAAGATTCCTAATTGAATCTTCATCTGACTCACCATTAGACTAGAGCAGTTGGTGGTCTGGTAAACCAATCCATTGGAAGAGTTCGCCGTTACTGAACTAAACTAATATTTCCACCATTTGTTCAGCGAAGGCGCGTTCTAACTATAACCCGATACACTGTCGTCGTCAATAACGGTACAGGACGGGGGGTATACCCCGATACAATGTCGTCGTCAATAACGGTACAGGACGGGGTATACCCCGATACAATGTCGTCGTCAATAACGGTACAGGACGGGGTATACCCCGATACAATGTCGTCGTCAATAACGGTACAGGACGGGGTATACCCCGATACAATGTCGTCGTCAATAACGGTACAGGACGGGGTATACCCCGATACAATGTCGTCGTCAATAACGGTACAGGACGGGGTATACCCCGATACAATGTCGTCGTCAATAACGGTACAGGACGGGGTATACCCCGATACAATGTCGTCGTCAATAACGGTACAGGACGGGGGGTATACCCCGATACAATGTCGTCGTCGTCAATAACGGTACAGAACGGGGCTGCCATTGATCTGGCGGAACCAAGCAAACACTTAAAAACTCTTTATCGATCCTGCGACCGCAAATCAAATTAGGATCTAATTGGGGCCGGGTAATTCGCGGGAAATGGCTATTATTAAATTTGAAGCTACCAACAACAAAAGATGTGAAAGAATTATATAAATATTTGATAAGCTCTATAGCCTGCCAATCTGGTGTTCTCTTCAATCGAGAAACCGTTGGTTTCAATTTAGAATATTTAGGAATGCATATCCTATCTATTGGAATAAAAAATTACATATTCGTCGAAAAGAAAAAGGAATGATAATTATGAAGATTATTTATTACTTAAAGGTATTTATAAGGAAATACAAGATATTAAAGAAATTGAAATAGATAAAATTATATTAAACTTAATTCTGTTGAAGTTATGTGGCGCTGAGTTTGTTGTTTACACACATTAATATGTTATAATTCCTTGAAAAAGGTTGGGGTTCAGCCAACTGAAATATTGGTAAAATAAATTATATTTTGATCCAATATATGCCTTTTTAATTAAATAATATGTGAAAAAAATAACGTGAAATTGTGTTAGTCAAATATCAGGGAGCACACTAAATCAACGTTTAGTTGATTTCTGTTCCACTATATGGTGCTCTGCCATCTAAAAAGTATTTGTGTCAGGATATGTCTTCTTTATTTTCAATAAAATATATATACACCGGTAGCTAACGCCTATCAGCGACCTGACCTATCAAAGAACCACTAGCCAAATAACCAATCTAACAAAGCTACGACATATATAGACAGATATGTCAATTACCATAGACAATATAACAACAATAAGCAAATCACAACAGTATCCTATCGTAAAAATATCCCAGAATTGCCACTTTCAACATTATCCAAGTAGCCTAGCTAGAGCTGATGTATATTTAAAAATTAATGTACCAGAATACGTTACATTTTACAATAGTTTACGTTCGAAAGAAAATACCCGATTTTGATGTTAAAATACTTGAAACGCTATCTATACGGAATTCGCCGATATAAATTTATTTTGAAATCTATATATAAAAGGTGTATAGAACAACATTTAACAAGTTTTAGCGCAAATGTTTCTATTTACAGAACGAAATAAATCGTAATTTTAATTATTTAAGGAGAAATAACGATTATTCCTACCCTTAGGAATGAAGTATGGAAGGATGAATTGTGAATAGTAATGATGAACGGAAAAATAAAAGTGTCTAAGGATGGGAACAGAGAAATAACGACTCTTCCTATCCTTAGGAATGAAGTATGAAAGGATGAATTGTGAAGTGTATTGTTGAACGGAAAAATAAAAGTGTCCAAAGATGGGAACAGAGAAATAACGACTATTCCTATCCTTAGGAATGAAGTATGGAAGATGAATTGTGAAGTGTATTGTTGAACGGAAAAATAAAAGTGTCCAAGAATGGGAGCAGAGAAATAACGACTATTCCTATCCTTAGGAATGAAGTATGGAAGATGAATTGTGAATAGTAATGATGAACGGAAAAATAAAAGTGTCCAAGGATGGGAACAGAGAAATAACGACTATTCCTATCCTTAGGAATGAAGTATGGAAGATGAATTGTGAATAGTAATGATGAACGGAAAAATAAAAGTGTCCAAGGATGGGAACAGAGAAATAACGACTATTCCTATCCTTAGGAATGAAGTATGGAAGATGAATTGTGAAGTGTATTGTTAAACGGAAAAATAAAAGTGTCCAAGAATGGGAGCAGAGAAATAACGACTATTCCTATCCTTAGGAATGAAGTATGGAAGATGAATTGTGAAGTGTATTGTTGAACGTAAAAATAAAAGTGTCCAAGAATGGGAGCAGAGAAATAACGACTATTCCTATCCTTAGGAATGAAGTATGGAAGATGAATTGTGAAGTGTATTGTTGAAAGGAAAAATAAAGGTGTCCAAGGATGGGAACAGAGAAATAACGACTATTTCTATCCTTAGGGATGAAGTATGGAAGATGAATTGTGAAGTGTATTGTTGAAAGGAAAAATAAAGGTGTCCAAGGATGGGAACAGAGAAATAACGACTATTTCTATCCTTAGGGATGAAGTATGGAAGATAAATTGTGAACTGTATTGTTGAACGGAAAAATAAAAGTGTCCAAGGATGGGAACAGAGAAATAACGACTATTTCTATCCTTAGGGATGAATTGTGAAGAGTAATGATAAACGGGAAAATTCCCATCCCTGGACATTTTATTTTTCCGTTCATCATTACTCTTCACAATTCATCCATTCATACTTCATCCCTAAGGATAGGAAAAGTCGTTATTTCTCCCTAAATAATTAAAATTACGATTTTTTCGTTCTATAAAAAGAAACATTTGCGGTAAAACTTGTTAAATGTCGTTCTATAATCGTAGCCGCATTATATTGTGTTATAAAATAAAAGGTTCATAGAAGCATAGGGCGCCTCTACCGTCAAAATCTGACGCCATCTATGACGGGAGAGGCACCCTATGCTTCTATGGATAAATTTCCTCCCGGCAAATTGTCCATTTATAAAATAAAAGGTGTATATAAACATGTTAGTCGTTTATATTTCTCTATATCCTATAGTTGTAAATATCCACGCTGCGCGCGTATATATTTGTAAATATTTCTGGTAAGATATACTCGATGTTTTTTTATTAAGGCCATTAAAGAGCGATTATCACTTGAAAGCTTGCATTGTAAAATAAAAAGAAACTCACTGAGTGAAATATATTTTTATATTTTAAAATATGTTAGTAATAGGAATTGATATCACAGATGTTTCCTCTTGACAAAAACTATAAAGAATTACTAATATTGTCCTTTTGAACAGAATTATTTTATATTCTGCCATATATATGAGAAACTCTCTTTATATAAGCCCTTCAATGTCTTTCTTAAAATGTTTTTCGCATCAAATAAATATAAAGTTAACTATTATATAAGCCCATATCGCACAGGCAACGGATGGCAAATTTGATATTGGGAAATGTGAAAAAATTGATACGAATATTTCTTTTTCTTCAAATAAAAGACACTTCGGCCAGTAAATCTTTTTATATATCATAAAATAAAAGGTCCATAGAAGCATAGGGCGCCTCTTTACTGGCCGAAGTGTCTTATATTTAAAGAAATATGAATTCCGGCCAGGCAGCCTCTATCTTTACGAGAATATTTCTTTGACACAAAACCTAAACTTCTATCTGTTTTTCAAATATTTCGACTGAAACATACGGATAGATTTAATACAGAGCAATAACACGCCATTTATAAATAGAAAATGTATTTCCTTAAGCACGAATGTTTCTTCTCTACTATCCTTACTTCGATGAAAAATATTGGGAGGACTTGGTTCATCAGTCGGGAACTCTCCCAGCGGTTTCGTCAATTTAATCTACCAGACCGCTTCTTAGAGCTCTAATACTGTATTGGATCATTCTGCTTATATATGCTACATTGTAAGGGTTGAATCTCAGAAACGGTATTTAAGTAAACTATGGACATTAACTTTTAGGACAGTAGAATTACATATAAATATTTACATCGAGCAATGTTTTTCCGCAACAATAAGGATAATAGGCATAAATCAATATAAAGCAATAACGCGCCATCTATATCTAGCAAATGAAAACATTCGCGTCTTATAGTTGCTTCAATTTACTATATATAGATGGCGCGTTATTGCTTATTTTAACATATATATATATTGTAACAAAGTATTTATTATTTTATTAACAGAGTATCATATTTTATCTTTATATTTTTCTACTCTGTAAACTTCTCTCATTACTTATCTTTTGTTTATCCTTTATAGTTTGTTCTTGTCTTAAAAACTGCTGTGACATCCTGAAGTTTGTATTTCCTAATTTTCCACGTGGCAATATACATATATGTTGTAATATATTCTAATATATACTTATATATCATATGTAATATAGTATAATAATCAAAACTGTAAAAACAATTTAAATCGCCAGTTTGGCCATCATGTAATGCACGACAAAATAAAATTTCGATTGAGTGACAGCCGGCGCCAGGACAGGAGGAAGGTATAGTAAAAACAAGTCGGGTGTGCCCCCTTCTTGTTCAAACAGCTCAGTCCGTTTTGAGACACGAGGATTGACAGACCTCTCTAGACAGATCTCCCCTGACCGGTGTCGGCTTCACTCTCACCATCTCTGTGGTGACATCCAACATGTCTTTTGTGTAATCCCAATCACGTCTGAACCCACTCTGAACATTGTGGCCACCACGACTGTAACCAACATGCCACAGCACAGTCACTCTACATGATTAAAGCTACATTACTACATATATATATATATATATATATATATATATATATATATATATATATATATATATATATATATATATATATATATATATATATATATATATATATATTCCTCCTTCAAACTAACTGCTTTCACCAAGTTTTTATATTGGCCTCAGAGAGAAACTTAACTTTAGATGGAAATTCTCTGTGCTTCAGATCATAAATTAAAGATACAAGAGATATATCAATGTTTATTTCCTTTGTAAATATGTCGTGTCAATACATTTGTAACGATATAATCGAATTTGAATAATTTAGGTTAACCTCCAATTTTTCTTTTTGTCACTTTACTAGTAAACTCAATACATTTTTTCTTTAAAAAAAACTTTTTTTTTTCAAAAAACGAACAACAAGCCTAAAAATGTTCATCATTTCTAACCTCCATTCATAAAAGGGAAAGTTGATTTCTTCAAATTACTGTTATTAGGTGAAAATTAGCGACTGAAGTTGGTGAGGGGAAAAAAAGAGCCCTTGCGCCATTATGGCAAAACAATCCTTCAAATGGTTTTGCCGATATTTCCAATTATTCAAAGCTAATCTCTACTCTCAATTACCAGGTCGAGTGGTCTGACGGTGGCTTCCATGTTGTAAACAATACCAGGGTTGCAAGTTCTATATTTATTACCTCTTCCTTCACTGGTAATTTCCCTAATTATACACTGAAGAGAAAAAGGAATAACTAACGAAGTAAATTGCGAATTCTATTGCAAATTTGTAGAATTTTTTTTCTTTTTTTGCTAAGAATCAATTTTACTAATGATACATTTTTCTTAATTTCAATTTGCTAATAGAACCGAATTTGCGAGTTTTTTTTTTTTTTACTTTTGAAAGTAGAATTTTTCAAGTTTTTGAGTTATATATTTACTAAGTATGAACCTTTTAGTATCTATATATTATAAATAAAAGATATTTCGCTGAAAAAAAAGAAACTCTTCCTTCAGAGAATTTTCTTTTCTTTATAATTTTACAGAAGGGATTATTAAAATATATGAAACTAGCGGATGTACCCGGCTTCGCCCGGGTTTTACCCGAGTAAAGGTTTGTATAACGAACATTTGTTAAAACAATTCTCTATAAAAACATATAAAAAAAGAATAGATATTTTTTGATAATTTGAAACTCGTAAATTTGAATCTCTCGATAAAGTGATCATTTTTTCCCGGTCCCTGTGTGCCGTGTCATCCTGAATTTTGTATTTCCTAATTTTCTACATTACAAAATAATCGTTTTATCTAGTGAAAAATTTTTCCCGGTCCCCTAAAAAATACTCGATAAGTTGATTTCGATAATTTGAAACTCGTAAATTTGAATCTCTCGATAAAGTGATAATTTTTTCCGGTTTTACCCGAGTAAAGGTTTGTCTAACGAACATTTGTTAAAACAATTCTCTATCTATATTAATAAAATGCAAATTTCATAAGTGTACATCACTAAAAACTTTCGTTACAATGCATCAATTTCAACCAAATTTTCAACATTTAGGTAAAACGAGATGGGGCAGGTTTTGCTTAACATCAAAATATTTTTCCCTAACATTAACATGCGTAACTTCGCTGTTATCGATTAAATACAAAAAAAAATCAACAGAGTTAATTTTATTTATATATAAATACAAAATTAAATTTCAACAGAGTTAATTTTTTTTACATACTAGCTAATAATCTCAATCTAAAAAAATATTCAAAACAAGCAATTTTAAGATAACACCATATGTAAAACAGTCGGCCAAGAAAACAAATAACGTGTAATATATATATAATTTAATATATATAATAAAATCTTAAATATTATTTATCAAAAGTAAGATTATCTCAGGATGACACGGCAATTTATTTGAGACAAGAATAATGATACAATTCCAAGGCGAAGATACTATTACTTTAACTTCCAATTACCGAGGGAACCAATTAATATTGATTTTATTCAACTTATCGAGTATTTTTCAAGGGACCGGAAAAAAATGTTCACTAGATAAAACGATGATTTTGTAATGTAGAAAATTAGGAAAGACAAAATTCAGGATGACACGGCACACAGGGACCGGGAAAAAATGTTCACTTTATCGAGAGATTCAAATTTACAAGTTTCAAATTATCAAAATATATCTTCTTTTTTAAATAAGTTTATAGAGAATTGTTTTAACAAATGTTCGTTAGACAAACCTTTACTCGGGTAAAAACCCGGGCGAAGCCGGGCACATCCGCTAGTAAACATATAAAAAAAGATATATTTTGATAATTTGAAACTCGTAAATTTGAATCTCTCGATAAAGTGATCATTTTTTTCCCGGTACCTGTGTGCCGTGTCATCCTGAATTTTGTCTTTCCTAATTTTCTACATTACAAAATCATCGTTTTATCTAGTGAACATTTTTTCCCGGTCCCTTGAAAAATACTCGATAAGTTGAATAAAATCATGGTCGTTTATGGAAGATGGACGTAGTTCCCGGAGGTCACCCGCGAGGCTTTTTTCTTGTCTACTTGGCCCAGCTGTGTCATCAACTCTGCCCCCGCGCGCCAGGACCTCTTGATCCCTCTGATTGGTCGGTGGGAACTTGGACTGTCCAACCGGCCGGACGATTACATTTTCTCGACAGGGGGGGCAGACCTAAGCCTATCTCCGTCGCGAGGTGGTGCTGCTTGCGAGTTAAAGCTACAAATCTGCAAATAACTCTAAGGATATTAAAGATATTCAAGAAATTATTTTTCGAAAACCTTTCCGGGGATATGCTTAATAATATCCCAAAATTTCACGGCGATTGGATGTACGGTTTTTGAATCTATAGAGTACACACACACAGACAGACATTCATTTATATATATATATATAGATTTTGGCCTTAAATACCCATTTCTTGATTTCTCGAGAAACCCCTGAGGTTGGCCAAATATCAGGGAACACGTTAAATTAACGATGGTTGATTTTTGCTCCACTAGATGGCGTTCTGGTAAAAGGACACCTCTCTCTAAAGGATACTTTAGCTCTGCAATTAGGTGTCCTTTACAGGGAGATTCTATTGTAGCAACTCTCCGGTAAGAGAACACCTTTCCCTAAAGGACACTTTGGCTTGGCAATTAAGTGTCCATTACTGGGAGGTTCTACTGTAGCAACTCTCTGGCAAGAGAACACCTCTCCCTAAAGGACACTTTGGCTCTGAAATTAGGTGTCCTTTACAGGGAGGTTCTACTGTAGCAACTATCCGGTAAGAAGACACCTCTCCCTAAAGGACACTTTGGCTTGGCAATTAGGTGTCCATTACAGGGAGGTTCTACTGTAGCAACTCTCCGGTAAGAAGACACCTCTCCCTAAAGGACACTTTGGCTTGGCAATTAGGTGTCCATTACAGGGAGGTTCTACTGTAGCAACTCTCTGGTAAGGGAACACCTCTCCCTAAAGGACACTTTGGCTCTGAAATTAGGTGTCCTTTACAGGGAGGTTCTACTGTAGCAACTCTCCGGTAAGAGGACACCTCTCCCTAAAGGACACTTTGACTCTGTAATTAGGTGTCCTTTACAGGGAGGTTCTACTGTAGCAACTCTCTGGTAAGAAGACACCTCTCCCTAAAGGACACTTTGGCTTGGCAATTAGGTGTCCATTACAGGGAGGTTCTACTGTATTATGAACCATTTGTATCAATTCATTTATACTGCTAATTATGTAATCATATTACATACTATTATCATATAATCCTATTACATCTATATGATGATATAGATATATGAAACAATATATTTACCTAAATGGAGAACAACCGGCAGGTATTATATAAACACTTGGAGATAAGTATATATATATTATATAATCTAAACACTCAAATATTTCTATATTTTAAAATATATATATTTTATTTTTTTCTTTGATAATTTTACTTTGTTATCATCGTTTTTTAGAAATACTTTGTTTTTGTTGTATAGTTTTGTTGTAAATATGCGTAGTTAACATATCTATCCTTTTAAATCACTAATATAGGATTAACTTTATAAATTCTATATAATGTGAAAATAACTACTGCACCTCAACCCTTTATCTTATCGATCCTTTGTCTTATCAACCCTTTATCTAACAACAACAACAACATTTTCATAACATATATATAATCCTACCTCTGGCTATAAATAACCTCGGCCTTCACTATAGGATCCTACTTAAGCTTTGAAAAGACCAAATTAATTGTTCACCAAGCCATGTTTGACAGGGTTCACACATCATTCATGGATAAATCCTTATTAATTTAATGTCCCAGGAATACAATGGAGAATTCTCTCTCCGAAGTAAAAGATTTCGGTTTAAACTTATAATTAGACAAATTAATTTACATATTTTGGGCGTTTGTTGAGTTGAAGTGTTGTGTACCTGAGGTTTATGGTCAAATTGTAATATTGTAGCTGTTATATGTTAATGTTAGTTATGTAAATAGATTTTTGTATTTTTCTTTCATGTAAATAGATACCTTTCATTTTTCTCTTTTATGCAAATATATACTTTTCATTTTTTTATTTTATGCAAATAGATAATTTTCTTTTTTTTTCTTTTGTGCAAATAGATACTTTTCATTTTTCTCTTTTATGTAAATATATACTTTTGATTTTTCTCTTCAAGCAAATATATACTTTTGATTTTTCTCTTTTATGTAAATAGATACTTTTCATTCTTCTCTTTAATGCAAATAGATATTTTTCATTTTTCTCTTTTATGTAAATAAATACTTTTCATGTTTCTCTTTTATGCAAATAGATACTTTTCATGTTTCTCTTTTATGCAAATAGATACTTTTCATTTTTCTATTTTATGAAAATAGATACTTTTCATGTTTCTCTTTTATGCAAATAGGTACTTTTCATGTTTATCTTTTATGCAGATAGATACTTTTCATGTTTCTCTTTTATGCAAATAAGATACTTCTCATGTTTCTCTTTTATGCAAATAAGATACTTTTCATTTTTCTCTTTTATGCAAATAGATACTTTTTCATTTTTCTCTTTCATGCAAATAGATACATTTCATTTTTCTCTTTTATGTAAATAGATACTTTTCATTTTTCTCTTTAATATGTAAATAGTTATTTCGCATTTGTCTATTTTATTGTTTATTTTGACGTTATAAAAATGGGATGTTGTCTGTGCCAGTAGAGTAGATTTTATATAATAAAGTAAACGCCAAAGGATGAGTATCTTTTTAATTAATTCGAGCTTTCGGGATAACTCCTTTCTACAGTGAAATTGATACAAAATGAAACTTAACTATGGCAAGTTACAATATAAAATTTACATAATATCAGCTGTATTTAGAGTGTAGAGTGTGGCTTGTGGAGTAGAGCTCATCACTTGAGAATAACACACCGCTTGTTGATTGAATGAAGAAACCTTTTTGCAAGTCATCTAAAGATTCAAGGTCTGAGTCTATTCAGGTATATCTCCACGACAGTAGCAATATTATAGATCAAGTTATAATTGTTGACCTAATACAATATAATACGGCTTATGATTGTAAAAGGACGTTTGACAAGTTTTACCGCAAGTGTTTCTTTTGAACGAAAAATTGTGATTTATTTTAAGAAGAAATAACGACTATTTCTATCCTCAGGGATGAAGTATGAAAGGATGAATTGTGAAGAGTAATGAACTGGCCACTTTATTTTTCCGTTTATCATTACCCTTCACACAATTCATACTTCAACTCTTAGGTTAGAAATAATCGTTATTTCTCCTCAAAATGAATTTCGATTTTTCGTTCAAAAGAAACACATGCGGGATAATTTTCAAATGTCGTTCTACAATTATAAGCCGCATTATATTGTATTATAAATATTCCATTTATTTTTCCTTTTATGATTTGCATTTGTAATTCCTCAATTTTGATTTTTTACTGATGATATTATTTAGTTTTTTTTATTTGACTGGGATATTTTCTTTACTGGCTTTCTCCATTTTAGCATAAAAGCCACACGGTATGACTCCCAGAAATGACTGCCAAATTAGGACAATTCCACGAATCAGTGTGATATGTGACATGTATTCACAGAATGCCAGCATATGGTGGCAACAACCACTTGTTTTACAACGCCATCTGTCACTAAAACAAGGTACTCTCTCTCTCGGTGGCGGAGTCTTTCATGAGCTGGGCGCCACCTATGACGACCTGTATATATATATGTAGTAATACATTTGTGTTTTTGCTGTTGGATGAATTTAGTGTGGCATGTTGGTTGCAGTCGTGGCGGCCACAATGTTTAGAGTCGTTTCAGGCGTGGAATTGGAATTACACAAAAGGACGAGGCATGTTGGATGTCACCACAGAGATGGCGAGAGAGCAAATGAAGCCGACACCAGTCAGGGAAGATCTGTTTAGAGGGGTCTGTCAAATATCGTGTTTCAAAGCGGGCTAATCTGTTTGAGCAAGAAGGGGCACACCTGGGAACCCGACTCGTTTTTCGGACCTTTTTTCTCCACTGGCTCCGACTGTCACTCACTCGAAATTTTATTTCTGCCAAATTGGCAATTACACTAAAACTATATAACACATGGAGACATAGATATATTGGAATATATTACAACATGTATATATTTACAGCTAAACCTGTCTATAGCGCCCCTCTAAATAGCGCCTTCCTCTCTATAGCACCTGATTTTAAATACGTAGTACGATGCGATAAAAGTGACCTGTCTATAAAACCCCCTCTATATAGCACCCTATTTTGGTGAGTCCCAAGAGGGGGTGCTATAGACAGGTTTAACTGTATGTATATTTATAAATTATTTTAATTAAATATTTATTTATGGATTGCTCTCTTTTCAAAAATGATATTCATATCTATTTATTAATATATTTATCATTATATATTCTTTTTTTTATATCCATTCTGCTATGATGCATTAACGCGCCATCTGTTATCAAGTAAGAAAGGACAGTAGAAATTGTTTATTAAAAAAAAAAAAATCAATCGCGTCTATAATAGTTTCGAATTTTGATATTCATTCTGTATTTAACCTTATGTAATCTTATATGGACATTGTAATAAATCAGTTTCAATCTCTCTCTTATTTTACTATCCTAAGTTTGAGATTCTTTGATTTTAAAATATAATAAAATTGCTTCTTAATCAGATAAAGGAAGACATCATTTTCGATTTGTTATAAATAAGTTATTTATCACTTATAAATATAGTAGACGTATTTTTTAGTTTTAACCCAAAATCAACATTTATAATATATACCCTTTAAAATATATACAACTATTAAAACAAACAAATAAATAAGGCATATAGAACGATGTTTGACAACTATACCGCAAATGTTTCTTTTGAACGGAAAATCGAAATTTATTTTAAGGAGAAATAACGACTATTCCTAAACTTAGAGATGAAGTATGAAAGGATGAATTGTGAAGAGTAATGATGAACGGAAAAATAAAGTGTCCAGGGATGGGAATTCAATTCATCCTTTCATACTTCATCCCTAAAGATAGAAATAATCATTATTTCTCCTTAAAATAAATTTAGATTTTTCGTTCAAAAGAAACATTTACGTCATAGTTGTCAAACATCGTTCTACAATCATAAGCCGCATTATATTGTATTATGAAATATCCAGATTACTAAGAGAGAATATGGTTTACGAGTTTCTAACCAAAGTGTCCTGATCACTAATATGAGCGTTTTCTGTTAATAATAAGCGTATTCACGCAAGTTGGGCTTTTTTCCCACATGTTAAGCGTTTTCACATATACAAATATTTGAAATAATATTCTAAAAATAATATTGAAAATAATATTAACAAATTTTTCAAAATAATGTGCTTTTTGTCAGAATATATCTTCATTATTTTTAATATCAATACCTGACCTTTTATTATTTTTTTTTCTATTGTTTTCTCATGTGTTAAGCGTATTTATGCAAGTTTAGCCTTTGTTCACATGTTAAGCGTTCTCACATATACAAATATAAAACATAATATTACGAAAATAAATGGCTGTCGGGAATCGAGGGTTTTAACCACTCTTCCATCGACTTTTCAAATATGCATATTATCAAATAACATTACAACAATTTGTAAATTAAAACAAGACTATTACATCGTAGAAATATCCAAGAATTTCCACTTTCAACAAAAGACAGGAAAATATACTTTGTATTAAAGAATTTAATAGACAATAAATATTTAATATCCAATTCCATTTGCAAATATCAGATATAAGAAAATTGCTATATATACTTTTATAAAAAATATCGAAAAAAAGCTTTCACAATAAGCACATATACATTTTGTTTTTCAAAATTATATATCATTCTATTTACACTGTAAATATATATATATCTGTAATAATTTATTAAGCTATATATGTGCACTTTGTAAATATTTAATGATATAATAGTTACACTGTTTGTTTATATAACGGGAATCTCTCTCACGGGATGTAGCTTATAAATAAATATTTTATAACAAATGAAGCAACAACTTCATATATGTTTTTAAAATGTTCTTTGAGCCATCAGGTTATAAATATATATATTTAGAATTAACAAGTACTTCAAGTATATATATTAAAAATCAACGAATAGTTGATATTTATTCCGATAGATGGCGCCAACCATCAGCAACTTTCAGTTACACGATAAGGAGATGTATTTATCTTAATTTATGCACCTTATCCCAGTACAATATTACATTTGTACTATTTTTTAACATTGTGTCGCGTTGTCACGCAATTCTGGCCTTAACTACCCGTGTCATGATTTTTCAGGATGCCTAAATGACCTTTTTTTTTTGGCCGTTGAGGTACAGCTTGCACCACGCTGATGAGGGCCAACAGCCCGAAACGCGTACGTGGCTAGCCTATCTTGATTAATAAAGAATGGGTATTTAGCCAATTTTGGAATATTAAAAAATCAATGAATAGTTTATATTCATTAAGATAGATGGCGCAAGCCATCAGCAACTTTTATCAGAAAATTCAGAAAGCTATCCCAATGAATTCTAACCAAAGTCCATTAAGACAGAAATTCGTAACAAGTGTCCTAAAGCTTCTAAAATCCTCAAATGAGAAGCTATTTAAATTGGAATTGTGTGTGTGTGAGAGAAAAATATTATAAAAAGAAAATAGAGTCAGCTAGACAAAGGAAATCTATTTGCCTCAAACCAATATATTCGACATATACTGTTACAAAAGCTGTTTCTTGTTTACCATATTGGAATATCCTATTTCCAGTGTTGTTCCTTTCTATTTATTATTGGTTCCAAAAACATCCAATCTGTTATATGGATTGAAGTCACAGTTCGAAATCTAAGAGAGAGATAGCATTTACAATTACGAGTTATAATGGTAGAGCGCCATCTAAAAGCACATGTGCTCGTGGTCAGGAAATGCCTCCTTTATTTTTAATATCAACACCTGACCCACTTATATTTTATTTTTTCTATTGTTTTTCATATATATATATATACTAGCCGAATGACCCGGGCAACGCCCGTGTTTTACCCGATTGAATGTTTTGATTCAAATACTATTTGTTACAATTATAATTTGGCGCCTTAAATAAATGCATATGTTAGTTAATAACTATAGCCTATGTGCTTTGTCTGTCTATGTACTGTTGGCTTCCGTAGGCGTCTCTTACTGGGAAGAAGAAAGAGAGGATTCATTTGGTTATTAACTAATATAGGCATTTATTTAAGGAGCGACCCGCTCCAACACAATAGTTACAAAAACGAAAATGCGAGTGGGGGGGGGGGGCATGATGGGGGTAGGGGGGGGCAAAGGTGGCGTGATCGTAGCCGACCAATAGGAGGGCGCCATTCCAAAAAAAAAAGCAAACCGTGACAGAGGCTGGTGAGGAATGACGCTCGTAACTGTATATAGAATTAAAAGGCATATTTTGGATCTAAAATAAAAATAAAACATTTTATTAATTACAAAATGCCAATATTTCAATAGGCTGTTCCCTCAACTTCTTCAGAGATTTTCTTGTTTTCAAACTATTTTGATTGATCACGCGATGCTTTAAAAATAAAGAAGACATATCCTGACCAGAAGCACATGTTCCTTTTAGATGGTAGAGCGCCATCTAGGGGAACAGAAATCAACTAAACGTTGATTTAACCTGTTCCTTGATATTTGGCCAACACACTTTTTTGAAAAATCAAGAAAATCCATCCACGAAAGCCTTTAGCGCTGTTGGCGCTCGTCATCGTGGAGCAGGATGTATTTTTTATATTATTTTTTTACACACACACATATATATTAAAAACAAAGTAAGAATATCCTGATCAGGAGCATATGAGCTTTTCAGAAGGCAGAGAGAGCGCCATCTAGTGGAAAAGAAATCAACTAAATGTTGATTTAGCCTGTTCCCTGATATTTGGCCAACCGATTTTATTTTCATAAATCAAGAAAAGCTATCCACGAAGGTGTTTCGCGCTGTTGGCGCTCGTCAGCGGGGGGCAGACTGTATTTTTCACATATATATATGTCATAATTTGTATAATATCCAAGAAGTATATTTATTTTCGACAAAATAAGTATGTAAATATGTTGAGCTTGTGTTAAAATGTAAATATACAAATTCATCCATCTATAAAAACTGTACAAAAATAAAGGTGGCAGACATCGAATGCTACGGCACGTCGCTGCTCACTTGGCTGGAACTAATTATTGGGGATTGTAAGCATAACGGTTGCACCCTTCCATTCGATCACGACATATATACATGTGTAAATATTTAATCTTAATTTTCAATTTGTTTCCTCTGTAATAGGTGTAAATACTTGAATATCGGGAATTGTTGGATAATAAATAACTTTATGTAGTTGGAGAAGAGGAGATTGTGCAAATTAATTTTGTCAATGTCAGTGAGGGAAGAGATTTGTTTATTTGGCGGTCCAATTAAGGGAAGGTAAAAAGGCGGTCAATCCATCACTGGGCCAATGGGCTAATAATTGAGGCTGTCACTCTGAGGGATTAATCTGTCTAATTAGGCGTCAGGACGGCAAAAAACTTTAAAAATCAATCTGCGCTCGATTTGAGAGGACTCACTGGGCATCGCTAGACTCATTGTCGACGCCAACTTCCAGAACGGCTGGTAGACAATACATGAATACAAAGTTCACTCCACCATATTCACCAGACCTATCACCTTGCGACTTTTTTATTTCTGAAAATTAAGTTCTTTATAATACAATATAATGCAGCTTATGATTGTAAAACGACTTTAAAAATTCTCCCGCATGTGTTTCTTTTGAATGGAAATTCGTAATTTATTTTAAGAAGAAATAATGATTATTTCTAACCTTAGGGATGATGTATGATAGGATGAATTGTGAAGGGTAATGATAAATTCTCATCTCTGGAAACTTTATTTTTCCGTTTATCATTACTCTTCACATTTCATCCTTTCATACTTCATCCCTAAGGTTATAAATAATCGTTATTTCTCCTTAAAATAAAAATCGATTTTTCGTTCAAAAGAAACACATGCGGGATAATTTTCAAATGTCGTTTTACAGTTCAAGTTATTGTTGAAAGGGATAAAATTTGACACTGATGATGAAGCACTGCAAACCTTTATCAATGCCGTAAATTCCATCACCTAAGATGACTGGTGCAAGTGCTTCGATAATTGGTTTTCACCGATGAAATTTGCATAGATGCTGGAAAATGCATGTAGATTTCAATGGTGTAATTTATCTTTTAATATTTTTAATTATATAATATTGATTGTAAAAACCTTTGGAGTGAACCTTGTACTATTGAACTCTAACACAGCTGATGGTATTATACAGGAACCCTACCTACACACTGCTGTATCCAAGAACCTACAGGACATGTAACAACTGTCCTGGTGTGGAACTGACACCTACTCACATATTCTCATGTCCAGCAATGGCCGCAGTCTTGCAGAAAATTGACATGGACCAAGAGCAGCAGCTTTACACACCCAAGATAGAGAACATTGCAACTGCTGTGATAGAGATGCATGGAGATCTAATTATTGTGGGAAAACTTTGACGGAAAAGCTAACACACCCACACATTTATATATTAGAATTATGTAGAGATCTTTATACATGTTCTGATGCTCGAGTTCCATATAGGTGATGTCAGATATTTCCGCAGACAAGAGATAGGCAGACACAATCAGACAACATTCTCACACAAGCAAAAGAAAGAATTGTATATCGTTGTTTGAAAACAATAAACTTTAAACAGGAACAAAAGGGAAAATTGAACATTTTATCTTCTCCATGTGTTGAAACGCGGGGAGCAATAATTCTTACTTAAATCTGTGTTCACCCGCTTACACAAACCTATCCATTCCTGCGCCAATTGATTTGGAATGCGCTTTATATATATTGAATTAGACACTCATTCGTATAGTTCAATATGAAATACTTTTAAAAAATATTAATATAATATAAATATAATACAATATAATGCGGCTTATAATTGTAGAACGACATTTGAAAATTATCCCGCATGTTTTTCTTTTGAACGAAAAATCTCAATTTATTTTAAGGAGAAATAACGTTTATTTCTAACCTTAGGATTGAAGTATGAAAGGATGAATTGTGAAGCGTAATGATAAATTCCTATCTCTGGACACTTCATTTTTTCCGTTCATCATTACTCTTCACAATTCATCCTTTCATACTTCATCCCTAAGTTTAGAAATAAACGTTATTTCTCCATAAAATAAATTGCTATTTTTCGTTCAAAAGAAAAACATGCGGGATAATTTTCAAATGTCGTTCTACAATAATATATATATGTTATATTAAAATATTATTTTATTTAAAATTATATTTCATAGATATTAACTCTGTTAATACGACCACCAGAGGTCAGGCTTCCTCTATAAAAACTCATTGTTGTTGTTTCCCGATGGCCGGCTCAAACCATATGTAATTATGTAAATATGTTAACTTTTACTACCCGCCGTCAAGGTATTATTTCATTCTCAATTATGTTAACATATTCATTAAAGTAAATTGTGATTCAACCTTTATTTGATTGATATTTCTCAACGACTACAAAGCAATATCAAAACACATACTCGTGTACCCTTCAACAACCTAAGAAAATATTTTTATTTATAATATATATGTATGTGTGTCATATAATATTAAAGGAATTATTTGCTGATACAAGAGTATTTTAGTATAAAACAATAAGAATATATATAGCAAATGAAAACATTTAGACATTTCCCACATATAACAAACTTTTTCATCACAGTAAGGAAAGTTTTTGATATATGTGTGAAAGAAACATTCGCGTGTTTTCTATATATATAGATGGCGTTGTAGGAAAAATTGAAATTTGTATAAGCTATGATTTTGTTTTGTTTCAAAAATGAATCGATGTTGGTTCCATATGTTTGAATTTAACATTACACCTTAGTTCTATATATTTTATTGCTTAAAAGGAACACAACCAAACAAAGAAAAAAAACTACAATTACAAAATGATTTAATAACTAACTAACTAAAAAAAACAAAAATAATATCAAAATGATGATGATAAAAATTGAATATGTCTGCCAGAAAAATGCTTCTATGAATTAAAAATAAGAATAATTATAAAAATAACATATAAACTTCAAACAGGCGTGTTATTGTTTTATATTAATTCATGCCTAACTGTCCTTGTCCTTATTGCTAGCGGCAGAGCATTGCTCGATACAAATATTTAAATGTGATTCTACTGTCCTACAAGTTTATGTCCATAGTTTACTTAAATACCCTTTCTAAGATTCCACCCTTCAGTGTAGCATATAAAAGCAGAATGATCTAATACAGTATTAGAGCTCTAAAGAAACGGGCTGGTGGCTTAAATTGGTGAAACTGCTGGGAGAGTTCACCACTGATAAACCAAGTCCTCCCAATATTTTTTCATCGCAGTAAGGACAGTAGAAGTTTGGTATATTTGTGTTAAAAAACATTCATATAAAATATATTGGTCCCAGAGGCTTCTTTAGAAATTAAAAAATGGGAATTTAAGGCCAAACTTGCGTGAACACGCTAAACATGTGAAAAAATATTAAAGAATAAAATAATAAAAAAGGTCAGGTGTTTGCCAAAAAAAAAAAAGGCATATCTTGACCACGTTCACACGTTTTAATTTTTTTTCACATATATCATATATATATATAAGTAGAATTAAATATAATTTATATGGAAGATAGTTGTAAATTAATGATAATTTTAAAAAACAAATTATAAAATATTATTATTTGGGTATCAAAAAGGTCTTAATTTTTTTAAGTAACAACATAGGGTTATAACAAGTTCACGCTGTTACCTCGGCAGTTACGCGTCATTTAAGCAGAACATAGAAATAAAAGAAGAATTGAAGATATTAGGGTAGGAAAAAGAGCAGAGACAGAACCATGTCATCTTTTTATCAAACAATTTAAAGTTAATAAGAAATAAAATTTACATTTTTTTAAAGTATTTTTTTTTTAATTTTATGTTGTTGTTTTTTTGTGTGTTGATAACACTTTAAATATATTTTTTTGTGTAAAATGGAGTCAGAATTTTTGTCTTGTTTATATATATATATATATAATATCATTCTCGTAATCCTCTTACCTATTGCAGACAAAGGATTGTAAGATATGATTGTACCCTAACACATTTATTTACAAACATACATTACATTTCATTCAAATATCTATTTTACTTATAAAAATTGTTGAGAAACATTATTCGATGAATGGGCCGCAGTTCAATATGTTAAATTAGAACGATGTACGTCGAAAGATTAGAATATGCCAATTTAATCACAAAATCAGGTCACTCAGGAACGAATTTCTCTCAATATTGTATTTACTATCTCTACATGCTCTTTGTATTTTGTGTTGTGTGTTAAGGTCCTTTCTGCAGAAGAACTATATTAGCTTGAAATGCTAATTAGCAAATCATTCACAATAATTTTCACCAAAGAATACATTTTTAAATAAATAATAATGTGGATTTTTCAATATTTGAGAAATAAAATCATATTTCTACTCTAATAGCTTTCTAAGATATACGACATATATAAACATGAGGTAATAAAACCAAATCCAAATAAATAATAGTATGTGACGTTTATGTAGCGTTGTTACCATCTTCAGACAAAATTATGGTATCCAGACAACCAATGGTAAAAACGCTGTTACCGAAACGTCATACACTATTTTTGTATTTGGATTTAGTCTTATTACCTTGTGTTTATAATGTATAATCTAAATGGTGCCTTATCACGATCTATATAATGTATAACACATATTCACTGAGAAAATTGAAAATAATACACAGACTCTATATTTTTAAACAAGATTGAGGGCCATGTGAATGCTTGATCTATTGACATACAATAGAAGCGATAGAGTGGAAGGAGACGATACACAGACGATCTAAAACATTGGACTGGACGACACGAGGAGATGAAGAGGGTGGCGGAGGAAGTATGGAGATACCATGTGGCCCATCCAAAGTAGAGGAAGGCATTGAAGGAGGGAGATATGGAGATACCATGTGGCCCATCCAAAGTAGAGGAAGGCATTGAAGGAGGGAGATATGGAGAGACCATGTGGCCCACCCTCAGTAGAGGAAGGCATTGAAGGAGGGAGATATGGAGAGACCATGTGGCCCACCCTCAGTAGAGGAAGGCATTGAAGAAGGAAGATATGGAGAGACCGTGTGGCCCACCCTCAGTAGAGGAAGACACTGAAGGAGGGAGATATGGAGAGACCGTGTGGCCCATCCAAAGTAGAGGAAGGCATTAAAGGAGGGAGATATGGAGAGACCGTGTGGCTCATCCTCAGTAGAGGAAGACACTGAAGGAGGGAGATATGGAGAGACCGTGTGGCCCACCCTCAGTAGAGGAAGACACTGAAGGAGGGAGATATGGAGAGACCATGTGGCCCACCCTCAGTAGAGGAAGACATTGAAGGAGGGAGATATGGAGATACCATGTGGCCCACCCTCAGTAGAGAATGACACTGAAGGAGGGAGATTTGGAGAGACCGTGTGGCCCACCCTCAGTAGAGGATGACACTGAAGGAGGGAGATTTGGAGAGACCATGTGGCCCACCCTCAGTAGAGAAAGACATAGAAGGAGGAAGGATATCTGGCCGAGATTTATTCCAAAAACTGAGCACTAGGCCATGTAAACAACCCCATCGTCTAAATATTTGTATAAAAATCCCCCCAACAATTTGCATTTAGATTGAGTTTCAGTAATATACAGAGGTTATTATCCCTGATGTGCAGATAGGCAGGCCTCCTACCGCCGTGCTGTACGAAGAAATATCCCCGGTGTAACCTAGCAGCGAAGATCTTCCATTAAAAGCCCTTTCTATTCATATTTGGGATTAGCGTAGTTAAATGTTAGATACATATTTGATGTAGATTAGCATCTGTCTCGGATAATAGTCGAGCGACCGGCTTGGAAATTACGAAATAATATATGAGCGTATATTCCAGTATTTCAATGCTATAAAGGCATTTAATGATACACCTGAACACTTAGTATCACACTCAGGTTGAAGATTGTCTGTCTCGAAGCTGAAATAGGGAAGAAAATAGTGACTATTTTTGTTGACACTCTCTTTGGTACAAAGCAATTTTGTTGCAAATGCCCTTCCTGGGATAAAACTACCGAAATTTGTTTCCATACAAAGAAAAAAAAATCGTTAACTTTTAATTGTAGCTTAGATTTTCAGACTTCAAGAAATAATATATCAAGCTCAATTTTATTGCCTCAAGATCGCTTCAATAGAAGAATTAACTTGATTTACACCCTTGATGTTTCTTAAGAAACACATTTTAGGAGATTTCAAAAGTATCATCATTACACCCCAACACACAATATTTCTTCGAAAATATTATAGAAACGTATGATTCTTTTTAAAATTGAAACAATTTCTACTGCAATGGAAAAATTAATGGGAGGACCTGTCTCATCAGCGGTGAATCCTCCCAGCGGTTTCGCCAGTTTAGTTTACCATACCGCTGTTATATTGACTTTTTCGATCTTCCTTTTATAGTGATGCTAGACTCTTGGAACGGGTATTTTATATGAACTATGGACATACCCATTCAAAGAGTGTAGCATCAGTATCACTATAGAAAAAAAAACCGAAAATGCACCATAATAGCGGCATGGTAGATTGAAATGGTGAAACCGCTGGGAGGGTTCACCACTGATGAACCAGGCCCTTTCCTTAATTATTCCATTGCAGTAAGGGACAGTAGAAATTCTTTAATTTTTTAAAAAGAATCATACGCGTCTATAATAGTTTCGAATATTCATAACAGATGGTTTTTCTTCAGTTTCATTTCTTCTTTTTTTAATGTTTATTTTATTTCTTGGCATCTGAATGGTAGATAGATGAAGTATTCGCTAAGATATTTAGGTATAAATAGGGTACATCGCCATCAAATAATGAAGTTACATTGTGGTAAACCACCAATCACCGGGATGTTTGGAAATATTAACACTAGGACGACCAGGAAGAGAAGCCACCATTAAAGAGTAAAATCACAACTAACGACGTATAATAGGTCAATTACAGAGTAATACAGATAACGACACAGGCTAAATGGACAGCTAATAAGTGTTTAATGACTGAATCATCAAGTCAGCCCTGCTGGCCAACCACTATCCAAACCACCGATTTCTGGAAGTCAAAGCAAACGGAACATCAATATACAGAAATTCACACCAAAAGAATCTAACTTATTAGCTCTTGAATTACAATTTGTGGGGAGCACCGAAGAAAGTGGCTCGTTTGTAGAAAAACGAAATATTACGATTTTAAATAAAGCAAAACTTGCTTGACTATTGCTTTTTCATAATAAAAAGTGTTTAATCTCTGTCTTAATAAGCCATCTGATTCAAATAATTGATTCCTTTCCAAATTATTGAAATTTTATCCAAATGGCTTGATGATCTTTTAAAAATATTTAAGTGTAAATTATTTAATATGATGCAATCTTAACACATTTTAAATTTACTGATAAATATATTTGATATCGAAGTATGTTTGACCATGATATATGGCCATCCTGTATGTTTCATATTTAAGTATCCTGTCACCTTGAATATCATTTTTTGGTTGGAAGTTGATTCGGAGAAAAACATCAACCAATCAAAATAACCATTCCCCTGAAGAGAGTGATAGGAAATCACTGAAAGGTCGGGAGTTAAACAATTGGTTGATTGTTTTTCCCTGAATATCACGTGACTGTCACAAAGATACATGACTGGTGTTCAGGCGATGTGTAGTAATGTAGTGTTGTTTATGCTGTATATGATGAATGTAGTGTGACATGTTGGTTACAGTCGTGGTGGCCACAATGTTCAGAGTGGGTTCAGACGTGATTGGGATTACACAAAAGACATGTTGGATGTCCCCACAGAGATGGCGAGAGTGAAGCCGACACCGGTCAGGGGAGATCTGTCTAGAGGGGTCTGTCAATCCTCGTGTCTCAAAGCGGACTGATCTGTTTGAGTAAGAAAGGGGCACACCTGGGAACCCGACTTGTTTTTCGGACATTTTTCCTCTAATGGCGCCGGCTGTCACTCACTCGAAATTTTATTTCTGTCAATTGGCAATTCCATTATAACTATACAACACATGGCGATATATATTGGAATATATTACAACATATATATTTAGATAGAGTGAGTTTAATACCAATAAATCCGTAAGTTATCAAAAATAAGAGAAATAGAGAAAAATGTCCGTCGATGAGTAATTGTCTACGAGCTAAGACTACCTTACAAATAATTTCCACCGCTGAGATGAATGGCGTTCACAAATCCATGATTTATTCTCAACGACAGCCTCCAATCGACTCCCCGGACAACTTCTCCGCCTTGGAAAAGAAACCGGAAAGGAATTTAGAGATGAATTCATAAATCAAATAAAACAAACTTAAATTCGCTAAATTCAATTTGGGTGTCGCATCGACGCTGGCTATAGAGTTGGATTTTTCCGTCCACCCTCGGATAACACGTAGAGCTTCCATTCTGAAACGTTTTATCTGGTTAGTGGATGGATGGTGGTTGCTGCTTTTCTCAAAGGCTATTGTGTTTAGATAAACATCCACAAAACTTTAATTAAATATGCATGAAGATGATTAAGTATATTGTTCTCTAAGGCCATTTAAAAATGGAGTTACAGTTTAAGAATGGGTTTTCAAATTCAATAACATTTTTGGAACATATATAATACTACATATTGCAAATTGAATTATAATTTTAAAAGGAAAGGTCATAAGGAACACAAAAAGCTTTTCACTTTTATATTTTTGTAAATTTAAAGATATGCAATTTTTAAAATAAACTTTTGTGAAAGACCTAGCATCAATTAGATTTTGTTGGATCTTTCACAGAAGCTAATATATGTAAGGTATTGAAATCTTTATGATTTTAAATGATTTTTTGATAAATAAGTTTCCAAAATCTGAATAAAAGGTAAACCTATTTTAGCTTTCTTTAAGAGATTTATATTTATAAGAATAATATTTAATTGCGTATATTACAGTACACAGACCAAGTTGAAAATTGAAAGGATTCTGAAAATTCAAAGTGGTAGTTTTCCAGACAAGAGAAAGAAGGGGTTCTAGCTAGAGAATTCCCAAAGAACGATAGTCGCGCATTGAGTGAAAATATCAGGTATCTGGGGAAGTATCTATACTTTGACCTGGAGGCTTGATATCTTATTTTGACACAAGGAATTGTTTTACTGAAGTTGAACATGAATCTATCACCAAATCAAATCCATTATTACTTGAATCAGAATCACAGGAAGTCATTTTAGCTAACAAAATAGAGATGTCATCTGAGTTTCAATCGTTTCTGTGAAAAGGCGCACTTTGTCCCCCCCATCCTTAAGAATCAAGAACCCTGTCTTGAAAAGATACTTTCCCTGGAGACCTGATATTTTCACTCAATATTTTATACAAGGAATTGTTTTACTAAAGTTAAACATGAACCTATCGCCAAATCAAATCAATTATTACTTGGATCAAATTCACAAAAAGTCATTGCAGCTAACAAAATGGAGTTTCATCTAAATTTCAATCATTTCTGTGAGGAGGTGCACTTTGTCCCCCCATCCTTAAGAATTAGGAACCCTGTGATGAAAAGATCATTTTCCCTGGAGACCTGATATTTTCATTCAGTATTGCTAAAAGGGGTTGTTTTACACAAGTTAAAGATGAACCTATCGCCAAATCAAATCAATTATTAATTGAATTAGATTCACAGGAAATCATTGCAGCTAACAAAATGGAGTGTCATCCGAGTTTCAATAGTTTCTGTGAAGAGGTGCACTTTTTCCCCCCATCCTTACGAATTAAGAACCCTGACATGAAAAGATACTTTCCCTGGAAACCTTATATTTTCACTCAATATTTTGATACAAGGAATTATTTTACACAAGTTAAACATGAATTTATCGCCAAGGCAATTAATACTTATTATACAAGTATTGAATACTCTTATATACAAAATATTACTCGTTCGCAAACTACATTACATACTTGAACTGGTATATGCAAATCAAGTTCAGTTTCAGTTTGTAAATCCTATATACGTTGAAGATATTTCGGCAAGCAATTTTTCATCAGAAAATGTTGTATTTTTGAATAGCAATTATTTCCATAAATTTTACAAAATATCAGTGATCCAAAACTATCCAATATTATTTTACATTTAGGTGGATGCAACCAGGGTTATATTTTAAAGGGCGGCATAACACTTCATGCCTCCAAAGTTGGCACAATATATATATTTGTTATAGAATACCCCAGATCTGATTTCTTTATGTGAATTCTCCCACAGTTATTGAAACCGTTTTAAATAAACGGAGTTTATCTCCGGAATTTTCCTTCGTGGAATTTTCCACGTGGAAAATTAGGAAAGATAAACTTCAGGATGACATATCAATTTAAGGTAAGAATAAACTATGAATGATAAAAGATGTATACAAGATAAGCAAAGAGGGAAGTTGCATACATAACAAAATTGATGCTCTGTTAATAAAATAATAAATATTTTGTTACAATATACCCATGTATTTGCTAAACCTAGATAAACACGAGTTCCAGCGATATAAAGTTATTAGAACAGATATTGCTCGTTTTAAATGACGGATACAATTATATGACGTAAACAAGTTTATACTGGTATACGCGTATTTTTCTTTTAATTAGTTAAAACATCGGAGACGTGTGTGATAACCTTTTATAACGATATTTTGAAAGACTAAAAGGGGATGGATATAATATGTGGATTTTATTTATATGCTAAATAGTATATAAATACTATATAAGTTTTGACGTTGGATTGAACTAACAATGTGAGGAATCTCAACTGTAACTTATCCTAACCTTCAAGTATTACCTACGTCCTCGGGTGGTCGGTGGAAGGATGGTCTAAACCATTGGTTTTCGACCGTTACGATCCGGGTTCGATTCCCTCATTGGGCACTTTTTTATGTTTAAAAAATGCTCTAATGGCCCCCGATTCTTGCTTTTCCAATCCCACCAGCGAGTGCAAGTAACCAAACGGACTCTGGTACATTTGTAAGTGCAAAGTCGAACTGCTTTTCACATGTGTAGACATGTGGTGTACTTAAAGTAAAAGCAGTCGCCTACTTCTACCCACCATGATCATCATGGCCTGTACCACGTGTACTTGAGATAAGGAAAAAAATCTACGTCCTGTAATCAGGTC
Organism: Cordylochernes scorpioides; assembly: GCA_030710605.1. Classification (NCBI taxonomy): domain Eukaryota; kingdom Metazoa; phylum Arthropoda; class Arachnida; order Pseudoscorpiones; family Chernetidae; genus Cordylochernes; species Cordylochernes scorpioides. Next base: position 49,978,559 of record CP092870.1, read on the forward strand.
CAATGACATGACGTTTTAACAATTCACAACCCCGTGTTACCATTTCAATCTATGAAAAACTCCAGAATGTGAATGTTTTAAAGACTTCCACAACCTGCTTATTATCATGGATTCGTGGATTTTTCATTGGATTTTCCAATTTGAGTATTCGAAGATATTTTGTGTCTTTCAACTCTGAGTGGCGTGGCCGATGGTACCATCATAGACATTTCTTACAGAAATTCCTGAACATCTGTATTGAACGTCAAGGTTTGAAATAACGTAATATACAGGATATTCTCCACTATTAATAATTTCTAAAATAAAAGTAAATAAAAACTCAAAGTTCATATTTAACAAATTTTATGGAAGACTATTTTTTTTTCCAAGAAGTATTTTTTATAAACTAAATCGTATTGAGAAGTATATGAAATAGAGCAAATAAAACATAATCCAAATAAATTAATAGTGTGTTTTTGGATTAGGTCTTATTTTCTTGTAGCTTTAATCTATAATCCAAATGGTGCTTTATAATAAAGAAAATAAAATGTCATTTACAATCAATATATAGGAATGTAATCTTTTTTTTTCTGAAAATTCGGATTTTTTTCCTATTAATTAATCTAATATTGTTTTATTTTTTACTTTATGCTTAGTAAATATTGAGTTTTCTCTGAGAATTTATATTATTGTATAGGAATAATTAAATGCCATTTAAAATTAATATATAGGAATTTTATCTATTTTTCTGAAAATAATGATTTTTTCCCCTATCATATTGTAACGTATAAAATTAGGAAAGACAAACTTCAGGATGACACGGCAATTTATTTAGGGCAAGAGCAAATTAGAACGAATAAAATAGCAGAGAGGCAAAGAGGAAATTTTACAGTGTATCAAAATATAATTATCTAAATTAAAAATATTTTCATAGAATAATAAATAATCTGATACAATATAATCGAAAATTGTTTTAAATTTTACTTCATAAAACTCAGTTTTCTAATCAATATTGGAACTGGAAAAACATAGTTCAATCCAACGTCAAAACTTATATAGCATTTATATACTATTTATCATATAAATAAAATCCAAGTATTGTATTCACCCCCTTCGTATATCGTTACTAAAGGTTATCACACAAGTCTCCGATGTTTTAACTAATTAAAAGAAAAACACGCGTATACCAGTATATACTTCTTGTTGTTGTTGTCGTGTCCAATGAAAAGCCTCAGATGTCCTCGTACATCTCTATAACAGCAATGTCCTCTATCTTGAGTGTGTAAAGCTGCTGCTCTGGGTCCATGTCAATTTTCTGCAAGACTGCAGCCATTGCTGGGCATGAGAATATGTGAGTAGGTGTTAGTTCCACACCAGGACAGTTGTTACATGTCCTATAGGTTCTTGTGCCATCTGGATGTATTGTCATTCCTTTATAGTGTTTTGTTCTAAGTCTTGTTATTGTTTTTGTCAGTTTTCTCTCAGAGTTTATTTCGCATATTTGATCTTTTCTTATTTTTTGTTGAATTATCTTGTATTTTGCCAGAGCATCAGCGTCAAATACTGACAATTTGTTCTTTCCAGTATAAACTTGTTTATGTCATATAATTGTATCCGTCATTTAAAACGAACAAGAGCTGTTCTAATAACTTTAAAGCGCTGGGAGTGGTGCTTATCTAGGTTTAGCAAATACATGGGTATATTGTAACAAAGTATTTATTATTTTATCAACACAGTATCAATTTTGTTATTTATATTTCGTTACTCTGTAAACTTCCCTCATTGCTTATCTTGTATCAATATTTTATCATTCATAGTTTGTTCTTGTCTTAAGTGTTTTTTATTCTACAAATATATCCATTGCTCTTTCTAGAATAACTTTCAGCAAAACTTTCATTCCGATAGCGGAGAACAAATTCTTTAGGAGGATTTGATACGAAGCTACATTAGCGCTCTATGCTTATTTATTTTTGATGGCCATCATTTAATCCATAAATTATCCTAACTCCGCCTTTGCCAGTCCCAATCCCGGATGAAAAAGGAGGAGGGGGAGCAGTAACAAGCTCGCTAAAAAACCTGAGTTCAGCTGACCCGGCTGATAGTACCCTGTAAGGACTCCAGCTATACAGGATGAACAGCGTTTGTACTCCATGTTAGGAACAGCTGCACATGGCGTCTGTACTTCATGTCAGAGGCGGCCATTTCTTTTGGAGCTAAATCGGCCTGCCACTGAGTAGTGCTCCCAGTCTTAATGACAAAGGCAGACGAATTCCACTTCACCCAATCATGGTGATTGTCAACTTTACAAGCTTGATACCTTAATATGATTGAGTGGAGATAAGAAAGAAGAAGATAAATTATCCTCAATGACAAATCTTCACTCTCTGGAAGCCTTTCTCAATCAAATTATTCTGTTCAAGATAAATCAATAATTCTTGATCTATCAAGAAAATGAGTTGGCCAAATAACAAGGAACAGGTTAAATCAATGTTTAGTTGATTTCTGTTCCACTAGATGGCGCTTTGCCGATATCTCAATTTTGCAAAGTTCGGACAGTCGTAGATAAGGTGAAGAGCAGTTTGTTCAGTTTCTCCGCAGGTACAATTTGCTGTATAATATATACTATACATATTTGACGTCTATTTTGACGGGAGAGGCGACCTTTGTCTCTTTTGATCAATATCCTCCCGGCAAAATTTCCATCTATATATATTAAGCTATATATTTAAGAAAAAAAACTGTTTAAAGTTTGAGATTTTAAAATCTCTCTGATAAAAATATAGATTTACCCTATATATAAATGGGCGTATTAAAACAGTATAGGTGAAATGGTCATTTGTGGCATAGTGTGCCAACCAACATCTAGGTGCGAATAAAGTAAAGACAGCCCTTTGAGAAAACCTTCTAACCCCGGGGGGAGTTTTAAAACACATTAGGACTAAAAAAAACCTGATTTAGGAGTTCCAAGAAAAAGTAGCCTTTCACTGGAGCAAAATCAATCTAAAGCTGAGATGTAGCAGGCCATTACAGGTTCTACATTTATAGGGTCCTAACAAATAAATTTCATATTACGGTATTTACTTCAGATTGCTGGTACACAGAATACATAACTGGAGATCATAGAATTTACAAGGGTGATATTTTCTTATTTAGTCTTTCTTTAAATTCAAATAAAAATTGACTAAATTAAATTCTTCGAGTTAAAATAGCAAAATAAAATAGAGATTGAAGAGGAGTATCTTGTGCGTACTTTATTAACAAGCTTTCGGACGTCCTTCTACAGGCTTTGCGATGACTGTCGACGAAGTACGAAGGAAGTCATCGTAAAGCCTGTAGAATGACGCATAGGTCCGAAAGCTTGCTAATAAAGTTCGCACAAGACACTCCTCTTCAATCTACGTTTTATTTTGCTATTTTCTCAAATAATAATTGTTTATTTCTCTAGCGCTCTAAATAAAATATCATACTGAGGCTGAGAATTAATCCCTTATACCAAGGATCGGCAAATTTTTGAGTAGAAAGAGTCAAAAATTACAATTTACAAAATTTCAAAGTCTTTAAAGAGCCACAATATTTTTCTTGCCAACAATAAACAGTACTCACATAAATAATATTTACGTATGGAACTATAAAGAGCTTCACATCCAAAGAGCTGCAGTTTGCTGACCCGTGCCCTATAGTATAGCGGCAAACTGCGGTTCGCGAGCCACATGAGGCTCTTTGGATGTGAAGCTGCGACTCTGAAAGATATTTGTTACACAGTGACCTTTATTGAAAACACAAGAGATAACCATGTGCGAACAAATTTGCCTCTGTTTTTCGATTCTGAATTATATAATACAATTAAAATATAGTGTTGAAAATTGTGAGCAATCCATTCTTAATACATTAAGTTGAACGCCTTTACCGGATCAGTCGTATTTATAAAGTCAAAATTCGATATTTCGACAAGGCTGTTCGCCTAACTTCTTGGATTCGAACTCCTCCTAAGTTTATCACCCACGTGAGACACGAGGCCTTCTCGTGCACCACGTGGGTGATAAGCTTACAAGGAGTTTGAATCCTAGAAGAAGATAGGCGAACAGCCTTGTCGAAATATCGAATTTTGCTTTTAATACATACGATTCATCCAGAGGATAGAATTGTTTATTTTATATAATAAAGGTATGTGAATAAATAGTACAAATGTGAAATTGTACTGGGGTAAGGTGGATAAATTAATAAAAAGACATCTCCTTATCGTGTAACTGAAAATTGTTGATAGCTTGCGCCATTTATAATAAATATATATATTTCAGTTTTAAATATCAAGTATTTTAAATTTAATATAGGAAAGGTTTGTTTTTGATCATTGTGTGTGATAATTAAATAATAATTAGTAAAACTTTCCAGCGGAGTTTCGGCAATTACGCCTCATATTCTGAATTTAAAAAAAGAACTAAGCAAAGAGTAATTTTATAGAAAAGAGAAAGCAAAGACAGAACTAAGATAATAATTATCCAATATTTTAATATAAGCTAAGGTAAAGAAAGATCTTTTTCCTGTCTTTCTCTCTTTATGAGAGATGATAATATTTTATTTTGACTTTTTTTGTTTATAACTTATATGAAGACAATAGAGTGTAAAATGGAAAATACAATATATAATATTATTATATAATAATAGTACAAAATAACCTAATACATATATAATCTATCTATATGTATCATTTTTGAAAGTCCAAGTATAGAATTGAGGAAGGATTATAAACACAGCAATAGGTAACTCAACCACCTATTAGGGAAATTGACAGCATTTTCACACAAGGGTTTCTATACTCATCTTTGAGATTATTATCAATTGTGTTTAATCAATCAGAATTGGTTGCGGAGGTTTGATGAAAAAAGAGTTTCTAATACCAACCATTATATAAAAGATGTGTGGAAGGACTCGATAGAGGGAGTATTCAGAACTTTAATTTCAACAAATGCCGTAGAAAATTAAGGAGTCGGGTTCTGATTGATCGTTGCTAATCTCTGCCGCTTGGGGAATTATAACCGTGCGGAGTATTTCACTGGTAGCGACATCTCCAGGATTGCGCTAACCGAATATTTCCTGAATATATGACCCGTCATATAACCTAACCTTTTATATTACCTATTAACATTAGATGGATTGCCATCATAATCTAAATATTCATTCGAGAATATTGCCACGTGGAAAATTAGGGAAGACCAACTTCGGGATGAGACAGCAATTTATTTCAGGCAAGAACAAACTAGGAATGATAAAAAAGAAGATAAGCAATGGGAGAGGTGTACAGAGTAGCAAAATATAAAAATAATACTCTGCTAATAAAATTAATAAATACTTTGTTACAATATTGAAACAAAGTATTTATTAATTTTATTAACAGAGTGGTCATTTTTATGTTTATATTTTCTACTCTGTAAATTTCCCTCGTGGCTTTTCTTTTATTTCCCATTCATAGTTTGTTCTTGCCTGAAATAAATTACTGTCTCATCCCGAAGTTGGTCTTCCCTAATTTTCCACGTGGCAATATTGTCAAAGATTAAATAACTATTATGATACATTAGCGCGCCATCTGTTATGAAAATTCGAAACTATTATAGACGCGTATGATTATTTAAAAAAATTAAACCATTTTTATTGCCCTTACTGCAATGAAAAAATTAATGGAAGGCTCTGGTATGTTATGGTAAGCGGTATGGTAGATTAAGCTAGCGAAACCGCTGGGAGGGTTCACCACTGATGAGCCAGGCCCTCCCATTAATTTTTCCATTGCAGTAAGGGCAGTAGAAATTGTTTAAATTTCAAAAATAATCATACGCGTCTATAATAGTTTAAAATTAAACAACTATATATATATTACCTATTAATATATATATATATATTAAAGTATGTTTTACCGATTATACTCGTTCAAACTCTTGTCCAATAATTTAAGCTATTTGAAAAGACCATTCTGTATTAAGAAAAATTATAAAGAAATGGTATTTCTAATCATTGAAGCAACCTTCTAGTGGTTCAAACATTTCTCAATAGAACCATGGGATACAAACTTCTATAGCTTGCTCCGTGAATATGTCGAGAGACAACTCGAGTCGTTGACACAACACCGGCCAACTCAAAAATACGACCCGGAGACCATTCGTCCTAATGGCCTTCGTCAGTTCAGAGCTGATTTAACGGAATCCACGGGAGATTCATTAGACTATCAGAATTTTCCGAAGAGTTGATTATATGACAAAATGCCCAGGCCTATTCTATGACCAAAAAATAGACAATATTTTCCCGAGATAATATATATTTTGATGGAAGAGAGGTAACCATTTGTATAGATAAAACTATGCTGCAGTCAAATTTTCTCCCCCGCTCTTTATCTTAATTTATATAAATGAAATATATTTGATGAAAAATGAATTTATCAAGATTTAGATTGAAAGAACGTCAAACATTTTACTACGGTTAAACATCAGTAAACGACAGCCAACTTACCACAGTACAAATTTTAACCAACGCCATATCAAGTCGAATGGTTGCTCTGTCCCCATATAACCTTTACAAAGCAATAAGTAGGAAATATAACTTGAATTTATCGTTTTATCCTTCAATATATGATGGAGATTGATCATTGTGAGGATATCGTTGCAAGCCGGCATTGAGAGAGGAGAATCTGTATAAGACTGGTCTCTTAATAAAGGCTTTGTATGTGTGTCATATCATGTCAAATGGTTGCTCTCTGTCTCTATACAACTTTTATAAAGCAGAAAGTTGAAAAGTTAACTTGAATTTATCGTTTTATCCTTCAATATATGATGGAGATTGATCATTGTGAGGATATCGTTGTAAACCGGCAATAAGAGAGAAGAATCGGTATAAGACTGGTGTCTTAATAAAGGCTTTATGTGTATGGTAATAATCGTAAATCTAGATTTTCTAATAAAAGAATTCTAGATTCCTTGGTCTGTCGGAATGCTGGGAGATTGTGCCGTTACAACATATGGAGAGTCAGGTCGATTCACCCTTCTTTGGAATATTCCATTTAAATTATATCTACCCAGTTATATAAACTCCCTGTCTACATGGCACTTTAATTCTCTCAGACGTGAGTTAATACTTAGCCAAGAACACATTCTTAATCCATTGTAATACAAATAAAAACATTGAATACATTTTAAATAAGGTATAAAAATATATAATATCTTATTTTTAATAAAGCATTTTCCTTATTTATTTTTCCGTCTTCTTTAGAAACACAATTTAAATTTTAAAACGGAATTATATCTAATGTTCTTTCTTTAAAGTAGAAAAACGTTTTTTTTTTCTTAGAATGAATAATTATTACTCAAAAATATAAACACATGCAAATAAAATGTGTATGTTGTATAAAATATATCGAATAAATTATGTCACTTGTAAATTTGTACCGAGGAAGAAAGGGTTTGACAATGTTGATTCAAAATGGAATGCTGTTAGAAGACAATATAGTACATGGTGATATGAAAAACACATCAAAGCCACGCACGTATATCGATAACATATTTTCCATCAATATATAGGGAGTTGTGGCGAGATTTCTCTCCAGTATAGTATCTCCAGTATATACACGCATGGACAAAACGTAAGAACGTTGTACCTTTTACCATATATATCGGGATTCAGATAATAACTCTTAAAGATACACTCATGGACAGAACTTAAGGAAGTTGTACCTTTTACCATATATATCGGGATTCAGATAATAACTCTTAAAGATACACTCATGGACAGAACTTAAGGAAGTTGTACCTTTTACCATATATATCGGGATTCAGATAATAACTCTTAAAGATACACTCATGGATAAAACTTAAGGAAGTTGTACCTTTTAGCATGTATATCGAGATTCAGACAATAACTCTGAAAGATACACTCATTGATAAAACACAAAGAAGTTGCACCTTTTAGCATGTATATAGGGATTCAGACAATAACTCTGAAAGATACACTCATAGACAAAACTCAAGGAAGTTGTATATTTTAGCATGTATATCGGGATTCAGACAACACCTCTAAAATATATTACAGTGTCCTCTATTGAAGAAACACGAGATAACAAAGAGTGAACAAAATGACTCTTCATGCCAGCGATAGTTACCCAAAAATATTCGAATAAAAAAAATAGGGCAAAGAGTTTTTATCTGGAAGTGCTGCGAGCTTTCGAGAAAAACCTGCTCTTCTCTCTCACACAAACAAAGGGCAAATCTAAAAACAAATAAAGAGAGATGTTATCAGGCGTGGATAAAAGACTATTACAGCTAAATCATATCTAGTTCTGATCCACGCTCGATCTCTCTTCTCTTGGTTTTGGATTTGCCCGTTAAATATCAGGCTTTTCTCAAAAGATTTCAACACCACAAAGTGAAAAACTCTTTCCCTCATTTTTCTTTATTCGGAAATTACCTCTGTCTCCTTAAAAAAAAAACAACCGGCGACATAAACATAGGAAACTTGCTAAAGTTTTGTCGATGAGTGTAATAGGGAGGTAAAGAGATCTATCTTTACACCAACTGCTTTATACACTGCTCCGAGGCCAAATGCAACTTTCGTAGAAAAGACCATCAGCATCATAAATAACGTAATCTTCTTAGAAAATAGATTTTGGATCTCTTAAAAACACTTCAACTCAAAGTCACAGGTATATACTATACAGTTTTCAAATCATTGAATTGGATGAAATAATGCAGTTTATAATTAAAGGTTCACTTATCTTCTCTATAAATGATAACATTCCAAAACAAAATATACAGTTGAATATCCCTTAATTCGCACGTTATTTAAATTAATGAAACAAACAAAATATAATGTTGTCGTATCCAATGAAGGGCCTCAGATGTCTCCATATATCTTTATCACTGCAATGTCCTCTATCTTGGGTGTGTATACTGTATTGTTTTCGTTGTTTTGTCCGAAGAAGAGCCTCAGATATCTCTAAACATTTCTATAAAAACAGTCGCAATGTCCTCTATCTTGGGTGTTTATACTGTATTGTTTTTGTTGTGTCTAATGAAGAGCCTCAGATGTCTCCATATATCTCTATCACATCAATGTCCTCTATCTTGGGTGTTTATACTGTATTGTTGTTGTTGTGTCCAATGAAGAGCCTCAGATGTCTCCATACATCTCTATCACAGCAATGTCCTCTATCTTGGGTGTGTAGGGATAAATAATAAAATTATATTATTAAAAATATTAAATATGAATGAGCATAGAATTTTGAATTCCAATTTGAAGCGAACTTTCACAACACACGTTTGTTTATCTTTTATAGCACTGTATATATAAAATCAAGGAAGAATCTACAACACTTATAAAATTTGGATTATCAAATGGACAAAAACAGCTAAGATATTCATTTTATGACTTAGATTACAAATAACAATTTAAACTGTGCGTGTGCATAGGACAAATTCCTCTCCTATCAAATCCTTTCTTTGGTGGATTGTATTATTAATAATATCATGGGTGAATAAATGGGAAATTTTTCACAATCTCGGGCACTACTATAGCGTCATTCATCAATATACTGAGATGGAAGGAAGAAATGTCATAGAACACACACCGGTTATTACTATTACAAATCATTCCTATATATCCATATTCATGAGGCAATTTTCCTCTGGAGTTACATATTGTTCATTTAAATTTTAACAGGCGAATACAGAATACACAGGGTGGATTTGCGTATAGAAATACATCCGCATAAGCTTATGGATCCGAAAGGCACGTTGGGGAATGCGATACAAACTAAAACAAGATTTAATGAATAAATGATCTATTAATATACAACAACAACAATAGCCTTTATTGGGCACACGTGCCATACAGGATTCTCTCTGTAGGACAGAATAAATAAATAACAAATTAGCATCGTAGTTATATACAAATATTGGGTATTGACCTCGACCAATTATCGAGTTGGATCCGGTGTCTGTGCTAAATATTTTGATTGAGCTGATTTCCAGTATTTATAAAAAGCGAATGCAAAGGGTCTGGATTTTACGACTTTTCCCTATAAAACATAAGGCGATTTGCTATTATAGCCGGTATTTGACGAATAATTTCTCTTTCTTCTTCCATTGCCGTACAGTAGAACATGTAGTGTGGAAAATCGAGACTAAATTCACCGTTGCATAAGGTGCATTTTATGGTCTTAGTTTTCAATAGTGAAACATGATTAATTCTCTGTACTACAAAAAGGCTTCTTACTTGTACAATGATTCTCTTTAAGGTTAGGGAGATATTGTCATTCAGATAGCATTCCATTGTAGGTGATGAATGAAAGTATTTATAGTGAGAGTAGAGTACTGATTTTCTTATTCTTACATAATCCAGCTGCAAGGACTGATCGGTTGCCGTTCTAATAATTAGGGGGATGTATCTTTGTAGAATATTGAAGTCTGTACATCCAACAAGCCATGAGAAGCCGGTGTTATTAAGTAGCTCTGTTATACTTTTTACCAGTCCGATATTCTGTTTTGAAGAAATTGAAATGTCCCACAAATGTGCCAAACATATTGAAGGTAGCCTGCTGCCGTCCATTTTCAGAATTCTAGTCCAGAATTTTAAAGTTAGTTTTTTTCACTGTGATATCAAGAGAGTTTCTTCCTGTTTCGGCCCTCAAAATATAGCCCGGAGTATAGCTTGGAAGGCACAGAAAACGTCTGAGAAAGGTATCCTGGATTCTATCTAAGATTAAGGCTTGATCAGATCTATTAATAAAATTACTCTAAGCTAGAGTTTGATAGATATTTGGATACCTTCAATTTAATTTACAAATATAGTATATATATAGAGAAAAATATAAGCAAGGAGATTAATCTAAACGTCGGGGAATATCTGTACTAAGAATTAACATACACACCTCAATACTATTGAATAAGTATATTCAGTTATGTGGTAGAAAAGACTCAACAAAATAGACACATCAAATATAAAGGATTACTAATGTAATCGTTACTAAGGCGTTCTAAATTAACTGAATGGATAGAGCAGGGAGCGTGCAGTAAGGCGGGGGAACAGATGCCGGGAGAGACGTACCGTACCGGTGGGAGGGAGCCGGCCGGCGCTAGTGCGGGTCAATCAACAGGAGCGCCACCACACACTGTGTGATCAATCGGGGTCACAGCCGCCGTCCGACCGACCTGTTGGAAGGGACCAACTTCCAACGGCTACTGTATAGTAACGACAACATTGCGATACTGGAGAGCGATTTGTCTTCCTTTATATATACTCTCAACATAAAATTTGTATGAATTAGCAAAGGAAGCCAGAAAGTTGAACTAAAGGAACGAACAAATATCAGTATTTGATGCTGATTTTTGTCAAAATACAATATGATTAAACAAAATTAAGAAAATATCTATATATGTGAAATAAACTCTGAGAGAATAATTACAAAAACTATAACAAGACTCAGAAGGAATCACTACAAATGAATGACAATACATCCAGATGGCACAAGAACCTATAGGACATGCAACAATTTTCCTGGTGTGGAACTAACACCTACCTACATATTCTCATGCCCAGCAATGGCCGCAGCTTTGAAAAAAATTGACATTGAACCTAGAGCAGCAGCTTAACACACCCAAAATAGTAGACATTGGTGTGATAGAGATGTATGGAGACATCTGAGCCTCTTCATTGGACAGGACAACAACAACATGAAATTTGTAACAAATAAATGTACTGGCAATGTGTTTCTTTTCAATATCATCAAATATTATATCTACAGACCTAAACTGCAATGATATAAGTTATTGAATGAGAGAGCCTGACTTCATCAGTGAACCCTCTCAGCGGTTTCGACAAATTAATATTCAGACATCTCTACTATTGTATTGGTTTGTTATATACCCTGTATTTTCTTTGGAAGGCAGCTTAGGGTGTTTAGTTAAGTCCCTCCCTATCATTCAATAACTTTTATTATTGCAATCCGGTGTGTAGAGATAATATTTGATGATATTATTTGAGAAGAAACACATTGATAGTAAATATGTTACAAATTTTATCGATAGATGACAATTTAATTTATTAATACTTAGAAGTGTTGGGGGTACTAAATAACTCTCGCTCTTGAAACGTTTAATCGCTTAAATACCTCAATTGTAAATAAGACTTGATATTTCTCTTTTCAAGATTTATAGTATTTAATTTATAATTTGTGTGTGAGTTAGTGAGAGAAGCAGCTGAGTAGGTTAAAGTTTGCTGATACTCTATACTCTCCAGTTTATTACTCTTTCCAGTTGGTCTTGAGGACCACGCCATCACCATCTCCTCAGCAGTGAAGTACGCGATCTACGTATTCTTCGTAGATCGCCAAATACGTGGTGTCACTGGAGATCTGCTGGTGATTCTCCACCAAACTCTGCAGCGCTGGTAGCGCCATATTCATTGTACATAGTATCATGTATATATATAATTATCATTTTTAAAATAGTACAGACTGTGCACTTTGCATGTATTGACAAGATGTCAATAAAATTATTTTAATTGTCAATTATCTATACTCTCCAACCCTTATTTATATTTAGACTTTATAAATTGTCACAATTATATTTCTCTTTCTTTTAATAATATAAAAGTGCATACAAGATTTTGAAAATTCCAAGATATTATACAGAAAAATACAGGATAAGCCTGCAAGATTATTTCTGGAGAGCTGGGCATCTATAGAGAACAAAAATAGTATTAACAGAAGAATAGATATACCTCAATCATACCTACAGAAAAAAATAATTATAGAATATATATACAATAGTATTTTATAATCATATTTTCATTGAACAGTTTGGCCATACTAATCTGCTTCATACAAAACCTCTCTATATCACCTGGATGCTTAGGGGTTAGAATCCCCGAAGAAGATAGGCGAACAGCCTCATCGAAATATTGGGAGTTATAATAAATAATATTGAACCAAATGAACTTTGTTCATTTAAAGACTATATATATGTAAACTACTTTATTTTAAATATACCATTATAATATAAATGTTGGAGATAAGATCTATCGGTGAGAATGATAAAAAGACACGCTGTGACCTCTCTCAAATAAACATTAAAATTAGAGAAAATCTATATATAAGAGTATATTAAACAAGGCTTTGGTTTAAATTTATTCGAGGCTATTGAACCAATCCCTCTTTCTGATTTATCCAGAATATTTGGCGCTTTGCCATCTGTATTACTGTATTGAACTGTCAGGGTATGGCTCTTTCACCATATATAAACACTGAAAGCCACATGTAGAACGTGGTATATTAAAATTCAACTTGTATTCAATCAGTTGTCGTTGTGTTCAATGAAGAACCTCAGATGTCTCCATTCATCTCTATCACAGCAATGTCCTCTATTTTGGGTGTGTAAAGCTTCTGTTCTGGGTCAATTTTCTGTTGTTGTGGTCGTGTCCAATGAAGAGCCTCAGATGTCCCCATACATCTCTATCACAGCAATATCCTCTATCTTGGGTGTTTAAAGCTGCTGCTCTGATTCCATGTCAATTTTCTGCAAGGTTGCGGCCATTGCTGGGCATAAGAATATGTGGATAGGTCCACACCAGGACAAATTCAATCAATTAATATCGTCCATTAATACTATTAATTAGATTCTAAATAATAAAACGACACGATATATGTTAACCGTGAAAAAAAATCTTTCAACTATAAATACGCAGCGTAAAGATAGAGGCTGCCTGGCCGGCATTCATAATTATTCAAATTAAAGATACTTCGGTCAGTAAATATTTTATTATCTCGACATTTCAACAAAATTATTCTCGTCAGGAGCGAACCAAAATTGTAACATTTCATAAAATAAACATTCTATAGAATAATTTTTAACGCCTTGCCAAATGTTTTAATTTTTGTTCGCTCCTGACAAGGACAAAAGATATTTATATTGATCGAAATAATTACACAAGGTTTCTTTATTCAATAAAAGGTTTTCAAGTGTTAGCTCATCATCAGGTCAATTGTTTCACAAATTCCTACAATATATAGAGAGAGAGGTGTAAGAGGTATTTTTACACATATTGAATAAAGAAATATTTTCAATAATAGAAATAGACTTTCAATTATTTCGATTGATATATCGTTTTAGGTCCTTTGCAATTAGTTCACAATCTAACAAATATATATTTGTCGAAACGTTGATATAATAAAAAGATTCACTGGCCGAAGTATCTATAATTTGAAGAATTATAAACACGTAATTATACCTGTGTTCGCTCAGAAAGACGTGGAATAGATAGCGGCCATAAATTCCTCCATCCATGCGTCCACTGAGTTGGACTCCTTATCTACTCCTGGGCTTTGTGAAATTGATAAGTCCGCTCTCTTATCGCTCGCCGGTCCTAAGCCAAGAGCTCTCCTCAACCCAGAGTACTTCTTTCCGAATATTTTAGAAATCCTTAGAACTTGAGGCGAAACGCGTTAAATGGTTCTTTTTCAAGGTATACATATTTGATTACTCTGAACTTCTAATAGACTTTCAATCTTTAATGTGAGAAAATATATATTTAATCTATTCGAGTTAAACTTTTAAAATATTTATATTGTAGCAAAGTATTTATTATTTTGTAGAACGACATTTGATAATTTTCTCGCATGTATTTTTTTTTTTTTTTTGAACGAAAAATCGAAATATATTTTAAGGAGAAATAACGATTTCTAACCTTAGGGATGAAGTATGAAAGGATGAATTGTGAAGGGTAATGATAAATTCCCATCCCTGGACACTTTATTTTTTCCGTTTATCATTACTCTTCACAATTCATCCTTTCATACTTCATCCCTAAGGTTAGAAATAATCGTTATTTCTACTAAAAATAAATTTCGATTTTTCTTCAAAAGAAACACATGCGGGATAATTTTCAAATGTCGTTCTACAATCATAAGCCGCATTATAATGTATTATATATTATTTTATTAACATATTATCAATTTTTATATATATTTTTTTCAGTTTTTCAGTTTCAGTTCAACTGATAATTTATACAAAGGGGAATCAATAAATAAGGTGAATTATCTTATTTCTTAAAAATTAAAAAAGCAAAAATAATTTAAACCACAGAATATTAAAATATAACATCGAGAGACTATTTAAGGTGTTCTGTTCTTTTTTCCCACGCGCGGCGCGAGACTTATAACTAAACTAAAATGGAAGCTCCCTTGAAGGATTGCACCACGCTTGAACAACGTGCAGTTATTCGTTTCTTGAATGCAGAAGGTATTCAAATATCTCAAATATGCCAAAGAATGAAAAATATCTATGGTGAGTCTTGTTTGTCTCAAAAAAAAAAATTTATAAATGGGTTAACGAGTTCAAAAATGGACGAATTACATGTTCCTCAGGTCTCAACGTTCGGTCGGTAAAGTTTTGTTAACAATTTTTTGGGATGTTGATGGACCAATCTGTCTTGATTTTTTATCCTCAAGGCAACGTATGAACAGCGACCTTTATTGTGACATTCTTGTAAATAAGCTAAAGCCCGGTATAAGAAACAAAAGAAGAGGGAAGCTTAGTAAAGGTGTTCTCTTCCATCATGATATAATGCAAACCGCATACATCATTTAAAACTGTATCTACAATCATTTAATTAGGTTTTGAAGTTTTAGAACATCCTGCATATAGTCCAGACCTAGCCCCCTCTGACTATTTCATTTTTGGACTACTAAAGAAGGAGTTAAAGGGAAAGCGATTTGACTCGGATGAAGATGTCCAGAAAGTGGTGCAAGATTTTTTTCACACGCTTCTTAAGAGTGCCTATAAAGAGGGTATTTACAAGTTGCCAGAACGATGGAGACGATGTATAGAAAGCCAAGGTGATTATTTTGAATAAATCAAGTCCTAAATTTTAATATCGTTCTTATTTTTTTAATAAATTATAATTCACTTTATTTATTGATCCCACCTTGTATTATTGTGATTGTACATATTGCCAGACACTTCTTTCTTTTGTACACAGTTCTTTTTCTCGTTTATCTTTCTTTTTCTTTCTCATTGTTAATATCATATGACTATTCTATTCACGGCCTAAAATTATTGTATATATATGTATGTATTAAAAACAAAAGAGACATATCCTGACCAGGCTCACATGAGCTTTTCTAGACGGCAAATCGCCATCTAGTGGAGCAAAAATAAACTAAACGTTTATTTAGCTTGCTCCGTAATATTTGGTCAACCCAATTTCTTGATAAATCAAGAAAGGTTCTCCACGAATGTAAGCCTGGTCAGAATATGCCTCTTTTGTTTTAATATCAACACCTGACATTTTCATATTTTTTATTGTATTTTCACGTATATTTGTATAGACAAATGTAAAGGCATACATGCATGACAGCGTAGGTGTCCCTAGGGGAAACATAGCGCTTTAAATTGAAATAAATAAATGTTGATATTTTGCTACTCGGTGAACTTCCCTCATTGCTTATCTTATATTTTAACAATTATAGTTTGTTATTTTCTTAAATGAATTGCTGTGTTATCCTGAAGTTTGTCTTTCCTAATTTTCCATGTGGGAATATATTTACGGAGACATTGCTCAAGTTTTTTAACATTCCTTTTATGCATTTTTCTATAAAGAGAATTGCGATGTGTACTAAATAGAAGAGATGTCAGAATGAACATTGTAGAGTGAGGATTTGCCAACCTCTTGTGAATATAATTCTCTACTTCAATAATTTACTTGCTATATGAAAGTAGGATTGTTGTGTGCTTAGATTATTTGAGGTGGGTACTAAAGAAAGCGAAGAGATAAATAACTGAGTGATCTGAGTCCTGTCAGTGAGATAACCTCAGAATTCCTTATAACACTGGTCAACAAGATTTTTGCACAAGAGAACCTATTTATGTTTCTAGTGTAACTTTTCATGCTGAACTCAAAATTCTAATCAGAAATTTTCCATTACCTATGGTTTTTGCGTGACGGTCTTTTTTTAGTATTGAGATAAATACAGTAAAAATGCAAACAATGTTACGTAAGCAGTTTTGCATAACCCTTATTACATTACACTGGTTTATCAAAAAATATTTTTCTTTGTCCACAAAGAAATAGCATCTTATCTACATGTCCTGAATCCAAATATACCATTAGTTTTTTTCAATTAGGCAATATTTCTGAGATACACCTACTTGAAATTTGGAAATATTGTTAATATATAGGCATATATGAACGAAACATATTTATTTATTGAAAAGCAGTGACAGTGGATTTTCTTCTATACTTTGCTCGTGGTAGATCCCTCTTGAGTGTCCAGCAGTAGTCGGCAAGCATAGCGGGACTCCATTTACCTTGGTACCGCTTCTCCATGCTAGATATATCTTGATGAAACCTCTCACCATGCTCATCGCTAACTGCGCCAAGATTATCTGGAAAGAAATCTAGATGTGAATGCAGGAAATGGATCTTGAGGGACATGTTACATCCCAGTGCCTTGTAGGAAAGCAACATATCATTAACTATGTCTCGGTAATTTTCAACCTTGACACTTCCTAAGAAGTTCTTGCAAACGTTTCTAAAGGAATTCCATGCTGCTGCTTCAACTTCATTCTAACTATTTTGAAAATTTCCATCCTGCTGCAATTCTCGAATCTGAGGTCCAACGAAAATGCCTTCTCTAATCTTCGCTTCACTTATACTAGAATATTTTTGTTTTAGGTAGGCAAATCCACTGGCATTTCGATCCATTGCCTTGACCAAGTTCTTGATTAATCCCAGTTTAATATGTAATGGTGGTAGGTAAATATTTTCTGAATCGATCAGGGGTAGATTTGCAATATTTTTATATCCTTGAGTAAAGATTTTACGGTTTGGCCAGATTTTTTTAATATAATGCCTTTCCCTATCTCTGCTATCCCACTCACACAGAAAACAACAAAATTTTGTATATCCAAGCTGTAATCCACGCAAGAGAGCAACGACTTTCAAATCGCTGCATATTTTCCTACCGTATCTTTCATATTCTATCTTTTTCAAAAGCAGTTTCATGTTTTCGTAATTTCTTTCATGTTGGATGCATGTGCTATTGGCACTGATATCCCAATACTAAAAAAAGACCATCAGGCAAAAACCATGGGTGATGGGAAATTTCTGATTAGATTTTTGAGTTCAGCATGAAAAGTTACACTAGAAACACCATCAGGTTCTCTTGTGCAAAAAAAAAAAGGTTTTTTTGTAGACCTGTGTAATTTATCGTAAAGATAGAGGCTGCCTGGCCGGCATTCATAGTTCTATGATAAATAGACACTTCGGCCAGTTAGAGGTTTTTTATTTTCTCAACGTTTCAACAAAAATATTTTGTCTTCGTCAGGAGAAGTAAATAAAACAGTAAATAGAACAAATTTTAACGCCTTGCCAAATGCTTTATTTACTTCTCCTGAAGAAGACAAAATATTTTTGTCGGAACGTTGAGAAAATAAAAACATCTAACTGTGTGTGTGTGGCCGAAGTGTCTATTTTTCCTCTTGATTTGTTATCTATACATATATAATACTGAATTATCAAGCTATCGTTAAAGGAGAAGTTTATTTATTTATCATCATCAAATCAGATGCGATATCCCACAAGGAATGCTTACGTCAAGCAACAATACTAAATCCAGAGAACAATTTTACATAAACAATTGGTGAATTACTAGGTTTGAGTAGAAGTTTAAAGAAGAAAAGGACATTAAAATCATACTTGATTCCACATCCTACCTAGGAACTACCAATGAAATATATACAAATACATAGTTTAGAAATTACGGTTTTTTAACCAAGAGAGAAAATCATAGATATATTTACAGAATTTCCTAAATTTCAAATATGAGTCCTTACTGTTTATAAACATAAAAAGATCCTTGTATTCAATGTCTTCCAGATTTCTGTAGTTGTGGAAGACATCCAATAAGCAGGTGACAGGAATCCTGCCTTCTCTCTCCACACCCTGGATCGTCTATTATTCATTGGTAGAAGATAGTACGTATTTGAATTATGACAACATTTCTGAAATTTATTGATGTATTTGAACGTAAACTGTAGACAAGTTTTCAATATTTCTGACACAGGAACATTTATCTTATAAATCACACCAACCTTTTCAAACTCCTTAACTGAGCAAAGTCTCAGACTAATTCAACTTTCTATTCTATTTCTTCATCCTCAAACTTTCTTCATCTTTCAAATCAAAATTGCCACTTTTAACCCGTGCAAACCACTTCTGGCACGTTCGTTCAGCTAGAGCATGGTTACCATAAACATTTTCTCTAAGAATCTTTCATGTCTTTGAACCTTTCAAGAGATCGCCGAAAGGACAGCTTTTTGAATGGGAGTATCAACTATTCGAATAGTTGATATGTATACCGATAGATGGCGCAAGCAATCAGAAACATTCAGTTGCACGATTAGGAGATGCCATTTCAATGTACCCACCGTATCCCAGTACAATTTCACATATTTGTACCATATATTTATCTATAGATGGAAATCTTGCCAGGAGGAAATTGATCTAAAGAGACAAGGGTCGCCTCTCCCGTCAAAATAGACGTCTAAAACCAGACGCCATCTGTGGCTTTGTCACCGACCCGAGGCCGCTAGTTTGCGGCGACGGACAATAGATGGCGTCAGGTTTTAGACGTCTATTTTGACGGGAGAGGCGACCCTTGTCTCTTTATATTTTTCTATAAAAATATTTTAGAATAACTATATTCTTAAATCGTGAAGATAGAGGCTGCCTGGCCGGCATTTATATTTCTTGAAAAAATATACTTCGGCCAGTATACATCTTTTTATAAAAAATTTATACTGGCCGAAGTATCTTTTTTCAAGAAATATATTCTTAAAATCTTCAATCTTTTTTTCTTTTTCCCTTTTCTGAGCGAGGATTCAGTTTCTTCCCCTGCTTCTCATTTCTTTTAGATTCATTTCTAACAGGAGTCTGTATAAGACGGAATGTCTTAATAAAGGCTTGTGTGTGTAGAAAAAAATATATACTCGTACATCTTATATTAAAAATTTATTTTATTTAAAAAAAACAATTTTTGCCTGTAAAGTCGGTTTTACGGGCGAAGATTTTACGTGACAACGGTAGAATATTTATTGATATGAATATAATTAAATTGCACAATAGGAACAAGGAATTGAATGAAAATAAGAATTGCACAAATTTTAACTATGAAATATATTTTGTTTACTAAAACATTGTACATGTAAACTTAAACTTAACTAATTCCTATTTGAGTGATTTTGTTGAGGATAGGACGATGATAGGAGAAATATGAAATGAAAGGAAGTGTTTCTGCTGTAATGTGTCTTGCGAAAATCAAGTCGATAGTTGTTCCTTTTAACGTAGTTGACTTAGAAACGTTTGATACGCAATCAAGATTATACGTATTTTTCATGAAATTAAGAAACGAGTTGTCAGGCTTTACGTTTTTATTAAAATCACCACACAGAAGAATCGGTATACTAGAATCAATTTGCACGAACGGTGGCACGTACTGGCTGTTGTGAATGTACGGACCGAGTCCTTGCCATAGTAACATTCCAATATCCTGCATACTAGCTCCTGGATGAATATATACAGCACCGAGTATAAACTTGAAGCTAGTATTAGCGGCGAAGCAAGTAACTTCAGTCATGCACATGTCACCCTTGGTTTTAATGACACGAGTTACGTCTGTAATCGCAACTTGGAACACTTCCGCCGTAGATGTCGATGATAATTTACGATAGATCGCCACTCCACCAGCCGCGTTGGTATCTGAGTTAGGTCGATTATTTTCCCTGGATACGCACTCATAACCCTTGATTGGAGTTGGTTCACAAGTGTCGCGCATCCACGTTTCAGTCAATACTAAATAGTCTGATCGTGGTATCACTGTATCTGTTTCAATGTCCGCGGCATGGGCACTTAAACTTTGACAGTTGATGTGCGTTACAATAAGTTGTCCAGCGTCGGTTGCGTCGTCACAGAATTTTACGGCTTGTTTGGTAATTGTGTCTAGAGTGTGTCCACGAAGTCGTAAGTATTCATTGCGAATATCTCGAGTAGTCTGTGAGTCGTTTCCATCTCGGCCATGTTTGAAAACCAATGGAGAGTCCTTTTCTGTTATGATGTACAATCCGTCGATACTTGTGACGCGGCTCATGGCTACATATACCAATTTCTGTGGTTGTTTTGAGGAGTACTTGTAAACAATTGTAGTAAACGTCCCACCCTGGGCCTTGTGGATCGTAATTGCACAAGCAGGCACGCAAGGAAATTGTTTTCGCTTGCACTTCACTGTTTTTGTCAACGAAATGTTTACCACTTTCTTGTGCACTGGCACCCAATCGACGGATAAGGTGTTTGGTTTGCTGTGCACATGTGGTCGACATTTGATTTTTGCTTTGGTACCCGTATTTTTGTCTTCAAACTGGAACCATAGAGTGGCGATTTCATCTTCAGCTGGCGGCAAACTTGTGCTGGTCGATGGTCCTCCTGGAGCAGAACGGTCATCTGCATTGGCTGGCTGACGTTCGATGTATAGCAAAACTCCAATAGCCCCATTTACCAATCCATCGGCGACGTCTATGTTAGATGTAATCATGTACGGATATCCTACTGTTAATGGCAACATGTATGGCAATCCGTCGGTTTCTGCAACCGACATCTTGTGAAGTTTCCCTTGCTCCCGGCTCTTTTCAGAATTGCTGGAATACCCAAGCATAATATCAGTGGCGATACAGTTGTGTGCGTTTTGAATTGCGTTTCGATTGTATGAACATTTGAAATTGAATGGATGAATTTTTAATTTTAAAGAATCAATTTGAAAATCAAAACACTTATTCAGATCGAAGGTTCAAATTTTTGCTAAATAAATTTGAAATTAAATAAAATTTGTAATTGTAAATGATGAAGTTGAAAATTAAAACATTTACTTATATTAGATGTTAAAATTCTTGCTCAACACAGTTTAAATAAAGTTTTCTTATATCTGCCACTTTTTCTTAATATTTGTAATTTTAAAGAATCAACTCGAAAATCAAAACATTTATTCAGATCGAAGGTTCAAATTTTTGCTAAATAAATTTGAAACTATTTAAAATTTGTAAAATAATAATTAATTAATTAATTAATTTTAAACTAATAATTTACTTAACACTATCAACATTTATCAATAGTATGACATAACCTATAAACTCAGTTTCTCAACTTTTGTGTCAATCTAACAATTAATCAATCAATCATAGTTTACGATAATGAAATATCAGTGTACAATTATTTACCTTTATTGTTGTAGTTGTTGTAAATGACGAATCTAAGCACTCCACATTTTCACTACAGACACAGCTGACGATACTTTAACCACACGTGTGAACTTGTATTATGACGCTTTCTTGTTTTTCCAACGCCAAGAACGTTCGAGAAAGACAAAGACAGAGACAAGCATGCGCCGATTCAATGCGCCTAATTCTCTAGCGCTGCGCGCGCAGCACTCTCGTTCGGGGACTCATCGTAACGTTACCGGGCGTTACACTTTTTCATAAGTGACTCCCAGCCGCAACCTAATTTAAGACGTTGTCACGTCAAAAAAAAAAAGACATTTCATAGATTCAAATACTCTGCTAAACCGACCGCCAGAGGCCATGCTTCCCCTATAAAAACTCTTTGTTGTTGTTTCCCGATGGCCTTGGGGCTCAAAAATCATTCATTTTGGTTAGCAGCCCCGTAAAATAAAGATATTTTCTCTTTCCCGATGGCCAGCTCAAACCTTTTGTACATTATGTAAATAAGCTTTTCATTTTTTAGATTCTTACGCCTTAAGCCAGGCATTACTTTCATCAAATAATGTTTTTTTTTAATATATTCCTTTAGCTCAATTAAAGTAATTACTGATCAAAACTATTTTATTTTTTATACTTTCAAGATTTTAACCACGACTGCATTACCATAGCATAATCCTCGAAATAATCAAAAATCAACCGAAATATCATTTTTTATATAACATACATATAAATGAGACGAAGGTATATATAAAGCTACCAATCAATATCCAAGAGGTAGTTCTCCTTATCATCAGAAGAAGAAAAACGACATCAAAGGAGATTCTGCACGGAGAGATATCGACCTGTCTGATGTACCAAATATTTGTGTAGCGTTTATATGTTACACTTTTAAATCGATTGAGAGAAACCTTTGACATGAACATTCATATTATAGGTATTGTTTAATTTTAAAAAGAATATTACGCGTCTATGATAGATTCGAATTTTCATAACAGATGGCGCGCTAATGCATCATAATATAAATGTTGTAATAAAAGACTCGATTTGAATTTTGCGGAAGAGCGATTGCTCGAAGTATATTATATATTTATAATTATATGTAATTCTACTGTCCTCAAAGCTTATGTCCATAGTTCATCTAAAATACCCATTCCAAGAGTCTAACATCAGTATCACTATAAAAGGAAGATCGAAAAATGCAAAATAACACGGAATGGTAGATTAAACTGGCGAAACCGCTGAGAGGATTCACCACTGATAATCCAGGCCCTCCCATTAATTTTTCCATTACAGTAAGGTCAGTAGAAATTGTTCAATTTTAAAAAGAATCAAAGGCGTCTATAATAGTTTCGAAATTTTCAAACATTCATTTATATAATTTGATATTAAATCCCTAATAAACATCTGTTTTATATTTCTGTATAATAGACATAAATGGTGGACAAATAAACTGACGAATTACAACACCCACAAACCGGGATTGAATCTAGGTTTTGATACTTTTTTTCTAAAGAAAAATTGCTTCAATGGCCTCCGATTTTTACAGATGTCCAACCCCACCATTGAGTGCAAGCTTCCAAACCGGGCTCTAGAACGCATTTATCGAATTATCTCCATATATATATATTGTTTTAAAAATAGAGCAATCCATAAATATATATTTAATTAAAAAGGCATATATTGGATCAAATTATCATTTATTAACCAATATTTCAGTTGGCAGAAAGCCAACCTTTATCCAGGTATTATAAAACAATAATGTTATAATACCTTGATACATATGACTAACATATAATGTTTTATAATACCTTGATACATATGACTAACATATAATGTTTTATAATACCTTGATTCATATGACTAACATATAATGTTTTATAATACCTTGATACATATGACTAACATATAATGTTTTATAATACCTTGATACATATGACTAACATATAATGTTTTATAATACCTTGATACATATGACTAACATATAATGTTTTATAATACCTTGATACATATGACTAACATATAATGTCTTATAATACCTTGATACATATGACTAACATATAATGTTTTATAATACCTTGATACATATGACTAACATATAATGTTTTATAATACCTTGATACATATGACTAACATATAATGTTTTATAATACCTTGATACATATGACTAACATATAATGTTTTATAATACCTTGATACATATGACTAACATATAATGTTTTATAATACCTTGATACATATGACTAACATATAATGTTTTATAATACCTTGATACATATGACTAACATATAATGTTTTATAATACCTTGATACATATGACTAACATATAATGTTTTATAATACCTAGATAAAGGTTGGCGTTCAGCCAACTGAAATATTGGTAAAATAAATGATATTTTAATCCAATATATGTCTTTTTAATTGAAGATTTATTTATGGATTGCTCTATTTTCTAAAACATATTTATATTTCTATTATATTCGCGTTTTGATTGGCTGTTGTCTGTCACGTGATCTTAACCAGCCACTCAGTACCCATGCCTTGGTTTTTATGGAATTATATAAACTATGGAGATTCAAACCTTCGAAGTTTACCTTTTTTGCACATTATTAGTATTGTCTATTTATTTGAACGGTTTAAAACACAGAAGGCATGAATCAAAATAAATAAAACGTATGGGTTTATTATGTATGACAAATTATTTTCTTGTAAAAAACATAAAACAATTCGAATCTTTACATTCCAATACATAATGCAACAAAAATTAAAGAAATATATAATACAAACAATTATTTAAATATTGTATTCAATTAACTATGAATAAAATATTCATTTTTATCATTGTCATTAGATTTTTGTGTAAACTTAAAAAAAAAAAAATCATTTTAAAATTACATCTATTTAATACACGTTTATAATTAATGCCTAAAAATGATTATTAAGAGTATTTTCCAAATATGTAATTGAAATTTTAAGGTGTAGTATTTTTTTGTTGAACAATATAATATTATAATTAAGTTAAAATTGGATTGAATTTGTTATGTTAATTATATTTTTTACTATTGAAAATCGCATATATTATTTAACAACAACAAAAATAGGGAATTTTAACGGTACATTCAAAATATGTGGATTATATATATATCGTAATTTAAACAATGTGATATGTAAGTAATAAAGTCTGACGTCTCAAAGTGACACCAGCTTGCCACCGGACACCCGGGGGATCCAGAGAGGGACAAAGAAGGGGCGTTGGCCCGGACAGTGGATATTTTCGGACAGGCCGCTCAGTCTAGCTTCGTTGCCATCTCACGGCGGCTCTCGTGGCCGCCGTTTTGGCTCCTCTCTGCCCCCGCGGCTTCATGCAGGACGCCGAGCTTTCCTCAGTTAATCCTCAACTTTCCCCTGGTCCTGGTGCCATGTGAGACGTACTAGGAAAGCGTCTTTTTATCCCAAAATTTGTCCTTACTGTCCCGTGCGGACTTCCCACTCTGCACGCCTTGCCACTCAACCCCGACTGCTTCCAACTCACTTGTTGTCTTACCCGGGTTTATGACATATATATATATATGTGTAAATGAATAAAATAAAGCATCAAGGGCTGCGTATCTTTATTATAATAAATATATACGAGCTTTCGAGCACATACGCCCTTCTACAGGAATTAATGAAACAATAATCCAACTAGTTTGAAATAAGATTTATATATAAATTTAAATTTAACGTGTATATCCACGATACACGTGCATATCAACTTGCAAGGTATCCCATCAGACATGTGATATCTTACACTGTGAATGAATTTGTTTTATCTTATTTTATTTAAGTCTATTGAATTATATGCTTCTGGTAAATCAATTCTGCGATTTATACTGCTATATTGTTTGGACACTATTGCTTCAATTATTAATCTTTGATATTTGTTATTGATATTGTTGTAATGTACTTTAGGTTCATTTAAGTTAAATGTGTGTCCTGTTGAATTGGAGTGCTGTACTATTAATGATAATGGGTCATTTCTGTTTATGTTTCTTCTGTGTTCAATGATTCTATTACATTTCTAGAACACTAGATAAATATGGAATAAAAACCTTTTATAGCAACTCTCCCAACTTATCAGATATCTTAAGAAACCCGATTACAAAAAACTGGCAAACTGAATATATATCAAACAGAAAAGAGGTAATTTATTCTATAGAATGTAATAATTGTAATGCCAAATATGTGGGAGAAACGGGAAGAAAATTACATAATAGAATCATTGAACACAGAAGAAACATAAACAGAAATGACCCATTATCATTAATAGTACAGCACTCCAATTCAACAGGACACACATTTAACTTAAATGAACCTAAAGTACATTACAACAATATCAATAACAAATATCAAAGATTAATAATTGAAGCAATAGTGTCCAAACAATATAGCAGTATAAATCGCAGAATTGATTTACCAGAAGCATATAATTCAATAGACTTAAATAAAATAAGATAAAACAAATTCATTCACAGTGTAAGATATCACATGTCTGATGGGATACCTTGCAAGTTGATATGCACGTGTATCGTGGATATACACGTTAAATTTAAATTTATATATAAATCTTATTTCAAACTAGTTGGATTATTGTTTCATTAATTCCTGTAGAAGGGCGTATGTGCTCGAAAGCTCGTATATATTTATTATAATAAAGATACGCAGCCCTTGATGCTTTATTTTATTCATTTATAAATCGTACAGGGCTTTTTCAAATTAATATATATGTGTGTGTGTGTGAAAAATAGTACAGAAGTGAATTTGTACTTGGATCAGGTAGATAAATTAAGAAAAAAAAAGGTATTTCATGATCGTGTAACTGATTCACTATTTTTCACATTGACTGGCGTTCCCAGGCCCTTCTGGCCTAAATACCTGTTTCATTCAGGATGCTCCAAAGAACAGCATTTTTGGTCGTTGAGGTACAACTTGCACCACGCTAACGAGGGCCAACAGCCAGAAACCCCTACGTGGTTAGCTTTTCTTGATTAATCTAGAAACTAATCAGCAACTTTCAGTTGCACGATCAGGAAATGCCTATTTTCTAACATATATGTCGTAATCGAATAGAAGGATACAACCGTTATACTTACAATCCCCAAGAATCCAGCCAAGTGAGCAGCGACGTGCCGTAGCATTCGATGTCTGCCACGTTTATTTTTGTACAGTTTTTATAGATGGATCAATTTGTATATTTACATTTTAACACAAGCTTAACATATTTACATACTTATTTTGGCGAAGAGAAATTATACATCTTGGATATTATACAAATTATGACATGTAAATATTTGAGAATTAATTAAATTAATTAATTACAACATATTTAATTTAAAAATGTGAATTTTAGTATTTGTATTATTTATTTATTTATTTCCTCTCAAATTTACAGTTTACCATTCGAGCATAAAGCTCACGAGTTCACTTTGGCATCAAGAAATTCTAAAAAATGGCCTTCAGAACTGACTGGAAGGTCACAGTTCAGGTAGAGTGAAGTCCAGGTCTTTTATGTCTTGGATTGAGGTCTCCATCAAATTGGAACAATTCTTGTATAACTGGATTTTGGGAGGTAGAGAGTTTTAGATATAATTTCTGGGTCGAGGATATGTATATTTCTTCTATATTAGGCTGGTTTAAGTCCTGCTTTAAAATTGTATTTGATAGATTAAATGGGGCATTTACAGTACTTCTTAAACAAATTCTCATGAATGCATCTATTCTTTTCCTATCAGTCAAGGTTATGTATTTAAACCATACAGGCAATGCGTATGTTATTATAGGGAGAATACAGCTTCTGTATAAAGTATATTTTTGGGTCCAATTTGTGGGAGATGAGTAAATTATAAGATTTGTCCTGGGTGTGAACTTGAAGCTATTTCGTGGAGGAAAGATAATTGATTGAGATTTCTTTGGATTCAGATTGAGTTTCCATTTATCACACCAATTGCAAATGATTTCAAGATAGTTTTGAAGGCGGGAAATTAAAATATCTGGGGAACGCGAGCTGGATAACAGGGCAGTATCATCAGCGAAAAGAGCACATTTGGTATATTGAGATGTTATTAATGTTTTTAAATTAAAAGGTTCAACATTTTTAATTAAGCGTAGTTGGGTAGATTTGCCTAGAATTTAAAATTAAATCAAAAGGCATTCTCTCAGGGTTATGTTTCTTGTACAATTCTCTAGCTTTCAGACCAACATGTCCTTCAACAGAAGCAACTAGGAGTGTAACTTCTACCTAACTATAAACTACTGTAGTTGCTCATATTGAAGTGCATGTTATCCTGGAAGCTAGAGAAATGTACAAGAAACTTAGCCCTGGATGCTTTATTATTATTTTTTAATAATTAATATAAATTATTAATGTGAAAAATAATTTTGTACACAAATAGTACAAATCTGTACCATATTTTCGCATTGTTTCGCGGTCTCACTCAATTCCGGCCTTAACTACCCGTTTCATGATTTTTCATGATGCCTGAATGACCAGTTTTTTGGTCGTTGAGGTACAGCTTGCACCACGCTGATGAGGGCCAACAGCCTGAAACGCGTACGTGGTTAACTTTTCTTGAATCATCATGAATGGCCAATTCTGTAATAAATAAAAATCAACGAATAGTTGATATTTATACAGATAGATGGTGCTAGCCATCAGCAACTTTCAGTTGCACGATAAGGAGAAGCCCCTTTCTTTTTTCATAATAAATTATTAAATTCTTTTTTTTTTCATCTGACAATATACTAAATAATTAAAACATTTCAAATAATTAGAGTTAAAAATGCTACAGGTTTCTGGAGTTGGGTTTCTTTAATCTTTATTAAACGTAATCTCGAGGTTTCAGACATCTATGTCCTTCTACAGGAGTACATGGAAACATATAAACGCCGTTATGATAATACTAAGGCTGAAGAGCAGATATGCCTAAAAGTTCGAGATCATGTTTAATAAAGATAAAACGAAACACATCTCCAGAGACCTGTAGCATTTATTTAGTTAATTTCCAGGAGATTTAAATACATTTATATGGAAATATTATAGTTATAAAATATCAGTTATAATATGATGCACTAGCGCGCCATCTGTTATCAAAATTCGAAACTATTTTAAAGGCGTAAGATTTTTTTTTTTGAAATTAAACAATTTCTACTGCCCTTACTGCAATGGAAAAATTAATGGGAGGGCCTGGCTCATCAGTGGTGAACCCTCCCAGCGGTTTCGCCAGTTTAATATATCATACCGCTGTTATATTGCATTTTTGGAACTTCCTTTTATAGTGATATTGTTGATAGACTCTTTGAATGGGTATTTTAGAAGAACTATGAATATAAGCTTTGAGGACAGTAGAATTATATACATTTATATATATATATAATGCTTCGAGCAATCGCTCTTCCGCAAATATCAAATTGTTTCTTTCATTATAACAGCGGTATGGTAGATTAAACTGGCGAAACCGCTGGGAGGGTTCACCACTGATGAGCCAGGCCCTCTCATTAATTTTTCCATTGCAGTAAGGGCAGTAGAAATTGTTTAATTTCAAAAAGAATCTTACGCCTTTAAAATGATTTCGAATAAAATATCAGTGCTTATATAAAATAGCTATTAAAATATATCGGGTATTTTATTCCTATTGAAGTTCCATCTTACATTGAAATTCTATAACTTTGTTTATGGCTGGTCTCAAATATTTATCTTCATTTCAAAATGTATAGGGGAGCTTATTTACACAATCTTTATTTTTGGTTCAGATGTTTACACGCGCTAATGTTTGCCTTAAATGATTATTGAGTGTAAATATTCTCTAATTTATCCGTCGCTTCAGCGATATATTTATTGGTGTTGATATTAGAAACAAATTAGACATATCCCCTGATTCCTAACATGAACGTTAGCAGAGCGCCATCTATTGGAACAGAAATCAACTAAATGTTGATTTAACCTGTTCCCTGATATTTGGCCATTTTCTTGATCAATCAATAAAAGCCAACTACGAACGCGTTTCGGGCTGTGTGAATACGCTCAACATGTGAAGCAAAATAATAATAATAATAATGATAAATGTCAGGTGTTGATGTTGAAACCAAATTAGCATATCCCCTGTCTAACTAATATGGGCGTTTTTTTAGATAGCAGAGCGCCATCTAGTGGAACAGAAATCAACTAAACGTTGATTTAACCTGTTCCCTGATATTTGGCCAACCCATTTTCAAGAAAAGCCATCCACGAACGCGTTTCGTGCTGTTAGCCCTCGTCAGCGTGGAGCAGGCTTTACCACTGCGATCAAAAATATGTTTGCTCCCAGAGGCTTCTTGAGAAACCAAGAAATGGGTATTTAAGGCCAACTTGCTTAAATACGCTTAACACATCAGAAAACAATAGAAAAAAATAAAAATGTCAGGTATTGATATTAAAAACAAATTAAGTATATCCTAACCACCTCTATCTTGAGCATTTTTTAGATGGAAGAAGGCCTTCTTGGGAAACAGAAAAAATCTAATCGTTAATTTAGCCTGTTCCCTGATATTTGGCCAACTGATTTCCGTGATAAATCAAGAGAAGCCCGCTTTTCGGGCTGTTGGCCTTTGCCATAAATACTCTGGTCATTCGGCGTGTTAACTTTGATAAATGTCCGACCTTCGAGTAGCGAATTAATTAGAAGCCGACTCCCTAATTATTCTCCCCACCAATTTCTACCAAATTTATTAAATATATATTTCTCGGTATCGAAGCCCTCTAATTACTACCAAGAGAGTTACCAGCAAGTCTTCCGCGGGAGGAAGAGTGCGGAGACTAGCGGGAGAGATCAGAGGGCTTAGTTAAGGACAGAAAAACAATGGAATTCGCACTCTTTATAATTCTTCTACATAGCAACAAATATATTTTAAGAAACTGATCATGTATATATTGCTTATTGTACATATTGCCAGACACTTCTTTCTTTTGTACACAGTTCTTTTTTCTCTCTCTTTCTCATTGTTAATATCATATGACTATCCTATTCACGGCCTAAAATTATTGTATATATATGTATAGACAAATGTAAAGGTATACATGTATGACAGCGCAAGTGTCCCTAAGGGAAATACCGCTTTAAATTGAAATAAAATAAAAATTGAAATATATAAATTTCTCCTATTACATAAGAAATTTGACACAATGATTTTTTTATTGAATGTTTTACTATATTATGAATTGATAATTATATATATGCAATGTGCTTAGAATAAACTAAATGGATATACCGGATCTTAAAACACGCTTATAGGTGCAACTTAGAAACACTATTGCTGAACTTGTTAAACCAATTGTAGACTAACCTAAATATTGGAAATCATTTATCTCAACAAATGTTCTGCTATCACAGAGAGTGCCAATTGTCAAATTTTAGAGGAATTCACCTAATTTGATCGGTGTTTGTTTCCTTTAGTTCGCGTTTCTACAGACCGCTTGGCAGTGAATAAATTGGAAGTTCTTTGCCAATCGCAAACAACTGTTTCGAGTCGTGAACACCATTTATCTAACTGAGATAAATTCCATTTTTACGTGGAAATTGATCCGTTGTTCAAGGATTTGTAAAATAGACGA
Organism: Cordylochernes scorpioides; assembly: GCA_030710605.1. Taxonomy (NCBI): domain Eukaryota; kingdom Metazoa; phylum Arthropoda; class Arachnida; order Pseudoscorpiones; family Chernetidae; genus Cordylochernes; species Cordylochernes scorpioides. Next base: position 50,010,458 of record CP092870.1, read on the forward strand.
AGACTCGATGAGACCAATACAATATATATATTTTGTTGTAAAATATGTTTATAAAAGAATGGATTAGGTTTTAAGGCTCAATCTTTGATAAATATATATTTTTGGTATTAAAAAGGCATATATTGTATCAAAATATAATTTACAAGTAATTTAGTTGTATTTAACAATATTTCAGTTGGCTAAACTCCAACATTTTTCAAGGTATTACAACATATATATATATGTTATATAAAAAAGAGATTTTCTGTGTGATTTATAATTATCTTGAGGATTATGCTATGTTAATGCAGTCGTGGTTAAAATCTTGAAAATAAAAATAGTTAAAATAATTAAGATTAGAAATAGCTTTAATTGAGCTTATGAGATATATAAAAACATAATATGATAGAAGTACTGCCTGCTTAAGGCGAGTAGAACAAGGAAAACAAAAGAACAATGACAACAACAACAATGAGTTTTTATAAGAGAAGCATGACCCCTCTGGCGGTCGATTTAACAATATTTGAATCTATGATATATATTTTAAATAAAATAATATTTTAATATATATATATAACATATATATATATATATAGTTTTTGTTCAATATATAAAAAAAATAAATGAATCATTACGAAATTAGTCAAAATGTACCTTATATTACAGATTGAAGATAGAGGCTGCCTGGCCTGAATTCATATTTCTTAAAGAAGAGACACTTCGGCCAGGTTTTATAAAACTGACCAAAGCGTCTCAAATTTAAGAATATATATTGTAGAAATCATACTAAATATATGAATTTGAAGGAACACATTTACCGCAAAATCACCTTCTTCTACAGAGTGGTTTTTAGGCCAGATGGAGGATTGATTGAGAGGGAGATGAGAAGCCACGTGGTGGTATTCCAACGTTATTAGATTGAGGTGTGAGTGACCACTCCATTCTCTTTAGTTACTTGGTCCTTCACCAGCCGTATCTAATGCCGTAAATTACTGTCAATATATGTCCGTTTACAGGCCCTCATTGAATCTCACGTTCATCATTAAATTTGTTCAGAATATATTCACTAACATCTATTTAAATAACTTTTTGCTGTGAAATTTCTAAAACATTAATTTGTCTTAATATATTATACTTCTTTTCACATCTTGCATTGTTTTTTCTATCTAGCTTCACTTTTTAAATACAAATTTATCAAATTTTTAATTTTTTTTTTTTACATTTAAATGTGTCAAAACGTAGAGTTTCAGAGAGTAAAAACCTTTTTTTATATAATTAACATATACTTTTATGACTATTGTTTAGCGCATATATATGACACATTTCTTTTTCCTTTTTAACAGTAGGCGTTGAAAATAGGTTTCGTATTCAGTTTCAACCTAATAAATTTGAATGTCTCTCACATGAATATTGCATTGAAAAAGTCTAGTCACATATGCAATTAAGTGTATAATATACAATATTCAAAAAGGTTTATAATTGTCGGCCTTTTGGCTAAGAACAAGTGCCGCAATTATAGGTGTTTTTATTTCAGCTCATTTAACCAAATTTAAAAGTCATATTTATGCAACTAAAAGTAAAAATAGAAACTGATTTACTCTTAAAATCATTACTCTTCACAATTCATCGTTTCATACCTCATCCCTAAGGTTAGAAATAATCGTTATCTCTCCTTAAAATAAATTTATATTTTTAGTTCAAAAGAAACACATGCTGGATAATTTTCAAATGTCGTTCTACAATCATAGGCAGCATTATATTGTATTATGAAAAAAAAAAAAAATATATATATATATATATAATAGCTTACGGCGATAATAAATTTAAATATGACCAAAATAATCAAGTATGTATTATAAAAATTAGTAGCACTATATAAAAATGAAGGTATTACACACAAATCCTTTATTGAGAAACCAGTCTTATATAGATTCTCCTCTCTCATTGCCGACTTACAACGATCCCCTCACAATGATCAATCACCATCATGTAGTGGAGGAGAAAACGAAGAATCCAAGTTCCGACTTACTGCTTTGTAAAAGTTATATAGGTACAGAGCAACCATTCGACTTGATATGGCGCTGGTTAAAATACTTTGTATTGAGGTAAGTTGGCTTTTGTTTAGTTTCTTCACAAAGATGTAATGAGATATTTCTATTTCTATTTTTTCTATGCAAAAATATGGCATACTGTATAACTGTAATATAATGACACTATTTTGACATCAGGGTGGTTTCCAGCTGAGTGGTTTGTCACATTTTACAAATTAAGTAATTCATTTTATTCGCGATCGAACGTTGTGGCCCACTGTACGTATTACATCCCAAACACGACGCCAGTCATCCCTGTCTTGAGCTCGATGTACCATCTCGGCGACCGTTAAACCAGTGAGTTCTTTTAATTGGTCATCATTCTATTCGCGATCGAACGTTGTGGCACACTGTACGTATTACATCCCAAACACGACGCCAGTCATCCCTGTCTTGAGCTCGATGTACCATCTCGGCGACCGTTAAACCAGTGAGTTCCTTTAATTGGTCATCATTCTATTCGCGATCGAACGTTGTGGCACACTGTACGTATTACATCCCAAACACGACGCCAGTCATCCCTGTCTTGAGCTCGATGTACCATCTCGGCGACCGTTAAACCAGTGAGTTCCTTTAATTGGTCATCATTCTATTCGCGATCGAACGTTGTGGCCCACTGTACGTATTACATCCCAAACACGACGCCAGCCATCTCTGTCTTGAACTCGATGTACCATCTCGGCGACCGTTAAACCAGTGAGTTCCTTTAATTGGTCATCATTTTATTCGCGATCGAACGTTGTGGCCCACTGTACGTATTACATCCCAAACACGACACCAGCCATCTCTGTCTTGAGCTCGATGTACCATCTCGGCGACCGTTAAACCAGTGAGTTCCTTTAATTGGTCATCATTCTATTCGCGATCGAACGTTGTGGCCCACTGTACGTATTACATCCCAAACACGACACCAGCCATCTCTGTCTTGAGCTCGATGTACCATCTCGGCGACCGTTAAACCAGTGAGTTCCTTTAATTGGTCATCATTCTATTCGCGATCGAACGTTGTGGCCCACTGTACGTATTACATCCCAAACACGACACCAGCCATCTCTGTCTTGAGCTCGATGTACCATCTCGGCGACCGTTAAACCAGTGAGTTCCTTTAATTGGTCATCATTCTATTCGCGATCGAACGTTGTGGCCCACTGTACGTATTACATCCCAAACACGACGCCAGCCATCTCTGTCTTGAACTCGATGTACCATCTCGGCGACCGTTAAGCCAGTGAGTCCCTTTAATTGGTCATCATTCTATTCGCGATAGAACGTTGTGGCCCACTGTACGTATTACATCCCAAACACGACACCAGCCATCTCTGTCTTGAACTCGATGTACCATCTCGGCGACCGTTAAGCCAGTGAGTCCCTTTAATTGGTCATCATTCTATTCGCGATAGAACGTTGTGGCCCACTGTACGTATTACATCCCAAACACGACACCAGCCATCTCTGTCTTGAACTCGATGTACCATCTCGGCGACCGTTAAGCCAGTGAGTCCCTTTAATTGGTCATCATTCTATTCGCGATAGAACGTTGTGGCCCACTGTACGTATTACATCCCAAACACGACACCAGCCATCTCTGTCTTGAACTCGATGTACCATCTCGGCGACCGTTAAGCCAGTGAGTCCCTTTAATTGGTCATCATTCTATTCGCGATAGAACGTTGTGGCCCACTGTACGTATTACATCCCAAACACGACACCAGCCATCTCTGTCTTGAACTCGATGTACCATCTCGGCGACCGTTAAGCCAGTGAGTCCCTTTAATTGGTCATCATTCTATTCGCGATCGAACGTTGTGGCCCACTGTACGTATTACATCCCAAACACGACACCAGCCATCTCTGTCTTGAACTCGATGTACCATCTCGGCGACCGTTAAGCCAGTGAGTCCCTTTAATTGGTCATCATTCTATTCGCGATCGAACGTTGTGGCCCACTGTACGTATTACATCCCAAACACGACACCAGCCATCTCTGTCTTGAACTCGATGTACCATCTCGGCGACCGTTAAGCCAGTGAGTCCCTTTAATTGGTCATCATTCTATTCGCGATCGAACGTTGTGGCCCACTGTACGTATTACATCCCAAACACGACACCAGCCATCTCTGTCTTGAACTCGATGTACCATCTCGGCGACCGTTAAGCCAGTGAGTCCCTTTAATTGGTCATCATTCTATTCGCGATCGAACGTTGTGGCCCACTGTACGTATTACATCCCAAACACGACACCAGCCATCTCTGTCTTGAACTCGATGTACCATCTCGGCGACCGTTAAGCCAGTGAGTCCCTTTAATTGGTCCACGAAACGGAGGGTGTCCAGGTATGTGTCGCCCAGACATCAGTCAGTATGGTGTACTCCCTGCGATGTGACTGAAGAATGTCAAACAATTCCGTTGTACAGAAGTCGGTCCATAGTAGTGGCAGTATCGATGTCCAAGGTATACTTCGCCAACATCTCGAACGATTTCCTTCTCTAACGATGATGTTATAGTCCAAAACTCAGTTTTTACAAATACGGAGTAATAATAATTATAAATCAATTTGTTTAAGTCGATAGAGGAAAAACTTAATTTGAAATAAATAATTAAATACCTGGAAAAGATAGAAAGGAAGCTAATTAAAATTTAACATTGATTTTCTTAAAATTAGATCTTAACTAAAAAGAGTGAACTATATTTTGCAGAGCATAAAAACCCAGGAAATATTTTAAAATCCAAAGTGCATCACTAATTATAAAAGCTAATTTGATTAGTGATAAATTCGAACATTCGGCTGATGAAATCCGGTGCGGTTTTTTTAATGGCTACTGATAGATAAAATAATTTTAATTCCCATATTCTGGCAGGGTTCAATATGATATCAAATTAAAAATGGCGCCCCCAGATAAGACAAAAATTAATGAGAAAGTCCTATTAGGCCTCCTAATAATTGGGTACGGATGATTAGGTTAGCTTGACTATGATAAAAGTAAGGTTCACCCAACTGGTAAATGTGGATGTTTTACAATATTCGTAGAATTATTCATATTTCTACATTATATACTGTCTCATATAATTGGATTTATACAATTATTTTTGTCTTCTCTTTGGTTTATATAAATATCACAAGACCGCAGTCACCGTTCGGAAGAGATTAATAGAATCACCGAATGTCATGGTCCATTTTGATAAGAAAAACGAAGAATAAAACAGGGCTGATTCCACACTCGTCTTTTCAGTGATACGCTAACCTATGTACGGTGGATTCTGTGGTGGTCACTGGACATGTGTCGGACCTGGAGGCTGTTGAGTTCTGTGCTGCCTGGAGTATAGGTGTTCCATCTATGCTTCCTTCCTGTGGTGAATCTGTATAAGACCGATGGTCTTAATTTTCCATGTGGCAATATATATATATATATATATATAAATGAAAGAAAAATAAAGATTTCATTTTCTGAAGATAGCCATTGAGATATGCAGTCGAAGGCGCTACATCGTATCTGAAAGGTAAGCAATTACAAAAGGAGAATATAATAAATAATTATTAAAATGTAGAAAATTCGTAATTTAGAGCAGAATCTTCATAGTCCTAATAGAATTTTTCTTTTAAGATCCAAGTTTCGAGTGAGAATATTAACGTTGCTGCCTCACGGAGCAGAGATTACAGCAACTCGGCCCACTGTAATTTACGGCCAGAAATTCTGACAAATTGAAGATGGGGTCCCATTATTTTATTCCGGAATTTATTTTGGCACCTTTTGATATAGTCTGCATCCACCAGCCGCCTCTAATAGCAAGTATTTATCACAACTTATTCGAATACATAGCAATATTATTGCAAGTCACATGGTACGTTTATCCATTTGACAATGTACTTAATACAATTAACATTTTCCATAAAAATACCAGTCGAGAGATATATATTATTCTGAAAATAGACCAATCCATATTTATATCTTTAGATAAAAAGGCATATTTTGTATTGAATAAAATATTTATTTGCCAATATTTCGGTAGGCTGAACGCCAACCTTTGTCAAGGCATTACATTTTTGTATAAACAAGCTCGATATGTGGCGCTGAGTTTGTTTATACAAAATTGTAATGCTTTGATAAAGGTTTGGGTTCAGTCAACCGAAATATTGATAAATAGATATTTTATTTAATCCAATATATGCCTTTTTATTATCAAAGATATATATAAGTTATAATATATCAAAATAATTAATTTGGTAAACAAATTGAGAAACCAAATAAATATTGTATTAAACTTAATTTGCCTTTTTAAATTTTCAAATGAATCTTATTTTTGTGAACAGGTCAAAGACGGGGGTTGATTGGATGTAGATTTATCAATCAACCCATTAGGAAATACATTCAACCAAATATGTGAGGTCTATCAGAAACACCAAATTGTTCCTGCGGAGAAACTGAACAAACTTCACCTTATCTACGACTGTCCGAACTTTACAGAGGTGAGATTGTTCCCTGATCTAAATGTTCTCTTACATCTTTGTCTATATACATTTTATTAACTCTGTCGATTAATACATGTAAATTTGTAAAATAAATAAAGCTTCCAGGGTTAAGTTTCTTGTTTAACTTTATATTTTCAAGCTTTCGGACTTGTCAGTCCTTCAACAGGAGTATCACGTTAACAAATTAATGATAAATACTATTTTTATATACACATTATTATTTACATATTTTAAATATACTTATGATATTGAGTGAGAAAATTTATTACATTCTTTGCGTTTGAAAAACAACTTTTTGAAAATATATGTGCTGGTTGAACGATATCTCAAGACTTCAAATTAAATTGAATAAATTCGTGAACTATTGTGTTATATATAGAAGACATCTATGGGATAGTATTTGTCCATATTGTTTCGTATGTTTCTGATATTTCAATGCATCTGTTTATGCTTTATTGCTGATCGGTTATCATAGATTCAATTGAAAGTATTTAGTATTTACTATGGATATTGTCATAATACACTATGGGTTGATAAGTTAAATGTAAATATTTAATTCTGAGTTTTAATTTGTTCGTTGTTTTGTTTGTTTCCTCTGTAATAGGCGTAAATATTTGAATATCGCATCTAATTTATTAATAAATAAAAATAATGTTTAAATAAATTGCTAGAATAACAAAATAAAGTTTGTTGATTTGTCAAACAATCTCTCTCACACTACAAGTTCTTCTTCCTAATTTTGGAGAATCTGGGGTTCTCCATCGAAAACCTTTGGGTTATTTGGAGAAGTACACACAATCACTCGAAGAGCTCTCTTGAATATATGTTCTATAAATGTTATCTGATATCTTTATACTTAGAGAATGTTAGCCCTGGAAGCTTCATTTAGTTTATGATACACAAACAGCAAAAAGCATAAACAGATGCATTGAAATATCATAAACATACAAAACAATATGGACAAATACTATCCTATAGGCAGTCCACAACTCATACCACATTGTGGCATAACACAATACTTCACCAATTTATTAAATTTAATTTGAAGTCTCGAGATATCGTTCAACCAGCACGTATCATCCATCATGAAACTATATTTTCAAATATTGTTTTTAACACACAAAGAATGTAATATATATTTTTTCTCTCCCCTTCAATATTATAAATATTTAAAATATGTAAATAATAGTGTGTATATAAAAATAGTATTTATCATTAATATATTGTTGCGTTGTTGGTTAACAAAGAATAACTTCCGTGGGTACAAAGGATCTTTAGGACTTTATTTAAGCCTAATCGATAAAATAAATTACAGAAGAGTACAAACATAAAACAACAATAAAGAAAACAGCAGTTACAAACTCACCAACTGCAGCACGGTGAGGGAAAGCAGGAACAGAACAGGAGACAGAAGTTGGTAGAACCTTCTAGAATCTTCCAGGAAGTACACCGGCGGTAAGCAGCAGTCCGACCTCTTGAGACAGCAGCTTGCTTGGAGCACACCACGTAGCTTTGTTCTTCCACAACTTGCATGAGTTCCTCATCCCTATATATCCCGGAGTAGATCTTTCCAGAACGGTCATGGTTGGTTAGCCAATCAGAAAGCCGTCAGCGCTGAGCATTGCGCAATCGCTACTGATTGGCCAATCAGTTGTTCTCAGATTTTTCTATATTTTTCTAGAACGTTCTAAAACATTATCTTCTGGAATGCGTCATTTTTCTTTTTACGTAACAGTATTAACGTGATACTCCTGTTGAAGGACTGACAAGTCCGAAAACTTGAAAATGAAAAGTTGAACATGAAACTTAGCCCTGGAAGCTTTACTTATTTATAATAATTTATTTATATCAATTTAAAGTGCTATGTCCCTCTAGGGATACTTGCGCTGTCATACATGTATGCCTCTACATTTGTCTATACATATTTACAATAATGTTAGGCCTTAAAGAATAGTCATATTATATTAACAAGGAGAAAGAGAGAAAATAAAACAAATATTTCCATCAAATATTTACATCAAAATTGTTCAATTATCATTGTTATTAAAAGAGAAGAGATGTAAGAGTTTAAACATTCTAAGAACAAATGAAGCTTTTAAATCTTAACGAGAACAGAGAACTGTGTACAAAATGTCTGGCAATATCTACAATCAACATTATATAAATTAGAAAGTATTTTAGACGCTTAAGATTCTTTTTGAAATTAAACAGATACGCGTCTAAAATAGTTTATAATTTTCATAACAGATGGCGCGCTAGTGCATCGTAATATAATATAAATTCATATGAAAGGCCGTACCAGGATATGTAAATAAAAATAATTGTTTTATTTCTTTACAGATCCAGGTACGCCCTTTTATATAAACTTATTTGATGGATCGCCTTTTGACTCAAAAGATTATAAATTATCAGTTTCCTGAAATATATATTTGTTTCTATATATGTGTCGAATTATATCTACAAAGGTATTATATTTAATATACGTTTCTTTACTGGAAATAAAAATACTTGGATCTGTTACTATTAAATTATTATCGATTCTATAGTCCTGAAAAACAGGACAATTCAGTAAAAGAAAGTATACGTGTACGTATGTATTGTTGCATCATGATTAATGCGCGTATTTTAAAAATTATTTATAATATTATTTTTAATATATTTAAAATTTAAATTATATATTTATTTATTTTTATAAAACAGATTATTACTATAAAATATTATGTACTATAAAACATTTGTATTTTGATACACTAAATACCCCACCTGCTTTGAACTTTGATGTGATAAATAAAGAGAGATTCTAGGTGCTACCTAAATATATAGTTGTCTTATTATTGACTGGTTTAACCTTGTAGAATGGTTGAGACACGTTCTGGAAAGATGCAAGACGCGTCTGAGGAGAGAATCAAGGCTGAAGAATCTGCCAAACCGCAGCTTGGTGCAACAGTATATAGCGCTTAGACAGCGCTAAAGCTGATAACAATTGGTGGATATAATGGCTTGAGTCTCTCTCTCGCACTCCAAGACCTCAGTAAGCCAGGCTAGGGTAGAGATAATAGCATCTTGCACTATTCATACCAGTGTAACTCCGTAGCGTCTTACCTTTCTGAAAGAATTAAATTATCAATTATATTCCGCCTTCAAACCGGAGAAAAATATTGTCGCGGAGATAATAAAGCAAGGACAAGTTTGGGGATAATTAATTTAATATAAGGGGTATTTATAGGGAGAGAGAGAGAAAGTACAACTTACCCTCAGTTAAAACTAATCCTGAATGAACGGCGTTAGCCACCGTCCCGTTTTCCTTATTTACAGATCAGCTTCCCACAAGCCCCTACACCTGTGCCCCCCCCCCCCCCCCCCGGGGTCCAGGGATGATTGACAGTTGTCCCATCTGGATGGAGCTACTTGACAATATCTTTACTTATATTTTGGTCCCAGATGCTTCCTGAGAAATCAAGAAATGGGCATTTAAGGCCAAACTTACGTAAATACGCTAAACATGTTAAAATAATAAATATATATATGTTATATTAAAATATTATATTATTCAAAATTATATTTCATAGATTCTCTGCTAAATCGACCGCCAGAGGCCATGCTTCTCCTATAAAAACTCATTGTTGTTATTTCTCGATGGCCAGCTCAAACGTTTTGTACATTATGTAAATAAGTTTTCCATTTTTTTTTATTTTTACGCCTTAAGCCAAGCAGTACTTTTATCAGGTTATGTTTTTTTTTTATATATTCCTTTAGTTAAAAAAATATATTTCTAATCTTCATTATTCTAACTATTTTTATTTTCAAGATTTTAACCACGACTTCATTGACATAGCCTAATCCTCAAGACAATTCCAAAATCAAGTAGAAAATACATTTTTATATAACATATATATATGTAGGTGTGTATAAATCTTTAACCCGGTCGATCGTAATATTATAAGAGAAGGTACTCGAGTGATATTAAAGTGAAGCTGCCATCAAAGGTTGCCTGAGGCGCAGCTGGGAGTTAAGAAATTCTAATCTGCAAGATGGAATATTAATCACCGACATTTGAATTCGGCGAGCAAATTTCCATTACGCCGGATCACTTAACGTGTCATTTGTTTATCATAATAGATTCCTGGGGCCTTTTAATGGATTTTTCATGTAGCAGAGCTTGACATAATTTGGAATAACTTAAGGAAGATCTGCATTTTAAAATATCCAAGCTAGCTTCTCCCTGAATATGCTCCTGACATCATATTGACGTCTCCACATCAACTAGACATACAAGAGCTGATTTCTTCAATTTTCTTCTCATATTTTACAAGATGACAATTGTAAGAATTAGACTATTACTGGTGTCGGTACTTTTTTGAGTCGGCATAGTAAAAAATTACAATTTATAAACTTTTCTAAAGAGCCACAAAATATTCTTATTGCCAACAATAAATAGTACTCGAATAAATAATATTTACGTAATGGAACTATATAAAGAGCCGCAGCTTCACATTCAAAGAGCCGCATGTGGCTCGCGAGCCGCCGCAGTTTGACGACCCCTGGCATATTATAAAGTGAATACTATATTTTACTTATATACTTACCAAAGTCTATGAGTATTATAAAAAGGTCCTCATATTACAATGTTTTAGAATATTCAAAGTACCGTTTATATTTCAACGGCGAGTATTAATCCATTCATAATGCTAATTATACAATTCGCACTATTTTTCCAAACGGAATTCCTGGACAGTTCTTCCAAATTTTATAGTCACTCAATTTGTCATATCACGGAAAATTCCAGAAATACTTATATAGAAGAGGTCTATCAGAAACACCAAATTGTTCCTGCGGAGAAACTGAACAAACTTCACCTTATCTACGACTGTCCGAACTTTACAGAAGTGAGATTGTTCCCTGATCTAAATGATTTAACTCTCTTACATCAGCCACTATGTCTATATACATTTTATGAACTCTGACGATTAATACATGTACATTACAAGAGAAGGAATCGCCTGACACCATGAAGAAGGAATAAAAGTTAACGGCAACGAGTTTCTCTTTAAATTCCTAGTAAATTAGTAATTTTTTAATTCTAAGTTCTAATTTGTTTGTTGTTTTCTCTGTAATAGACGCAAATATTTCAATATCACGCGCCTGGTTGATTAATAAATACATTTTTAAAAACGGTGGGTTGATAGACAAACAACATTGAGTCTCATTCAGATTCCAGGCATGACATCTCTCAGTCTTGAGATCGCATTATATTTTAAGGTCAGACACTTCAGAAGGTTAGAATACACCAGTAGATGCTGAATGAGAGAAATATTTGTGCCAATTAGAATCTCTAGACGGTGAGTCCTCTGAAGGATCGCGCTCCCACAAATGGATATTTATGACTGCGGCAACTTAATGAATTATTTAATGATTAAGTCGGCTTTTATTGCTCTTCTGCGGCCAAAGCGATTATCTCATCCAACATATCGTGTCACTACACAATTATTCCACTTTCTCTCTCTTTTCTTTCGCATCCTTTCCTTTTCAGGTTTCCACTCTCTTTATTTATATAACATATATACAGTTAAACCTGTCTATAGCGCCCCCTCTAAATAGCGCTTTCCTCTCTATAGCGCCCGAATTTAAATACGTAGTACGATGCGATTTACATAAAAAGTGACTTATCTACAGCATTTCCTCTCTATAACACCCTATTTTGGTGAGTCCCAAGAGGGGGCGCTATAGACAGGTTTAACTGTATTATAAGAAGTGGATATATGTAAAATTTATATAAAAATAAGTTTTAAAGAGTTTTTCCCCTCATTTCACGAATTGAAAAATGAATTTCACCCACCCTCAATAAAAGAATATTAGAATAGGCAATCAATTAAAAGAAAAAAAAGGCTTTGTTGAAAAATACAAAAAGTGTAGCAGAGATGGCGATACCAATTAATAGTATATAAAGAAGAGAACCCCGTTATTAATTATAGATAGTTAAAGAAAAAGGCTAGAGCTCTGGGCGATAATATGAGGAAGTCGACTAATTGGATTGGAGCTAATTAAAATGACAACTAGAGATGGACTCCGCGACTTTTCTTTATTCGACATGGCGATATAGGACCCTCTGCTGAGGTCAGACTCTATATGCGTACTTTGTAAATGCATTGAATGTATATCCACTTTGTAACTACTCCTTATCTACATTGTGTCCACAGTTCGTCTACCTTTTAATGAAGAAAACTATTTAGCACGATATATTCTTCTTTTTCAAATAATAATAGAAAAGATACAACTTTGAAACCCCTCAAAACTAAATGTCTACTTCTTTTTGATGTAGCTCGCATCTGGGAATGCTACCGCCAATTACGCCACGCGATCGTTTACGTTGTAAAATGGATGACAAGCTATCTGAGAAGCCAAGATTCCAGAGTAAAGTTAGGGAAAGAGGGGTGGGCTCCAGCTGACATGTGTGAGGGGTCAAAAACGGCATTACAGCGTGGTGGGTAACGAACAGTCTGGTCACATCTGTGGCAAGTAGAAGACGTGGGGAGTTGTCTCCGGGCGTGTGGATGATCCTACAAGACGGTGCCAGGAGAGCCTGACATCGGAGCGGCCTACAAGGTGGTGTAGTCCAGGCTGGACATGTATAGTGTGAAGCGGGACGTTTAACAAAAGTGACATCCACGGCGCCAAGAATCCTGCTGACGGAGAAGTGGAAGGCAAGTTCTACTTATTGTATTCCTTCTGTTCAGTGCCACATATAATAAAGCGCTAACATTTTCTGCATCCTGATTAGACAAAGAACACGAACAGCGTCTGGATACGACCTAACAACGTTCTTAGGTAAATACTCGTCTAGAATTGAACCAATTATCATATTCCTAGTTTGACACTAGGACAGCGACCTGACCTACTTCTCAACACTAGCAGCACATCCGGATAGGTCAGGCTTTGTGGAAACGTATGCAGAACAAACCTTTGTACCTTTATTTATATAGAGTACGCGGTCATCTTGGACAAATTTCAATGATCATCTGATATTCACCAAAATTCTGATTTTAAAATTACATATAAGATATCATGGTATATTTATATCACACACTATATTTTAATAAATAATGTGTGAATAGTTATATTTATATTTAAATAGAGCAATCCATAAATAAATTTCTAATTAAAAAGGCATATATTTTATTTATTTACCAATATTTCAGTTGGCCGAACGCCAACCTTTATCTGGCGTTCAGCCAACTGAAATATTGGAAAAATAAATGATATTATGATCGAATATATGCCTTTTTATTTAAAGTTATATATGAAAATTCGAAACTATTATTAGTTGACGCGCTAATGCATCATAATATGAAAGTTATCTATACAGTTGAATCTGTCTATAGCGCCCCCTACAAATAGCGCCTCCCTCTCTATAGCGCCCGTTTTTAAATACGTAGTACGATGTGATTCACATTAAAAGTGACCTGTCTATAGCACTCCCTCTCTATAGCACCTTATTTTGGTGAGTCCCAAGAGGGGGCGACAGGTTTAACTGTATAAATTTACACAATTTAATAAAATAAATATATGGTATCTGATATATGATTTTTAAATCAATTTTGTCATATGTTTATATTATGTAAATATATGATTCTCGATGTTGAATTTGTAATTATAGTTATATACAATCACATTATTATTTGTTGCTTGATTTTTGTATACATGAGTATTTTACGATATTGTTTTACAATCGTGGTAATAATTAATATTAATAAAAATAGTTATCAAAAAAGCTTTGTTTGAACTAAAGGAATATATAACAAACATAATTTGAGAAAGGTACTGCCTGACTTGAGGCGTAAGAATAAAAAATTGGAACACTTATTTACATAATTTACAAAAGGTTTGAGCCGGCCATCGGGAAACAACAACAATGAGTTTTTATAGGGGAAGCGTGACCTCTGGCGGTCGATTTAACAGAGTATTTGAATCTATGAAATATGATTTAAAATAAAATAAAATTTTAATATAATATGCATATAGAAATGTGGGGAGCCAACCACAAAGCCGTGTTTTAAAAGATAATTTTCACAGAAAACTACCCAACCGTAGAGGACGCCGCCAAGACTCAATATTTACCAATTAGGGATTATTTTGGCTCCAATTTAAATAGGGTAATGTAAATAAATGGGTAATGATTTGTTAATCACATTGAATTAGCAGGGGAATCTTTCAAATATTCTTGAACCAAGTTCTTCAGTTTTGTTGAAGTATATAACACAGTTCCAAACAAATGTACGACAATTCTGAAAGTTGATGAAAAATAATAAGATTCTAAAAATAGAAAAGTTATTTTTAACTTTTTCAAATTTAGCTCCAACATTGTGAAAACACATTTGTAGGTTGTTTGTAAAGATAACATTGCTATATCAGGCAATATAAATTTATTGTTTAGCCACCTATATATAAGGTTGTCCCAAAAGTTGGTGTTTTTCTTAAAACGTTGTTTTTATTATTACCTGGCGAATAATATTATTACAGCAAATACATAATAATACATAATACAATTACTTTTAACATATAATACAAAGCCATTATACATAACGGCGAAAAATATTATGGCAAATAATATTGGTATTTCAATTTTTTGCAAGTGTTTACGAACTTTTGCGACAGATCATATATATATATTCTATATACAGTTACGAGCGTCATTCTTCGTCGCCTCTGTCACGGTTTGCTTTTTTTTTTTTTGGAATGGCGCCCTCCTATTGGTCGGCTACGATCACGCCACGTTTGCCCCCCCCCCATTTTTGTAACTATTGTGTTGGAGCGGGTCGCTCCTTAAATAAATGCATATATTAGTTAATAACCAAATGGAATCCTCTCTTTCTTTTTCCCAGTAAGAGACGCCTACGGAAGCCAACAGTACATAGACAGATAAAGCACATAGGCTATAGTTATTAACTAACATATGCATTTATTTAAGGCGCCAATTTATAATAGAATTTGAATCAAAACATTCAATCGGGTAAAACACGGGCGTTGCCCGGGTCATTCGGCTAGTATGGTATATACGAGGGGTGTCCCATAAGTCCGTGGCCCGACCATGAGAACGAAATATTTGAAACTAATAAATTTTACCATATATGCCTTAAAGCCTTGTATAAAGATATGTAAATTTTTAAGTTTCTACAACTAACTGTTTTTTTTTTTTGTTGTTATGGGTTCTGAGAGAGGACAAGAAACAGGAATAATCTAAAATGGAGACAAACGAGATTCGTGCTGTAATAAAATATATTTGTAAGAAAGGAATGTCGCCGAAGGAAATCTATGAGGATATGGTGGATACATTAAGGGAAGATGCTCCTTCCTATAGCACAGTAAAAAAATGGGTAGCTGCGTTTAAATTAGGGAGGATCAGCACCGAAGACGAACATCGACCAGGAAGACCTGTTGAGTCAGTTACTCAAGAAAATATCACAAGATACATGTTTTGGTTATGTTTGACAGAAAAATGACAGTTCGTCGGATAGAGAGAGAGAGAGAGAAGAGACCTTGGGTATTCTAAAAACAACACTGGATCGGATCATGAGAGAACACTTGGGCCTCAGGAAGCTTTCTGCCCGTTGGGTTCCCAAACTTTTGACACCCGATCAAAAGGCTGTAAGGAGAAAGTTATTTTCGGACAATCTTGCGTTATTTGAAGCCAATCCAGAGGAATTTGTCAGTGGATTTGTTACCATGGATGAGACTTGGGCCCATCACTTTACACCAGAGGCCAAGCAACAATCCATGCAATGGAGACACTCCGGTTCCCCTCCCCCCAAGAAGGCTAAGACAGTTCCATCAGCAGGGAAGGTTATGGTGTCTGTCTTTTAGGATTCCGAGGGTGTACTTCTTCTAGACTTTCTGAATAAGGGTCAAACCATCATTGGCAATTATTATGAAAATCTTGTGAAGCAACTACGAGGAGCTATCAAGGAAAAAGAAGAGGAAAGTTGTCCAGGAAGATTGTTTACCATCAAGACAATGCTCCGAGTCATCGGTCGCTGCAAGCCATGGCTGCTATTTATGATTCTGGCCTTGAACTTTTACCACATGCACCCTATTCACCAGATCTAGCTCCGTCTGACTTCCACGTATATTCTCATTTGAAAAAATCACTTTCTGGCATTCATTTTAGGTCAGATGAAAAGGTCATTGATGCTGTAACCTCATTTTTTGAGTCACTTGAAAAATCGTTCTTTTTGGAAGGCATAAAAGCATTAGAACATCGCTGGAAAAAGTGTGTATAGACCTTAAAGGGGATTATGTTGAAATATAAATCATAATAATTTTATTAGTCATTTTCTTTATATGTCGGGCCACGGACTTATGGGACACCCCTCGTATATTAGATGACGTCTATTTTGACGGGAAATGCGACCTTTGTCTTTTTAGATCAATATCCTTCCGGCAAAATTCTCATATATCTATTATTTTTATTTATTTTTTTTTCTTTTGTTTTTTCATATATATATATTTTTAAAAAAGGCATCTCCTTATCGTACAACTGAAAGTTGCTGATGACTTGCGCCATCTATCGGAATAAATATCAACTATTCTCGTTGATTTCTAAAAATTTCACAATTGGCCAAATACCCATTCTTGATTAATCAAGAAAGCTAACCACGGACGCGTATATATATATGTTATATTAAGATATTATTTGAAATGTTATATAAAAGTATTATTTTATTTGAAAAAAAAAATATTATTTCATAGATATAAATACTCTGTTTAAATCGACCGCCAGAGGTCGCGCTTTCTCTATAAATACTCATTGTTGTTTTCTCCCGATGGCCGACCCAAAACATTTGTACATTATGTAAATACGCTTTTCATTTTATTTTATTCTTACGCCTTAAGCCAGGCAGTAATTTTACCAAGTTATGTTTATCTTATAGCTCAATTAAAGCATTTTTTAATCTATACTATTTTTATTATTTTACTTTCAAGAAGATTCATGCCACGACTGCACCACCATAGCAAAATCATCAAGATGATCCAAAACAACAAATCTCTTTTCTTTTCATAAGATATATATATGTGTGTGTGTGTGTGTGTGTGTGTGTTTGTGAAAAAAATAGTACAAATGTGAAATAAGATGGATAAATTAAGAAAAGGGTATCTCCTTATCGTACAACTGAAAGTTGCCGATGGCTTGCACCATCTATATATATATATATGTGTTATGGGGATATTTATAAAACTCCAGATTAGAGAAAACATTACGAGCTAAAACAAAGAAAGCTAAAAGGTATAACATACCCAACTCAATCAGTAGTGCACGCAGGCTGCCATTAGGGAGAACACCACTTTGTTAAACTAGAATGAGAGAAAAGTCGCCCCTTGGAAATTGCCTGCGGCTAGAATCTGGCTGTTTGGATTCCAAACAACCGGCGGCGTCTCTAATTTAATTTCGCTTGAATAACTTTCTCCTCTGGATTCCATCATATGGGAATCGACAAACATTAAAAGGCCATTTGCCTCGATTGTTTTCACAAAGTACGGGCTTCTTTGTGTGTCCACACACTCACCATACATTTATGTATTACGTATATTAAGAATATATATATGTTATGATTACTTTTTGTTTTGTTGTTGAAAAAGAGAGAGAGAGAGAGAGGTGCAGTCGTGAAAAAAGAAGGATAGTTATTTACCTTTCAAGTAGTTTTTATTTTGAATTACTTGAAGTAAATTTACACATAAAAATTATTTATCACAGCAATATAGAATTTATAGAATGAATTCTATGATCGTGATTTTAAAAAATAGGTTGGGTTAACTATACATATTTACAACAATAATTAAAGTGGTATATTCTGAATCTATGGTCAAAAAATGTAGAACAGTCAATGAATGAAAAATAAAATATATGTTTTAAAAAAATAAAATATTTGCATTTGAGATTATTAATATATATATATATATATATGTTACTTTTTTTTCTTTATACTACTATATGCTAACTATTTATTTATTATATATATATGTTATATTAAAATATTTTATTTAAAATGTTATATTAAGATATTATTTAAAATGTTAAGATATTGATTTATTTAAAAATATATTTCATAGATAAAAATATTATGTTAAATCGACCGCCAGAGGTCACACTTTGCATATAAAAACTCGTTGTTGTTCTTCCCCGATTGGCCGACCCAAAGTTTTTGTAATTATGTAAATAATATTTTGTTTTATTTATTTATACGCCTTAAGACAGGCATTACTTTTATCAAATTGTTATATATATTTTCCATGGGTTCACAATTAAAACAATATCTGATCAAAACCATTTTTATTATTTTTCTTTCAAGATTTCAGCCACGACTGCACCACCATAGCATAATCATCAATATGATCTAAATTGAAACAGAAATAATATATTTTTTATTTTTTTTATAAGATTTATATATATACATATATATAACAAACCTCAGATGTTTAAACTAAACAACAAAATTTATTTAATTAAAAAGGCATATATTGGATCAAAATATCATTTATTTTACCAATATTCCAGTTGGTTGAACGCCAACCTTTATCAAGGTATTATAACATTTTAATGTTTGATGTTATAATACCTTGATAAAGGTTGGCGTTCAGCCAACTGGAATATTGGTAAAATAAATTATATTTTGATCCAATATATGCCTTTTTAATTAAAGATTTATTTATGGATGGCTCTATTTTCAAAAGCAAATTTTATAAATTTTAAATTTCTCTTGACGGTATTATTCGATACAGAATTAGCTTCGTATTCTGACCCAAAGTTAAATTCAAAATCTGTTTTTTTTTTTCACTTTGCTCTTCTTTTTTCTTCTAAAAAAGTTACTATTAATATATATATATATGTGGCAATATAATAAGGTGGGGAAAGAGAAATAAGGACACCACAAGTTTGGAAGAGGAACCCAGGCAACCAGAGAGAGAGAGAGGGAGAGAGCCGGGCCCGGCAACAGCCGGGCGGCCGTTCGTGTCGCATACAATCTTCAACTGTCTTAATAGTCCCGAGAACTCACGGGCCCCTCTGGTCGCCCCTTGGAATGTCGCTGGTGTCTTAAATGACCGGACTTTAGCTGCCCGTCTCTCTCTGGGTTGACTGTAGGTTTGCTTTATTATTCCAGGAAGAGTATATATTATGACACATATATATATATATATATGTTGTAGCAAAGTATTTATTATATTTTATGTACTGATTATTCATTTTGGAATGTATAAATTTCTACTCTGGAAATATCCCTCATTGCTTATCTTGTATCATATAAATATTGATTTTTTACTTGTCTTAAATAAATTGCTGTGTCATCCTGAAGTTTGTTTTTCTTTATTTTCGACATCACAATATATAAGGGTGTCCCAAAAGTGCATATTTTTTTTAAACGCTATTTTACTTATTACTTGGCGTATAATGTTATTACGGCGAATACATAATAATACATAATACAAAGACATTATACACAACGGCGAATAATATTGGTATTTCTATTTTTTGCGAGTGTTTACAAACTTTTGGAACAACCTTGTATAAACATATATAGAATTTATTCCTTTATAATATTTTCTATACTAGAAATCAACCGTATAAACATATTCTTATTTTATATTTGATATTCTTAAAATGGTTTATTATCATATTTACAAATCAATTCACAAATATTTAAATTCGACTATTTTATTTTCATGGGGGTCGGTGGAAGGATGGTCTAAACCGTTAGTTTACGACCGCTACGACCCGGGTTCGATTCCCGCATTGGGCACTTTTTTCTGATTTAAAAAAAAAAATTCTCCGATGGCCCCCGATTCTTACAAAAGTCCAACCCCACCAGCAAGTGCAAGTAACCAAACGGGGCTCTGGCACATTTGTAAATGTAAAGTCGAATTGCTTTTCACATGTGTAGACATGTGTTGCACTTACAATAAAAGAAGTCACCTACTCCTACCCATCGTGATTATTATAGCCTGTACCACGTGTACGAGGGATAAGCAAAAAGAAATATTTCACTCATAATTTCTTTCAATATATCGTCATATTATTGACAAAAAGGCTATTCAAACAACGCAATCCTGTGTGATAAACATCAAATAAAATATTTTTTATTATTTCGCCAGAAGCGAATAAACATGAAGGAAGAATCTAGAAAAATAATACTCAAAATAAAAAAAAAACAAAAACAGGAAATCAATCTGGTGAAAAGACTGTCAATAAAGGTACCCGATTGGAGAGAATTTTGTTACAGTTTTTATTTGAATTAATCAACAAGGCGCGATATTGAAATAGTATTTGCGCTATTACAGAGGAAACAAACAAAACAACAAACAAATTATAACATAGAATTAAATATTTACATGTATTAATCGACAGAGTTAAAATTTTATATAGACAAAGTGGCTGATGTAAGAGAGTAAAATAATTTAGATCAGGGAACAATCTCACTTCTGTAAAGTTCGGACAGTCGTAGATAAGGTGAAGTTTGTTCAGTTTCACCGCAGGAACAATTTGGTGTTTCTGATAGACCTCTTTCATGTAAGTATTTCTGACCGTGTGATGTGACAAATTGAGTTACTATAAAATTTGGATGGAACTGTGTTGGAATTTCGTTTGAAAAAATAGTGCGAATTGTATAAGTTCGAAAGAGGGATTGGAACAGAGAGAGTATCTAAATAGACGAGAGTATATGTTTCATCTCAGTAACTTCTCTGTTATAAAGTTTCAGAATTACCCATAGTTACATACAGCTGTATGAATGAAGCTACAACATTTAC
This sequence comes from Cordylochernes scorpioides, assembly GCA_030710605.1. Taxonomy (NCBI): domain Eukaryota; kingdom Metazoa; phylum Arthropoda; class Arachnida; order Pseudoscorpiones; family Chernetidae; genus Cordylochernes; species Cordylochernes scorpioides. The sequence continues at coordinate 50,031,788 of CP092870.1, forward strand.
TGAGAAAATAACAGAAATCTCTGGCACAGACAATATTAAGAAATTTACATCTAAAACGATAGTAATTATTATTAATAAAGTTATAATTGCTACTCCCAATTAAGATAATTAATAACTAGACTATATATATATATATATTCAAAGAGACAAGGGTCGCCTCTTTGGATCAATTTCCTCCCGGCAAAATCTCCGTCTATATATATTGAGATTTCTTGTAATTGTTGGTTATCTTAAAGGATTATACTATGTTAATGCAGTCGTGGTTAAAAATCTTGAAAAAAAAATAATAAAAAATAGTTTTGATCAGATATTGCTTTAATTGAACTTAAGGAATATATAAAAACATAATTTGGTAAAAGTTCTGCCTGGCTTAAGGCGAGTAGAACAAGGAAAAACAAAATATTATTTACATAATGTACAAAAGATTTTAGCCGGCCATCGGGAAACAAAAACAATGAGTTTTTATAGGGAAGTCCCGACATCTGGTGGTAGATATATAAACAGAATATTTTAATCAATGAAATAAAATTTTAATATAATAGTAAAAATGTGATGTTGTACTGGGATAAGGGGCATAATTATGAAAAAAGGCATCTCCTTATCGTGCAACTGAAAGTTGCTGATGGCTTGCGCCATCTATCGGAATAAATATCAACTATTCTCGTTGATTTTTAATTATTCCAGAATTGGCCAATTACTACCACATTAAATATAAATATATTCTCTAATTATGCAACTACTATCCATTGGTATTGAAACACATATCTGTTTACGAAAGTTTGAAACAAGTTGTAATTGGATAAAACATCAGTTTTTAGCCAGGTGAAGCCGGGTTAATTGTCTAATTAACACCCAATTTCTTGATTTCTCATGAAACCTCTGAGACCAAAATATTTTTGGTCACAATATTCATCATTTTAATAGAGCAGACGGGGTAAATATGTGTTTATCATGGTCCTGTGATACATAGCACTCGCTAAAATAATTTACGATATTTTTATAAAATTATTAAGATGCTTGTTTATCGTTTAAGTCTGTCGTATAGCGCTGAGCCACGGAACAATTCTTATACTTGAACAAATATTATTTATCCATAGAAACATAGGGCGCCTCTCCCGTCAAAATAAACGTCAAAACCTGACTCCATTTATTGACCGTCGTCTCAAACTAGCGGCCTCAGGTCGGTGACAAAGCCACAACACCAGCTTTGGCTGACGAGGGTCATTAGCCCGACACCATGGTCTCTAGGTGGTTTGTCACCGACCCGAAGCCGCTAGTTTGCGGCGACGGTCAATAGATGGCGTCAGGTTTTGACGTTTATTTTGACGGGAGAAGCGCCCTATGCTTCTATGGATTAATTTCCTCCCGGCAAATTTTCCATCTATAAATATCATTTAGTGCCAAGTTGAAACTAAAGTAGACATCTAAAGTAACAAGAATACTGTACTTCTAACCATGGACTGGACTCCTCAACTTAATCCATACGTCCTATTCATAACACAAGCAAGATGTTGGGTAGATCGCAATTATTACTCTTTTAAAATAAAGATCTCCTTTATATTGATAATAAAACTAAAGAATGAACATAAAAATCTTACATTGGCGAAACTGAAAAAAACCCTAATAGAGAGAGAGACTTAATCAACACAAAACAGCCTTCAGAAATCATAGCCCTTTGTCATTACTTGTAGATCATGCAATCAAGCAAGGACATATTCCAGATTTTGAAAATTCAATAGTTTTACACAACAACCTACAGGACAAACATTATTTCTGGAGAGCTGGGCATCTATAGATGATCAAAACAGTATTAATAGGAAATAGACATACCGCAATCATACCTACAGTTAAAACAAAACAAGTTAAATATAATATATATATCATTTTATTTCTGTTTATATAATTTATTCATTCAAAATGGTTCGGTCACTTCTACTTATATAGACAATATTTCTCGTGCATCACGCGGATGATGGGCTTAGTTTGAATTCCTAAAGGAAGATAGGCGAGCAGCCTCCTCGAAATATCGAAAATAAATTATATTTTTTGATACAAGATATGCTTTTATTTTAATAAATTTCTATATCTAAGTTTGCCTTATTGGGAAAAATTACCCATCTCTCTATCAATATTTATATAAATGATCTCACACACCTGCTTGAAATCTATTTTAGCTTAAATACATGTCCACACCACAGATTATTACAGTTATAGAATAAAAATGTATTTTGGTGGTGATAATGGTGGTGCTTATCTCCATATTTTAATTGCATAATATCCATCAAAAAGGAACCTAAGCAAGTTGTACTACAACAAAAAAACAATGATGTAAAGACACAACAACGTCCATAAAAAAACCTTGGATATGACAATACTACAATGTTAGAGCACAATTTGGATTATAGATTAGAAACACAAGGTAATAATACACCAAATCCAAATAAATAAAGAGTGTGTGATGTTTCAGTAACAGTGTTGTTACCATCATCAGACAAAAGTACTAAATGATAAGGTACAATTTGGATTATAGATTATAAACACAAGGTAATTAGACCAAATTCAAATAAATAAATAGTGTGTGATGTTTCAGTAACAGCGTTGTTTACCATCATCAGACAAAAGTACTGAATGATAAGGTACAATTTGGATTATTAATATATATAGTCACGACCGTCTTTCCACCGTCATCGGCCGCCTCTGTCACGGATGCGCGCGCATCTACCAAAAAAAAAACTCCCTCGAGCCGGATTTGAACCAGCGACCTAAGGATCACCGCTTAATTACATCTACAGTCCTCCGCTCTGCCAAATGAGCTATCGAGGGATACGAACTGTATTATTAAGTTTACCTTATAAAGTCAACTAATCCTATTTCTACATATTTCTATAGATTATATAGTCACGAGCGTCTTTCTACCGTCATCGGCCTCCTCTGTCACGGATGGCCATTGGACGGCTACGATCACGTGTTATCGTTGGCGCGCCGGTGACCTTGAGTGACGTAATGCCCGTTGGCTGCCGGCGAGCACGTACATAGGCAGATAAAGCACATAGGCTATAGTTATTAACTAATATATGCATTTATTTAAGGCGCCAATTTATAATTGTAATAAATAGTATTTGAATAAAAACATTCAATCGGGTAAAACACGGGCGTTGCCCGGGTCATTCGGCTAGTAGATTATGAACACAGGGTAATACGACCAAATCCAAATAAATAAAGAGTGTGTGATGTTTCAGTAACAGTGATGTTACCATCAACAGACAAAAGTACTAAATGATAAGGTACAATTTGGATTATAGATTATAAACACAAGGTAATTAGACCAAATCCAAATATATAAATAGTGTGTGACGTTTCAGCGTTGTTAACATCTTCAGACAGACGTCACACCCTATTTATTTGAATTTGGTCTTATTACCTTGTGTTTACAATACTAAAAAGATATGGATATTTCCAACATTACAATGATACCAAAAAACGTGCGCCAATAGAGAGTGGTTTTTTTCTCTCCCAAACTAGGCTTGGAGATAGATTGGCATGCTTGCAACATTGAGGTAAGAGGCGTCTCGGCAACAGTAGATGGAGGGGTCACGCAAACCAGCATTTACCTGGGGACCATTTGTTTGGCAAGTGATGGAGGCAGAAGTATTAAATTCTCCCTTATGGCCACCTCCGCTTCTCGTAATAAATTTAATTGGAAGCTGATTTCCTCTCTCCGACTATTGATTTAACCTGAGATACTTTAAATCTCTGCGTGCAAACAACTTAGCCAATAACTTCTTCATATCCCTACGTGCAGTTCCATCGTACCATTTACATTTCTTTTTGCTTATATCTAGTACACGTGGTACAGGCCATGATAATCATGGTGGGTAGAAGTTGGCGATTGCTTTTACAGTAAGTGCACCACATGTCTACATATGTGAAAAGCAGTTTGACTTTGCACATACAAATGTGCCAGAGCCCCGTTTGGTTAGTGGGCACTCGCTGGTGGGGTTGGAATTTTGTAAGAAACGGGGGCCATTGGAGCATTTTCTTTTTAATCAGAAAATAGTGTCCAATGCGGGAATCGAACCCGGGTCGTAGCGGTCAAAACCCAACGGGTTAGACCATCCTTCCACCGACCCCCATCATTTACATAGTTGGCATAACACCTAGGAACAAATGACGACACTTCAATCAATTTAACGTAAATATACATTCTTATTTTAACTTATCCATTATAAACGCTACATTGAGATAACAATAACGAATTATTTTTTTTTTAATTCTAATAGATATATAGAACATTTATTTAAATTTTTGAAAAAAGCTTCTTAAAATTAGGCTTTATTACTAATTGTCTAGATTTAGAAAATTATAACATATATAAATGTCATAATTTGTATATAATTAAATGCAACCCCGACCCACTATGTATGTACCATGTATGATTTTCAAAGACTTAATAAAGAACAAGGTAACTGGAGGAAAGAAAGTAACAAAAGATATAGGAAGTAAGACCTAAGGTTGGCACGACTATTCTGGGCACCCCTGTGTCAATACTGCAGGGGCAGAGACCGGGCGTCTCTAGTGACCGCAGAAGTTATTTTAGCCAAGATTCACTCAATACTTCCTGACAAACAGGACGTGTCGAGTGACCAGAAGTTATAAAAGTTTGAGAGATATCCAGTACTTCCGGCAAAAACAGGACGTGTCTAATATCCTTCGAAACTATAAGCGTCAAGACACCAAACACTTCCTGACGAAATCAGATATACCAGGCAGGGCACAGCTTTCACCAAAGGAAGCCGCCGGCCTATCAGAAGATAGCACCTTAAGTAGGTCAACCAATAGGGAAAGATCATGTGAGATCTCTCAACCAATCAGAGAGAAACTGACTCGTGGTGTTAAATCGAAAGACAAGAATGATTAGTTAGGTTTTTTAGCTCTCATAGGAACAACACCTGCAGTAGCGACTTGGCTCTCACCGAGTTCGGATCAGTTGCTCCTTCGCTTCCAACGAGGTGACATCGGCCCTGGACCTCTCCCCACTCAGCTCATAGCTAAGTACAATCACCACCATGTGATCAGTTAATTAACAATCAAAATCGCTCCGCCTTCTCAAGCTTTCTTCCCTCCAATCCAGTTGCCTTTTATTTTCAAACCTCACCATGTGTCCTGATTATTCCTAACTGTGTGCTTCACTTACCACTCAACGACTGCGCTTCAATCAAATATCACCATTCGCATCCAACAATAAGAAACCCCGCAACGATATTGCCACAGAACGGTTAAGTCGACAGGATAGTGAGATGGAATTAAATCAGGATCCCATAGGCGTAAAGTCAGACGGTCCAACGGAAACAATGGAAAGAAGGCAAGAAGCAAGAGAGAACGAAGGGGCAGAAGAAAGACAGGAAGTGATCGGCCGAGAGACAACTGCGCCCCTAGCGGACGCCGTCAATCAGATGTCAACGCTTCTAACCCGGGCAAAAATTTCGGATGGAGCGGAATCGGCGATCCCGCCTTTCGACGGCACATACAGTGCGACACAGTTTTTCCAGACGTTCGACCGAAAAATGGAAGACGCATCCATGGAAGAACAAGAAAAATTACTGCGCCTGCCAAACTACCTGGTGCGACAACCCCTGGAGCTCTTCAGGAAACTTCGATTGGCCGACCGGAGTTATTTCCAGGTGAGACAAATCCTCCTAGATCTCTACCCTGAGTCAAGCGAAGCGTCCTTTGCGAAATATTTCGCCATGAAACTCACTGGACAAGCCAACCTAGAGACCTACTACCGGGAGAAAACCGCCATGGGATTGCAACTAGGACTTCCACAAGAGGTGATCCTCGAGACGCTGACAGAAGGACTGCCATTCAACGACCAGCGCCTAGTCCGCGTAGTACCTCCCGAGAACCTAGGAGAATGGTTCCGCCTGGTACAGCGGATCCACGGGCCCAGTGTACCGGCAACACGATCCAGAGAAGATCAACCACCCACAATGTCGGGTCCGTACCACAGCACACCCCGACGCCCAGGTGCATGGAATGCACCTCTACCGCCGTCCAATTGCAAGTTCTGCGGCGCGAGACACTGGCATAGCGAATGCCGACGTCGACCAGTCCCGACGATCCACGAAAAAGTGCGGACGGTGCAAACAGTCCCAAAACAACCAGCCCCGATTCCACAACAACCAAGTCAAGCCAGGGACGCCCCAGCCGAGCAGCCCTTTCGAGACTGAGGTAGGATCCCTAAACCAACTGACTGTCAAACTTTTTCTAACCCCTAATGTATCATGCCCCTTTTTAATTGATACAGGCGCCAGCCTGAGTATAGTGCCATATAGTATTTATCATATGCTAAAAACCCACCTGCCTAATTTAACCCTTGAGGGACAGTCACTACACCTCCAAACCTTAAACGGATTTGCAAAAACCATGGGTAAACTAGCTATCCCACTGACAATAGGACAAATATCACGAAAGGAGTATTTCCATGTAGTAAATGCACCATTACCATTCGGAATTCTTAGTATCAATAGCCTCCATAAATTCAGATTAACCATAGATTTTAATAAATGCACTATACTCCAGCTGGGCGCCCCATTGTCTACCCTTTCCTACCATTTTAATCATGTGTCCAATGTATGCACGTACTGGCAATGTCAGGCGATGTCACAAAAAATTTTCCCCACATCCCAACTTTCCGCCTATGACAACCATTGCGTGCATTCATTGAGAAAACCCCACTTATCTACATGCCCCTTTTTCATTAAAGCCAATTGCCCTTTTTACATGCCCTCAAATAATCAAACCACAACAACTTCAACTTATGAACCTGTCCAAAACGCACCCACACAGCGGGATAACTCGCATACCAAAAACATAGGTGATCACACACCGTTGCACAACTCTCACATGACCAACCCACACAACGAACTCGACACTCACACTAATACACAACAAAACCCTTTACCACATGCATACTACAACACAACACCTAACACTCATTATACACCACAGTTCACAACACTTCTACAAAGGTACACTCACATTTTTTCACAGGACAAATTCAACGTACCATGCTTACGTATTCCACCAGTAAAAATACCCACGAATTCCGAAAAAATAATCACCATACGTCCATATCGTGTTCCGATATGTGACCAACAGGAAATCCGTAACCAAATACAACAAATGCTGGAGAACGGCATCATAGAGCAATCTTTTTCACCTTTCTCGAGCCCTGTCACCCTCGTCACTAAGCGCGACAAAACCAAACGGTTTTGTATCGATTATAGGAAGGTGAATGAGCTAATCAGCTCTGATGTCCATCCCCTCCCGAGAATCGAGGATATCCTAGACCGCCTCGCACAGGCCAAATATTTTTCCACGGCCGACATATCCTCTGCGTATTGGCAAGTCCCAATACACCCCGATTCTCGACCACTGTTAGCATTTGCCACCTTTGAAGGATTATACCAACCCACTCGATTACCTTTCGGGTTAAAAACCAGTCCTCAGATTTACGAACGAGCCATAAGTCAGGTCCTACAGAGACACGGACTTGACTGTGTGGCACATTACTTTGATGATTTCATCATTTACTCCAACACATTGGAGGAACATCAAAACCACCTGCGACAATTTTTCACCTTTTGCGAAGCGGAGAAGTTACAACTTAACTTCGCAAAATGCGAATTTTTTAAACAATCCATAAATTTTCTAGGTTACACCATCACAGCTGGTACAATTACACCACTTACACGCAATACCGACATCATCCACGCCATAAAACAACCACACAACCGAAAAACACTACAATCCTTCTTAGGCGCTGTGAACGTCTATAACAAATTCATTCCGGAATACGCTCGCTTGCGAGCACCACTCAACAATCTCCTCAAAAAGGACGTCGTGTGGAACTGGAATGAAGCTTGTCAAGAGGCGTTCATTGACCTGAAAGGAAACCTCACACAACACCCCATTTTACACCTTTACAAAGAAGGTCTGCCATGCCAAGTGTATTGCGATGCATCCACCCTCGGTATAGCAGGCATTCTCAAACAAGTTCACCCTGACGGAAACGTATATCCAGTTCAATATTTCAGCCGAACATTGCGCCCACACGAGAAAAACTACTCCATCTCTGAACTTGAGTGCTTAGCAATCGTTGAGAGTGTGGAGAAGTTTCGCATCTATCTTATGGGCAGAAAATTTACAATATTTTCTGACCATCACGCATTGCAGTGGTTGAAAACCATCAAGAACCCGTCCGGTAGACTGTTTCGATGGAGTTTACGACTATCGAGTTACGAATATGAGGTCCGCTACATAAAGGGAAAACTACAATATGAAGCAGATCTCTTGTCCCGTAACCCGTTTTGTGGATTCTTGGACGCCACCCTTATCAAGACCCACCAATCTCCTCCATCGAAAGAGTCTAGTTTGACCATTGATCATAATGGATTACATACAATTTCCCGAAAAGGTGTAACCAAGATTATACTTCCAAAACCACTCATACAACAACTCTTACAAACAGTACACACACAATACAATCACCCCGGTATTTCACAAATGTCACGAATCATCTCCACACAATATTACTGGCAAGGTATGTCAAAAGATATTAAACAAAGAGTTAAGACCTGTCCCACCTGCCAATTAACAAAACGTCCAGTAGGACCCACTTACGGAGAATTAAGTCAACCTCCGGAATCTAAAGAACCCTTCGACCTTTTATCTCTGGACACCATAGCAGGATTTACCAAATATGGCAACACCAAGATATACCTCCATGTGGTAGTCGATCATTTTTCACGCTACGCATGGGCTTTTCCATCTAAATCCACCAGTACCACCACCTACCAACAGGTACTTAAACGAGTATTCCAGGATGGTTCTCCAAAACGCCTTCTTACGGATAGAGCCCCTGCCTTCACTTCACCCAAATTTCGTAGTTTTCTCCTTAATAGAAATATTCACCCGTTAATCACAACCAGCAACAACCCACAAGCCAACGGCCTATGTGAACGCCTGAACGCCACCCTCACGGGAAAACTGAGGTTATTACACCTAGAAAATCCTAAGGTCGCATGGACCAAGTTGGTCAAGAAGGTTACACTTATATATAATAAGACACCCCACTCTACCACAGGTTTTCCACCCATATACTTAATGTTTGGTATCCTACCCCCAGAAATCTCTAATCATAACACACCATACCCAGATATCGACAAAGCTAGAAAAATTGCACACACACGCACACAAAACAAACATTTACAAGACAAAAACACTTATGACCAACGACACAAGCAACCACATTTCGAAGTAGGTGATCTAGTGTTAGTAAAATTATATCACCACCCAAATACAGGGAAACTTGCGCCATATTTCACAGGACCTCACACAATATTAGAAATTATTTCACCAAATGTGGTCCGCATAGATCGACCAAATCAACCACTTCAAAGAGACACTGACACAATCCACGTCAACAAACTTAAACTGTATACAGAAAAAATCCATTATATATCACCACCCGCCGTTAACACCTATCATATAAGGTACAACCCCAATTACACGTTCCCTTTCAAACATTTAACACCCGAATTATTCCCAACAGAGTCATTAAGGTTCGAACCCACCAGCAGCGAACCTTTCAGACATTTAGACCCTGCCATTTTTGCAACAAGACGATTTACATCACTCTTCCCCGACGTTAAAAACTGCAAACCTGACAACCAGTTCAATCATATCACACCACTCCCTAAAGATCTCAGACAGGAGAACTGCGAACCTACCAATCATTCAAATTCTACAATTCATAAGGTTCAAGCAAATATTTCAGAGTCCCCAGTTACAAAAATGTGGACGAACATGGGGCAATATCCTATCTTTCATCTGATTTTTATCCTTTGTTTATTAATTCTACCGTACAACTGTATTCCAATTTTATTCATTAAGTACTTGTGTATCTATACCATGCCCGCTCGTAAAATCTTCGAACTACAAGAGGCAGTTTTTAATTTTGGACAAGCATTTATAAAACTTCTCCTAATTTTAGGAACCATCCTCGCAGAAAATCTAAATAAACTCCGCAGAGATAGCAATAACTGAAAAGATAACCAACCAGTGTCGGAGAAATCACGCTCCAAAAACAAGATCTGAGCCGCACCAAAAATAAATAGACGGGAGGAAACGAGAATTTGAGACACCACGACGGAAGTGTAGTCCGCAGCGGATAAATTCGGCCTCTGTAAACAAAGCGAAGCGCCCTCGTCCGATCTCCAATTTCATTCCCTCTCTTTTGCCCGACACACCCCACTTCCGTATCTCTAATTACAATGAGAAGACCCCCTATTGAGGTCGACTGGGAACCTCACTATGCCACCGGTTTTGATTCCAGTTCGAGTCTACATATCGATTTTTACCAACCAATTACACATCCACGAAACAACACCTAGAACTAACTCACACAACTCTTACACAACCGACTTCTAACATTTTTCACAACACACACACAAAGACAAAAAATTACACATAAAGGTTATACAGATTTCCATGTCTCCTGTACACAGCATAAAACGCACTTGAGGGCTAGAATCACGTTTTTCACCTAAGTGTCACTACAGATGAGACAAAAAATTTATAGGGCATAATTGAGCAAGTAAAACATTTATAGGGCAAAATGGAACAATCAATACATTTAGATCAGGACATGTAGATACCAAAGGGTTCCAACCAATACATCTTATTTTTCATATCAATCATTTTTATTATTTTCTCTCAATTAAAAGTTAAATATTTAATCAATTTATCAAATTATTCAACTTATTACCACTTTTTATCATTAATTATCATTTTTTTTTTCCAATTAGTTTATATTATCATTTTTATTTATCAATTATCATTCTATTTACCACTTGACTTATATTGTCACAACTCAATTATCAACGAAAACACTGGTTTTCGATTAAACTAAAAACATTAAATCACCCTTTGTTGTTGAAACCTTTTATTTTTCATTTTTTTTTTTTTTTCTCAAGCACTCACCTTTGATTTCGCTCAACTTTTATTTTTATTTTTATTTTGATTTCTCACAAGCCCTAATAAAACTCCCTCGGTCTCCATTCCCAATTCCGAGCTAGAACATAATTAGGCATTTTTTCTTTTTTTCTCACCACGCACCAAGCATTCACTTTAATTCCGTTCAACTCTTATTTTTATTTTTATTTTGATTTCTCAAAAGACCTAATGAAAACCCCTTCGATTTCATTCCCAATCTCAAGTAGGATAGTAATTAGGCAATTCTTTTTTTTTCACCAACGCAACAAAGCATTTTCTTTTTTTTTTCATACAACAAGGCTTTTTCTTTTTTTTTTATGCAACCAAGCCTTCACTTTGATTTCATTCAACTTTTATTTTACCTTATTTTATGTTGATTTCTCAAAAGCCCTAATAGAATTCCTTCGATTTCATTCCCAATTTCGAACTAGAATATGGTTAGGCATTTTTCTTTTTTTTTTCCCACCATTCAACCAAACACATTCAATTTTGATTTCATTCAACTATTTTATATTATTTTTATTTGATTTCAAAAGCCTTAATAAAATCCCCTCGGTTTCCATTCCCAATCCCGAGCGAGAATATGGTTAGGCATTTTTTCCTTTTTTTTTTCCTCACCATTCAACCAAACACATTCAATTTTGATTTCATTCAACTATTCTTATTTCATTTTGTTTTGATTTCAAAGCACCTTATGAAATTTCCTCGATTCCTTTTTCTCAGAATTCGAGCAAAAAAGTAACTAAGCAGTTGTCTTTGTCACCATGCAACAAAATATTTTTCTTTTTCAACCAAACACATTCAATTTTGATTTCATTCAACTATTTTTATATTATTTTTATTTGATTTCAAAAGCCTTAATAGAACTCCCTCGAATTCATTTCTTAACTCGAGTAGAATTCGTTTAGGCGCATTTTTTTTTTGTTTTACCCACTATGTACCATAACCTTCATTGATTTCTTACAATTAAAAAATTTTTGATTTCTATTAATTATACTCAACCTATATCATCAACCCCATTCTATCTTACTTATGTCACCAGCAATGCTTGTATATAGCCCCTCAATACCTACAACTAATTTTCCCACAAAATTATTTTTCATTTTACAGAATTCTCTCAGGCTAACCCCTTCTTGAATTCTTCACATGTAGGGGGCGCATCTGTCATAATTTGTATATAATTAAATGCAACCCCGACCCACTATGTATGTACCATGTATGATTTTCAAAGACTTAATAAAGAACAAGGTAACTGGAGGAAAGAAAGTAACAAAAGATATAGGAAGTAAGACCTAAGGTTGGCACGACTATTCTGGGCACCCCTGTGTCAATACTGCAGGGGCAGAGACCGGGCGTCTCTAGTGACCGCAGAAGTTATTTTAGCCAAGATTCACTCAATACTTCCTGACAAACAGGACGTGTCGAGTGACCAGAAGTTATAAAAGTTTGAGAGATATCCAGTACTTCCGGCAAAAACAGGACGTGTCTAATATCCTTCGAAACTATAAGCGTCAAGACACCAAACACTTCCTGACGAAATCAGATATACCAGGCAGGGCACAGCTTTCACCAAAGGAAGCCGCCGGCCTATCAGAAGATAGCACCTTAAGTAGGTCAACCAATAGGGAAAGATCATGTGAGATCTCTCAACCAATCAGAGAGAAACTGACTCGTGGTGTTAAATCGAAAGACAAGAATGATTAGTTAGGTTTTTTAGCTCTCATAGGAACAACACCTGCAGTAGCGACTTGGCTCTCACCGAGTTCGGATCAGTTGCTCCTTCGCTTCCAACGAGGTGACATCGGCCCTGGACCTCTCCCCACTCAGCTCATAGCTAAGTACAATCACCACCATGTGATCAGTTAATTAACAATCAAAATCGCTCCGCCTTCTCAAGCTTTCTTCCCTCCAATCCAGTTGCCTTTTATTTTCAAACCTCACCATGTGTCCTGATTATTCCTAACTGTGTGCTTCACTTACCACTCAACGACTGCGCTTCAATCAAATATCACCATTCGCATCCAACAATAAGAAACCCCGCAACGATATTGCCACATAAATGTTTAATTAAAAAGGCATATATTGTATCAAAATGCATTTATTTTACCAATATTTCAGTTGGCTGAACGCCAACCTTGATCAAGGTATTATATTAATGTGTGAAAATAGTACAGATGTGATATTGTACTGGGATAAGGTGCATAAATTATTAAAAAGGCATCTCCTTATTGTGCAACTGAAATTTGGTGATGGCTTGCGCCATTTATCGGGATAAATATCAACTATTTGTTGATTTTTAATTATTGCAGAATTGGCCAAATACAATGACGAGGGCCAACAGCCCGAAACACGTACGTAGTTAGCTTTTCTTGATTAATCAAGAATGGGTATTTGGCCAATTCTGAAGTAATTAAAAATCAACGAGAATAGTTTATATTTATTCCGATAGATGGCGCAAGCCATCAGCAACTTTCAGTTGCACGATAAGGAGATGCCTTTTTTCATAATATTAATGTGTGTCAACAACAAACTCAGCGCACATAACGTCAATAGAATTAAGTTTGAAAAATATGTTTGCTCATATCCAATGGGGAGAAAAAAATTTGATATGTATTTAAATTTATATTATGGACAAAATAAATTTTGTAAAATAAGGATGTGTGAATATTTTGTATATTAACAATAACGCCTATTTCATATTTACAATTATTTGTACTACGTCTAAGAAGTTTTTTTTTTGTATATAAAAATAAATAAAAAAATAACAAATTATTTATAAAAGAAATGCTGAAGTAAAACACAAAGATGATAAAATGTTTGCAAAGTTGGTTAAATTAAAACATCAGTAAATATGTATGCCGCTGACGAGGGCCAACAGCCCGAAACGAGTACATGGTTGGCTTTTTAAAGTTTTATCAATAAATTGGGTTAATTGGAACACGATTAATCAACCTTTAGTTGATTTTTTTCCACTAGAGATGACGCTCTGCCATTTAAAATGCTTGTGTACATGGTCAGGATATGCCTTTTTTGTTTTTCATATATATTTATATATGTTTAATTAAAAAGACATATATTGGATCAAAATATCATTTATTTACCAATATTTCAGTTGGCTGAACACCAACCTTTATCAAGGTATTATAACATATTAATGTGTGTCAACAACAAACTCAGCGACACATAACGTCAACAGAATTAAGTTTTAAAAATATTTTGCTTATATTCAATAGGGAGAAAAAAATTGATATATACATTTTTATTATAGACAAATTAGAATTTGTAATATATATATATGCGTGTGTGTGTTTTCCCATACATTTCAAACATTTTGTTCATTCCCATCTCTCAGTGGGGGTCGGTGGAAGGACCGTTGGTTTTCGACCGCTACGACCCGGGTTCGATTCCTGCATTGGGTACTTTTTTTTTTCTAATTTAAAAAGTGCTCAAATGGCCTCTTATTCTTGCAAAAGTCCAACCCCATCAGCGAGTGCAAGTAACCACATTGGGCTCGGGGACAAGTGTAAGTGCAAAGTCGAACTGCTTTTCACGTGTGTAGACATGTGGTGCACACACACTTACAGTAATAAAATTCATCTTCAGACATGGGCGTATAGAAACTACCGACCGACCGCAATCACTAAATCTATATTTTAATAAGAAGGAAATCGATCCTTGCTGTACTTGAGATGGATCGATTGTATAGAGAAATACGTTGCAGGATATTTAGACAGAAATGTGAAAAATAAAAGGAGAGATATATCTTTTCCAGATACTTGAACTTTGAAGAGAGCATGTATCGATTTTGAAGTTAAACTAAAGAGTATTGGTTATTGGAATTTAAAATATGCTCGGAGAGAAATGAAAAAATGGAAGTAAGGGAGAGAACATTGATTTAGGAATCAAGTCACATCTCTGTGATGCTCTTTCTGAAGTCACACAAGGAATAAATATCACCTCCTTCATCTTGGCAGTGTATCGGCAATAGATTAGGCTGTTTCTTTCTGCACATATAGCAACGCTATTGGCAGATATTTTAGGGAGAGCTTACTGGAATATCTCGATTAAGAATATAATTTATAACATGGTCAAGCAGATCGTATATGCAATGTTAAAAACTGGTATACAAATTGAGACAAAAACGGATAACCCACTGTCGAACCCTTGCTCTATAGCGAAAAAGACCATGAAAGGTACTCTGGCAGAATAAACTAAATTCGAAACTATTATAGACCCGTATGATTATTTTTAAAAATAAACAATTTCTACTGTCCTTACTGCAATGGAAAAACTAATGGGAGGGCCTGGCTCATCAGTGGTATTTTCCATTGCAGTAAGGACAGTAGAAATTGTTAATTTTTAAAAAATAATCATACGCGTCTATAATAGTTTCGAATTTTGATAACAGATGGCGCGCTAACGCATCATAGAATGAACTAAATCGAACAACGATTTAGACCTTTTAGAATATGTTAAAACAAGGAATAAATATTTCGACACGTGTGCGCCAGGAAGAGCCGACTAGTTCAGGAGGCGCACTTAAGAGGATGATGCCAGTCTGCTTCGGTTCCCCATCAATGGCTGCTCTGTGTTTACATCCTTCATTTTCTTGTAATGGGATAAGGGAAATAAAACTATTCGCGCGCGCAGAGATCCTTATGATCCCTCGTTTATCTTTTCTATGGCTATACTGCACCCACGGGATACCGATGGCCCGTCGTCGTAGCATTTTATATGTAGTGTTGTGTATCAGCATATTTACTTCTTGTATCGTATCTTGTAATTCCTTGCAGAAATTTGACATGAAGCATCAGCTTTACACACCTAAGATAAGGGACATTGCTGTGATAGAGATGCATAGAGGCATCTGAGGCTCTTCATCGGACAAGACAACAACAGAAATTTGACCCAGAACAGCAGCTTTACACACCCGAGATAGTGGACATTGCTGTGATAGAGATGTATGGAGACATCTGAGGCTTTTCATTGGACACGACAACAACAACTGAAAATTGGCATGGACCCAGAACAGCAGCTTTACACACCCAAGTTAGAGAACATTGCTGTGATAGAGATGTATGGAGACATCTGAGGCTCTTCATTGAACACAACAACAACAGAAAATTGACATGGACCCAGAGCAGCAGCTTTACACACCCAAGATAGTGGACATTGCTGTGATAGAGATGTATGGAGACATCTGAGGCTCTTCATTGGACATGACAACAACAGAAAATTGACCCAGAACAGCAGCTTTACACACCCGAGATAGAGAAAATTGTTGTAATATTGTATTGCTGAAATTCTGTACGGAGACATCTGAGGCTCTTCATTGGACACGACAACAACAACAGAAAAATTTACATGGACCCAGAACAGCAGCTTTACACACCCAAGATAGAGGACATTGCTGTGATAGAGTTGTATGGAGACATCTGAGGCTCTTCATTGGACACGACAACAACAACAGAAAAATTTACATGTACCCAGAACAGCAGCTTTACACACCCAAGATAGAGGACATTGCTGTGATCGAGATGTATGGAGACATCTGAGGCTCTTCATTGGACTGGACAACGACAACAACAGAAAATTGGCATGGACCCAGAACAGCAGCTTTACACACCCAAGATAGAGGACATTGCTGTGATAGAGTTGTATGGAGACATCTGAGGCTCTTCATTGGACACGACAACAACAACAGAAAATTGACATGGACCCAGAACAGCAGCTTTACACACCCAAGATAGAGGACATTGCTGTGATAGAGATGTATGGAGACATCTGAGGCTCTTCATTGGACACGACAACAACAACAAATTCTTGTATCTACCCTAGTTCACATAGTTGTGGGTTATGATCTTAAAAGATAGCACTATTTAGCATGGCTATTAATTGTACCTTCGTAACATATAAATATCGTTGTTGGTTTTAGAGTGGCCATCCAGTAGCATGTTAAGTCAGCCTTGTACCTTATCTTGTGTTGGCAATAAAATCTATATTTTCCCACGTGTTGGTGATTGGAGAGACATAACATAATAATAATTCCTTCTTCAAAATGTTATCTGGCGATTCCTTCTCTTGAAATTGTTCCTTAACCCTTAGTTACTCGCGCCAATTTTACTGACGTTAATACTTGCGCGGGGTCTCGCAGACCCCAATATTCTACAATGAATAAAGTACTTTAAAAATAAAATATAGATATAATTGTTGCTTTCAGCCGAAAGAATGCAGTCTCTAGTTTACAAATATATTAATTTATTATAAAAATTACACTATTAATTATTTTTATCTGATAAAATTGGTAATACGGCAAAAATTCTAAACTATCGATATATACAAACAATTTCCTTAAAATTATAAATGAAAATCTAAATAATTCTTGTGCACACTTACTGCAAAGTGTTGTTGAGTGTTCAGTATATACGTGCTTAGCGCATTTAGCACATATAATTTTGGATTTTCGGTCTTTGTATCGATCACAAAAACGGCAAATCCTCCGTTTCGCTGACGATGACTCAGGCTTATTTTCTTCCTAAAGAAACAAGAATTTAATTAATATGTCTCAATTAATTATAGCATTTCATGACTTTTCTTGTTGTGGCTCATCTGTAGAGGTATGTGCAGATATAATATTTTTTATATCTTTTGGCAGAAACACAATTTATTTTACCGTTTTTTTTAGGTTCGGGTCAATTAGCCCAAATGCAATCTCTTCAATAAACGATATTTTTTTAAATATTTCCAATTTTTGTTCCTTTTATATACAACTTTTGTTGAAACATTGATGAAATAAAAAGAGACACAATAGCCACCTCCTTGTCCTCCTACTTACTGTGGAAGTTTACACAATTGATCAACTACATCAACACCTGATTTTGTTTCATTACAATATTTTCCACCAGATTCAGAATCTATTTATTTTGTGGAGTCGATTATTGAAATTAAAATAACTACTTTAGACTCTTTGTGGTACATAGGAAACCAGTCTATTCTCTTTTTCCTTGACTCCAAAAATGAAAGTGTAGGTTGAACGTAGCTTTTGTAGCAAAATATTGGGGAAATTTTCGTTTTATTTTTATTCAATGTTCCTAAAAACCTAAGTCATAGATAAAGGATATAAATTATTGCAGAGCTATAAGGCAGCTTACCTATTTCCCCATTCTTTAAAATTAAAGTTACGTTATTACTCGCGCGGGGTCCAATGGACCCCAACTCCATTGTATTGTCTATTATAGGGCAATAAAATTAAGTTAATATAGGTTTACATATTCATTGTCATATAAAATTAAGCTACTAAAGTTTTGATCTCCAAATGTGTTTTATAGAATTCTAGATATTTATTGAAATAAGTGTGTCTGGGGTCTATCAGACCCCGCACGAGTACTTAAGGGTTAATTCTATAGATATCTGTATGAAATAAATGTATTCGGTATGAAACGATTAAAGAAACCGGGTATATCTCAACAGCGTAATTACCAAATATCCACAATTAATATACAGTTAAACCTGTCTATAGAGCCCCCTCTTGGGACTCACCAAAATAGGGTGCTATAGAGAGGGGGTGCTATAGACAGGTGACTTTTAATGTACAGTTAAACCTGTCTATAGCGCCCCCTCTTGGGACTTAACAAAATTGGGTGCTATCGAGAGGGGGTGCTATAGGCAGGTCACTTTTAATGTGAAAAGTTCACATTTTAATGTTTAAAATAGGGCGCTATTTAGAGGAGGCGCTATAGGCAGGTTTAACTGTATAAATATTGTCAAGTAGCTCTACAACTACGGTCACAAGAAGCTCCATGGGACACCTGTCAATCATCACTGGACTCCGGGGGGACAGATGTGAGGGCTTCTCGGAATCTTATCGGCAAATAAGGAAAACGGGACGGTGGCTGACCACTCTCATTATTTTTACCTTGGGATAAGTTGTTCTCCCTATAAATACCTATTTTATATAATTTTATTGGAGAACTAAAAGATGAATACCCACCTTTATAATAAATCAATTATTCCCAAATATCGCTTTATTTATCTCCGCGACAATATTTTATATGAAATAACTCTCTGCAAATATCCTAATAATGATCAAACAGAGAGCAGTGGGGACTTGGAAAGAAGCAAGGATTACACCTAACAAACAAATAACTCCAGCTGTTGTGATTTAATTTAAGTCGTTAGTTTCTCTCCGATAATTATGCGGGGAGATTTGAATTTCAAAGTCATGGCAAAAAAAAGGAAGATTTAAAATTACAAAATAAAGTTTCTTTAGGGAGAAGGTCTCCCAAAAAAGAAGATCCGGCTGTCGAGTGAAGACGCCGATTAATTAAAACCCCAGCGTCTAAATTACACCACCTCGCAGGAGATATTTGGGGGAGGAATTAGATCCAAATTATTCCCGACGTGAAATCGGGGCCCATTTTTTTATTCGTCTTTAATTAAAGGAATGCAGTAGGGAGGTTTTAAATAAACAACTCCCCTTATAGATTAACGGTCCCTTCTCATTTAAATTACGCTTTATTACATATTTATTAGCTACCTGGAATTCCATTATAAGAAATTACATGCTTTGTCCTTAAATCTGCTCGTGATCTCAATAGGGAACTTTAAAACATTGCCAGCAATATTTATTGTATTGCAGTTAGTGGACGGTAACACACATCAACGTTACATATGCACACCTCATACACCATAGCTGTGTGGAATATATAAGTGGAAACACTAATATATATATATGGTGGACTTTGTGCTGATATTATTTTACTCTATAATATTTAATAATATATAATGGTGCTCTGCCATCTAAAAGGCACATGTACTCGTGTTCAGGATGTGCCTTTGTTATTTTTAATATCACCACCTGACCTTTTTTATTTATTTTTTTTCACATGTTTAGTGTATTTACGCAGGTTTGGCCTTAAATACCCATTTCCTGGTTTCTCAAGACACCTCTGGGACCAAAACAATTTTGGTCGCAGTTGTATACCTAAAAAGGCACATGTGCTCCTGGTCAGGATATGCATTCTTTATTTTCAATATATGGTATGCAAAAGCAAGTATACAATGTATACATCAAGTATTGTTAAAATGCCCTATTCTCAATTACCTTTAGATGAGAATATTATCGACTGTCAAAAAGGTTTAATTCCTTGAAGGTCCATATTTGTGGTCGGAACATATTGTTTCTAGAGCATGTGTAGGCCTGCGAACGCCTGGGAACGGTGTTTCCTGTAGTAGGAATGTGGATGAAGCCGCCTCTGGCTTCACAAGACTTGTGTTGTCGCCTACAGAAGTGGCTAGGTATCATTTATTAGCAAAATATTCTTATGTGAAAGCTGGCCTTTGTTTGTAACTCTTCATGCACACTTTCTCAAATATTAGTATACATAAATTTTAAAATAAAATAGGTAATTTAGAAGGTTATGAAGCTCTGTATATGACGCGAATTATCTGTATGGTGTAATTTATATTGATAATACAAACCCATTAACGTGGTTGTTGTTGTTGTCGTGTCCAATGAAAAGCCTCAGATGTCTCCGTACATCTCTATCACAGCAATGTCCTCTATCTTGGGTGTGTAAAGCTGCTGTTCTGGGTCTATGTCAATTTTCTGCAAGGCTGCGTCCATTGCTGGAATGAGAATATGTGGGTAGGTGTTAGTTACACACCAGATCAGTTGTTACATGTCCTGTAGGTTCTCTTGTGCCATCTGGATGTATTGTTATTCCTTTATATTCCTATTATCCAATGAAGAAAATAATTAACGTGGTATTACCGATTAATTTATTAAATATTGGTGGAAATTTTGTCACGAGAATATTGATCCATAAAAAAGGGGTGTCACTTACGTCAGAAGATACACAAAACCTATGAGTAATCTAATGGTCGTCTTTGCAATCTATGAGACTGTGATCGGTGACAATGCCGCAGCATCAGTTCTGGCAAGCTCAGAACGGCTACCTGGGGATCAATGTTTCAGTCTGTAGCCCTCGTTTCATGAATCTATAATGTTTTCATTAGAATATCGGAATTTTCCGAAGATATGATTAGTTGTGTGTGTAGCTAGACCAATTGCAACGCTGGAATTGAAATGGAAACATCGCTGGGAGGATATTATAATCGAAAAATGATTCAATTTTGACATAAGAACAAGATTGACGACCGTAAACGGATATTGGAAAGGGTATTTCAACACATATACAATATAAAAAGCAAAGCCACAATATCACTACTCTACCAGAATATCACGGATACAGACCATACATTAAATATAACGAAAACAGGCCATACATAACCTAAACTGGACCTTTGGAAGAGACCGCTGTTTATCATAAAAAAGCTCAAGGAGCATGAACTCATTAAATTCTTGTAATCTTTACACAAGAGGATAAGAAACAACACAAAAGACCATACATTCAATTTAGAAAGCTCTACCTGCCACTACTGTAATATACCGTCCAAGTCAGAAAGATTAATCTTCGAATCCCTCATATCCAAACAAGAGAACAGTATCAACAGAAGACAACCCAGAACAATTCTGTCATACTTAAGTTTAAACAGCAATCATTTAGTATATCTCGCCCTCGTGCTTACTCTCGATGTTACTTCGCCCGTTGAAAAGTGAGAGTTCGAATGTTCGCGGTGTTTTTGTAATAAATAAACTTATTGCCTGAGGTTTAATGATATTTCATAGAAGCATATCATAATCTTCTATCTGATATCAAAGAGTACACATATATCGTTATCTCCAGACACCTATACTCCGGGCAGCCACCATTAGCGGTGAAGGAATCCCTAGTTAGAGTGATGCCGATAAATCAATCCGGGCAGTCGAGCGAGCGGAAGTCCTGGGGAAACTTTAAGATGCCCCCCCTCATAGTTTAATTAAAGAATTTCCGGGCAATCCCTAATGAGCAATCCAGATAATTACCGTCGAGTCACAGGAAGCTTCGTGGCCAAAGTGAAAATCGTTACCTACTGGTCGTTGGAAATCAAGCTCAGCAAAAAAAGAAGATACCGATATGTCACATTATAGCTTCATCTGAAGAAGGAACTTTGGGCTATTTAATCCTATTACATATTTACATATATATGTAAAACGACATTCGATCACATTCGATTTATCCCGTATTTGTTTCTTTTAAAAGAAAAATCAAAATTTATTTTAAGGAGAAATAACAATTATTTCTAACCGTAATGATAAACGGAAAAATAAAAGTGTCCAGGGATGGGAATTGCCTAGGAATGGGGATTATCATTACTTTTCACAATTCATCCTTTCATACCTCATCCCTAAGGTTAGAAATAATCATTATTTCTCCTTAAAATAAATTTTTAATTTTCCTTTAAAAAAAACACATACGGAATAAATTTCAAATGTCTTTTTACAATTACAAGCCGCATTATATTATATTGTACATATATATGTATGTTATATTTCTATAGGTGTGAAAAAGAATTAGCAATCGTTTGTGGCTGTCTCCACCTCAATAATTTTTTTTCAAATCTTTTTTAAACAAAACAAAAATTTACATACTCCATTTAGTTAAATCTTCAGAAAAAAAACCAAAATAAAATTTACATTCTATCATTCAAAATGTATCACTACCCCCCACAAAAAAATGTATTAATTTTTTTTCTCAACGGAGGTTGGGAGGGGATGGAAGGTAAAGGATAAGATACATTGCAAAAATTATATTACACAAGTAACCATATTGTTAGGGGAAAATCACAGGAAAAGGTGGCCATACAAAACCTAACTAACAATAGGCAGGGAAAAAAATGATATTTTAAAATTTGGACATTACATGTCTATGGAGACACTCTCCATGTAGAATCCCATTCCAGGGCAACTTTTTATTTTTCCCAATGAACCGCACCCCAGTTCTTGGAATGTATATGACCTTTTTCACCTTTGGAAAACCTCACAGGATACAACTGGTTCCGATTCAGTTTGGGTGTCTACCGAAACCAGCAGTAGTTTCTCCAGGGGCTCTGTGGGGTGATCTGGATTTTTTTAATGGAAGAGAACAAAACCTGAGGACTATCGGTGGAAGCTTGCTTGTTAGGTTCGACACCCAAGCATCCTTCCAAATCCTCTTCTTCCTGAAATGGGAATGGTGGTTCAGTATTATCTTCAGTTACCGGATCCCAGAGCTTTACTTTAGAAATATTAACTATTGTTGCATGCTTATTTTCGGGTTGGCATTTTAGTTATGGAATGAGGAATACTCCGATATTCTTCTAAGGCCTTTTGTAATAATTTGGGCCATGGTATTCTGGGATTTTGTTGATGGTGAAGTCTAAGTTTTGACATAATTGTCGCATTTGCCCTTTCTACAAGCCCATTACACTGTGGGTGCGAAGGGGATGTCATCACGTGTTTTATGCCCTTTTCTTGTATAAATTTGTTAAACCTTTTGGACACAAATGAGGGGTGCCTATCAGTAACGATAATTTTTGGTTTACCTACATTTAATAACTGATTTATTATATTGATGTACGTTGCTATAGACGTACTCTTAGAAGGATAAGCCCAGATGTATCTTGAGTGATGATCAACTATCAGATGAAGACAATTCTTTGTACTGTTATAATCCCCTAATCCTAAAATACTGTCAAGGGCAACTACATCAAATGGTTTCTCAGCTAGTGGTAAATTACCCATGAGTCCATACGAAGGTGTAGTTGGCTTCTTTACAGACTGACATATTTTACATTTCAAAATATAATTCTTTATTTGTCCTATCATTCCTTTGAAATAATATTGTGTTGAGATAACTCTAGCCATTGAACTTATGCCTGGGTGTCCTAAACTTTCGTGAGCCCTGCTTATCAATTGTTGTTGTAAGGAGGGTGGTACTATAATCCTATCTCTATTTTTTAGCCTAATATAAGTAATACCGTTTTTAATGAAATATAGCTTAGATAAAGGCTTAAGTAATGATTTTTGATCTTGTTCTATATTTTGAACAGTTAAGAAGCAGGTATATGGCAGTCGAGACAACATGTCGGCTTCATGATTCTCACATCCCTTATTATATTTAAATTCCAAATCATATTCTGATAATCTTAGCGCCCATCGGAATAATCTACCGTTAGTATGTTTGAAATTATTTAACCAAATTAATGCCTTATGGTCGGTATGAACTATCACATGTTGACCTGAAATATAGGGATGATATCTTTTACATGTTTCTATTATCGCCAATAATTCAAGTTCTGTTATTGTATACTTGGATTCTGCTCCCCTTAAAGCCCTACTATAAAACGCTATGGGTCTTAAGGTGCCATCAGGATACTCCTGTTTAAGTACGCCTCCTAAACCTGCAATACTAGCGTCGCAAAAGATATGTGTAGCTAATAATGGATTATAAATTTGGAGTATTGGTTTCGAAACTAATGCTTCTTTAAGGGCTTCAAAACTCCTCTGACACTCTTCACTCCACGTAAATTTTACATCTTTTTTCAATAGATCATTTAAAGGCGCTCTCAACTTATTAAAATTATCTATAAATTTTGCATAATGCGTAACGCTGCCCAAAAATGACCTTAAGCATCTAACATCACGAGGAGGGGGCAAAGATTTAATTATACCAACATTAGTACTTGAAGGAAAGATTTGATCTCCAAAAATTTCGTAACCCAAATAATTTATCTTTTGCATAAAAAACAAACATTTATCTTTCCTAAGTTGGATACCTTCCTCTTGTAGGATTGCAAATATTTCCCCAAGGTGTTCTAAATGGGATTCGGTATCTTTTGAGAAAACCAATATATCGTCAAAGTAAGATATTATATTTTTAAGTTCATATTTCTGCAATATGGAAGTGAGGATCCTGTTAAAAATAGCAGGAGCTGTCCGCAATCCAAATGGTAATCTGCACCATTGGTAAGAACCTTCTGTGGTGGTAAAGCAAGTAATAGGTTGATCTTTTTCATGTAAACCAATAGTCCAGTATGCACTTAGAATATCAAGGCACGAGAATACTTTTGAGCCTTGCACCTTTTGGATGATATTTTCAACTAAAGGAATTGGGAAACTATCTCCTATCAGTTTTGAATTCAATTTCCTAAAGTCGATACATAGTCTAGATTTATCATTTTCTCCCTTTTTATGTGCTAAAGTTACTGGCGAACTATATGGAGAAGAAGCATGCCTAATAATCCCATATTTTAATAATTGCCTAATTTGTTCCTTAATTATTTCGGTGTCCCTGGGATTATGTCAATACGGTCTGAGACAAACAGGAGTTTTATCTTTGAGTCTTAACCTGGGGGGATCTACTTTTAATGGTCTAATATTATATTTGTTTTCACCAAAAATATCATTATAGCGACTTAATAAAATGTAGAAATTATTCTTAAGTTTGTCATCATTATTTAGATAGCTATCTTCTAGATTTGGCAAGGGTAAGGGTCGAAAGTTTGGTTGGTAAACGAGTTTAGATTTAAAACAAGAGGGGACATTTATGTTATATTGATCAATAGTTTTATCTAAAAGAGGTAAATTTTTTATATGATTACATTTTCCTGAAAGTTTTAAACAATAATTATGTTTTTTACAATATTTAACATTATCAAAAACGCCAAAATATTTTTTTGAGTTATCACAATATTGCAAAGCATTGAGTTCATCTTTAGAAAATGTATATTGAAATTTGGATAAAAACACATTATTTTGCATAATAACATTCTCATCAAAATCAATCTTTAGGTTAAAATATTTCAGGTACTTAGTGGATACTATCAGAAAATTCAAATTTGGATTATCAATAATATAGAGCAACATATTGTTAGTTATATCTCCAATTCTGATCGTTAAACAAATTTTTCCAAATATTCCAATACGGTTAGATACAGTGCTAATCATATTAGGTGTGTTTGTGTGTTGTTGGCTAGAGTTATTTATCTTATCTAAAAGGCATTCAGGTAATAGGTGTACGGAAATAATATTAATGTCACTGCCTGAATCAAAAAGTACTAAATAGGTTCCCAAGAGTAATGAATCTACCCCAACGTCACTCATCACTCCTGGGCACCACCATTGTTGCCCTACATTACCTCGAAAGTCTTGGTAAAACTGCTTTCGCCGGGTTTCTTGTCGGTCGCCAACCTCTCTACTGGGGCGGGCACCTGAAGGAAGAGAATCCTGTGAAGGCGCTGCATTCCTTGAATCGATATTTTGAAAGTCCCGTCGATATATGGGGCCATTAAATGGTGAAGATGTCTCTTCATGTCGAAATCCTTCTTCCAGGGAATATGCAATATTAATCCACATGTCCAGATTAGCTGGATTAGCAGCGATCAAAAATGGTCTCAGCTTTGCGTTTACATTCGAAGAAAGCGCTTCCAGGGTCTGCTCCGAACTTATATTCAATATTTTGGACAACTTCAGTTTATTAAAATAGTAGTCCATAAGGGGTTGCGATGGTAGCTTCTTTTCAGTCCAAAACTGCTTCATCAATCCACTTGTCGATACCGGGAAAAATGTATTCATAGTTTGGTGAAGTTCATCCAACGTAAACACGTCCTGGCACATCGAGGCGTATATCTCTAACGCTTTTCCTTTAAAAATGCTCGGGATCATTGATAGAGCATCATTTTCTGAAATACATTGAAGCTTGACTATCCTTTCAAAAAGATTTCGCCATTCATACGTAAGGCCTGTATCAGGGTTGAAAATCGGCAAAATTTCCTTAATTGAAATGTCGACCTTCGCTCTGGTAACAACCTCTTCTTTCTGTAAAGTTTTCAAGTCATTCTTCGATGTCATTTCTAATTTAATTATTGATAAGAGTATTCTTGGGATCCTCCCGTAGGCAGCGATCCTGTCGACTAGCTGTTATATTTCTATAGGTGTGAAAAAGAATTAGCAGTCGTTTGTGGCTGTCTCCACCTCAATAATCATCTCTTTATTTTTTTCAAATCTTTTTTAAACAAAACAAAAATTTACATACTCCATTTAGTTAAATCTTCAGAAAAAAAAACAAAATAAAATTTACATTCTATCATTCAAAATGTATCATGTATATATATCTAAGCTTTTTACTTTGCCAAAGCTGGTGTTGTGGCCCAAGGCTGGTATTTTGGGGTAACAGTCAATAGATGGCGTCTAGTTTTGACGCTTAATTTGACGGGAGAGGCGCCCTATGCTTTTTAGATCAATTTAATTCCGGCAAATATTCTATATGTACTCGCATATACAGTTAGAGGGAGGGAAATACCTTCTCAAACTATAAGGAAAAGAAAGTTAGATCTCTTAAATCAGCCTCCAGTTTGGAAATTGGAGCTTAACTATTGTAAGGAGCGTTTATGTTTGAATATACAGAAAGCTTAAATCTACGCATAGAGAGGATGGTATTACTCTGCGATAAAAATGATATTTCGATTTTAAAATTCACTAAAAATTGCTGATGGCTTGATCCAATGACGATATTTACCGTTTAGGCTCTAATCCATGGTATACTGGTATTTGGGTTTGTTTAAAACAGCTGGTGTTGTAGCTTATCCACCTATCTCCATCTGCTTAATAAATTTCAATGCATTCTTAAAGAGAGATTGAGATTGAAACTGATTTATTACAAAGTCCATATTATATTATATAAGGTTAAATACAGGTTTGATATAAATATGAATAAATATGGTTATATAATGATAAATGTATGAATAAATAGATATAAATATATAAAACAACTGATAAATATACATATATAGATTTTGAAAATAGAGCAATCCAAAATTAAATCTCTAATTAAAAAGGCATATATTGGATCAAAATATCATCTATT
Source organism: Cordylochernes scorpioides (assembly GCA_030710605.1). Classification (NCBI taxonomy): domain Eukaryota; kingdom Metazoa; phylum Arthropoda; class Arachnida; order Pseudoscorpiones; family Chernetidae; genus Cordylochernes; species Cordylochernes scorpioides. The sequence continues at coordinate 50,059,633 of CP092870.1, forward strand.
TTACCAATATTTCAGTTGGCTGAACGCCAACCTTTATCAAGGTGTTATAACATTTTAAAGTGTTACAACACCTTGATAAAGGTTGGCGTTCAGCCAACTGAAATATTGGTAAAATAAATGATATTTTGATCCAATCTATGCCTTTTTAATTATAAATACATATACATATAAATATATATAAGGTCTTCATTGGTGGCGCCCACCGCGGGAAAGACTCCGCCACCTATGGACTGCGAGAGTTCACAGAGTGTTGATGTGATGGCTGGCGTTGCCCACCTCAAGACCAAGAAGGTACTTGTAGCCTCTCACATATAGAAACGAGTATCTTAGACTCGAAGAGAGAAACCTTCAAAGATAAACTACACGCAGCTTTATTTTTAATTCATTATATATATTTTTTATCTGACTGGAGCTTTGCGGAGAGGGCTAATTTGAAATTTTAGCAGACGGTGGTCGGCAGCCATATTGGCTGGATTAGGGTTAGAGACTGGGGCCAATTACCAGCGTCATCCATCTCTAGAGGACCGACTGACTTCAGGTGCCATTTATTTGGCGCCGTTTTACGGATGGGAGCTTTTAATTTAATCAGCTGGGAGGTCGGAAATATCCTCCGATTAAGATTGCTCCCACTCGCTCTTTAAAAAAAAAGATCATTTATATCGTTAGGACACTTAAAAAACGATCGACTCCAAGTAAAAAATTGTGTTCTTAGCTCTCGCTCTTTTTGCCCTCGACTTCCATTTTAGAAAGTTCTTTAACACTTAGATATTCTTTTAATTATATTCTGGAATATATTCAAACGCACAGAAAATATTGTAACAAAGTATTTATTAATTTTATTAACAGAGTGGTCATTTTTATGTTTATATTTTGCTACTCTGTAAATTTCCCTCGTGACTTATCTTTTGTTTACCATTCATAGTTTGTCCTTGCCTGAAATAAATTGTTGTCTCCTCCTGAAGTTTTTGTCTTCCCTAATTTTCCACGTGGCAATATATATTTCTATCCTATGTTAAAAATACTCTTGTGCAAACTTCATAAATTAATCCTATTTCAATATTTTAGAATAAATATTGGGTATGAAATACACTAAAATTCCATATTATCCATATACACGTGTATAGTCGAAAGATGAAATATTCTGATATGTTTTAATAATAATAAAAAACGGCTTTTGAGGATAAGATTTCTTGCTTTATTTATTTACAGTTAATCCTGTCTATAGCGCCGCCTCTTGGGACTCACCAAAATAGGGTGCTATAGAGAGGGGGTGCTATAGACAGGTGACTTTTCATGTAAATCGCATCGTACTACGTATTTAAAATCGTGCGCTATAGAGAGGAAAGCGCTATTTAGAGGGGGCGCTATAGACAGGTTTAACTGTATATGTATTTAAAGCATATACAGTATCTCCTCGAAAGTCGTTATTATTAACAAATTATATATATATAGGAATTGATATCTAATAGAAAAATTAAATTTGGACTTTTTTGAGGATAAAAAGGCATTTCCTGATTGTGCAACTGAAAGATGCTGATGGCTCACGCCATCTATCGGAATAAATATAAACTAATCGTTGATTATTACAGAATTGGCCAAATAGCAAGCCATCAGTAGCATTTATTGCACGATCAGGAAATGTATTTTTTATTGAATTATGTCATATACCTAGAGATATTTAGGGCAATGTTTTACTTCAATATACATTTCACAAAATATTATTATTTTAAAATACCTGACTATCCTTTTATCAATAAAATATCTACATACACTCCAAAAGAAGAAGGCATTTCAGTTTTGCTCGGGTTGGTAGCTAACTCGGGGTTGTAACAAACAATATTTAACGCTCTCCCAATTTAACAGGACCATTAAACAAGTGTAAAGGACAGATAGGCCATTATTAGTACCCAGGGCTCGGAATAAAAAAAGTCTTAACTAAATATTTTTGTTTAAAGGGTTAATTTCTCCAGCGAGTAGATATGGAATCTCTCCCTGGAGAGCAACGTATTTATCTTAATTAATAGAGGTAATTCAATTTGCAGGGAGAGTTGGGAAGTTTCATTAGACTTTAAAGGGAGCTGTTTTATGTTCCCGGGCCAAGTTTTTAACTCCCTTGATGAATGGTCCGAGTCAATCGGATGGTTGTTACCGACTGAATTTCTCACCTTTTAAAATGTTCGCCTTAAATTGGACAGGGACTTTAGAATTCCGCTATTGATTCAAACTTCGATATTTGGATTGGGAGAAGTTGACTTGCAGGAAATATAACGTTCCGATATCAAACATTCCGGGGCGCTTGCATTTTCACACAATCTTTTATTTCGATAATTCATATAAGGTCATTGTAAGGAAGTTACCAAATATTGTAGAGGCATCATATTAGTTTTATATTGTAAATATATATATATTTCATTATAAATTTCTCTAAACCTTTTTACTTTAATAGGCAGAGTAAAAGTATTATAATCATTGTTTCTTCTTCTTCTTTCTTATCTCCACTCAATCATATCAAGCTTGTAGAGCTTGAGACTAATCAATGTTTAAATTATTCAAACATGAAATATGAAAGTGTAACGGAAAATATATGGAATATATTGTAATGCTTATTCTTTTAAATTGTTCGCTATATCTTACGATAAACAAGTATTTGAAGATATAAAATATACGATATTGTTGCATCATGATTAAGGCGTCTATTTTTCAAATTATTTATAATAATATTTTTCATATATTTCAAATTTAAATTTTATATTTATTTATTTTTATAAAACAGATTATTACTATAAAATATTACGTACTATAAAACATTTGTATTTTGATACACTAAATACCCCACCTGCTTTAAACTTTGATGTGATAAATAAAGAGATACTCTAGGTGTTACCTAAAAATATAGTTGTCTTATTATTGACCGGTTTAACCTTGTAGAATGGTTGAGACACGTTCTGGAAAGATGCAAGACGCGTCTGAGGAGAGAATCAAGACTGAAGAATCTGCCAAACCGCAGCTTGGTGTAACAATATACGATATACAAGTATTTAAAGACATAAAATTTCGATTGCGTCAAATTAATTTATTCTTTCGAAAAAGAAATAGAATTTACCTTATTGGCCACAAGATGATGACCGATTAAACTACTAGTTTATGAATCTAAATTTTCAAACCGATTTGTTTTTGCTACTTTGGAGTTCTGGAAGCGATGAACTGATTGGAGATTGGAGCACCACAAAATTCCCTACTTTAGATGATCCATTTCTCAATGCAATTACAATACGATTGAGCACTTCGTGTATAGAAAGAATTTTCTTATTCTTACTAAAGATGAGTGGCATCCGTTTGTCGACTATTTTTCAGCCGATGACTGTAGATTGGTCAACTTTAGAGATATATGGCATCCGTGATTCTATGTGTCTGATTTTATTCTTAGCCTTAAATTAGGTTCTGCCTATAAGACTCTTCCAAGGACGAATTGAACGTTCACGAATTTCAAGACCGCCACAACGCTAATAGCATTTCGTTTTTTTCTTCCCCCGCAGCATTTATCGTTGGAAAAAGTTCTTGTTTGTCTTATTACTTGGCGAATGATATTATTACGGCGAATACATAATAATACAGTTACTATATACATAATACAAAGACATTATACATAACGGCGAATAATATTGGTATTTCAATTTTGTTTTGCAGGTGTTTACGAACTTTTAGGACAACCTTGTAACATAAATAATCTGAATGTAATAAAATTCCATTCTATAAGAATCCATCACTGTTCCTAACTAAATATAATTATCTCAGAACCGGTTACCGTGTCCTCGATGACAATAAAACGAACAGCAGAACTATAAGATCGGAGGGACAGACACGAAAAGCTTTTAAAGCTCTCTTCCTTATTAAATATTCCCTTTTGTTCGAAATTACTTATACAGTTCTTATGAGAAAGTATCTATGTGACATTTCTATATTTTGTTATTCATTTTGTTAGGAATCAGAATAAAATGACATTTATGATATCGTTAAAATTATTGTCTGCGTGTAATTTTGAATACTATATTTGTTTTGGTCTCAATTAAAGTTTTTTTTAATTGTGTATTTTTGAAAATACAGTTAAACCTATCTATAGCGCCCCCTCTAAATAGCGCCTTCCTCTCTATAGCGCCCGATTTTAAATATGTAGTACGATGCGATTTACATTAAAAGTGACCTATCTATAGCACCCTATTTTGGTGAGTCCCAAGAGGGGCGCTATAGACAGGATTAACTGTATTATGAATTGTCTTTGTCTAGGCTTCAATTTGAAAAGCGAAATGCTAATAAATTTATCTCTCTAATGAGCTTGCACACGCTTGTTCGGCGGTACAGCTACTACAATTGTAAGGATACAGAGAACATGGGCTCTGTGCAAGGATGACACGTTAAATCGTTCTCTCTCTACTGATTATTCATCCAAATATTACATTTATTTATTAATCCACCAGGTGCGATATTGAAATATCTGCGCCTATTACACAGGAAACAAACAAAACAATAAATTAGAACTTAGAATTAAATATTTACAAATTTACATGAATTAATCGAAAGATTTCACAAAATATATATAGACAAAGATGTAAGAGAACATTTAGATCAGGGAACAATCTTACTTCTGTAAAGTTCGGACAGTAAGGTGAAAAGCAGTAAATATTATATATAAAATTTAACATATCAGAAATGTTGCTATGAACCATGAATTTATTTTAAAAATATTTTTAAACCCAATTTTTAGCAATTTATTTTTATAAAATCTCGAGCTTATTAGAAAGTTCTTTCTGAATTTAAAAATCCGAATTCTTTTCTCGGATTCTCTCCTACGTTCCGACCGTCGCACATCCCCGGCAGAAAGAAGTCCAATGACGAAATGAGCTGTCACAACAAAATGGGGAAGTTATCTTTCCCCGAATCCATATTTATTAGATTAGCAGGAAGCCAATATGATTTGAAATTCTAATCGTCTGGGAACCGCACTGGCTAATTTTTAAATATCGTAAGTTGATTAGTTATAGAATAATTTATCGCGGAATGTGATAAGAGGTGTCAAGGGTTTTCTATCTTTCTATTTACATCAACTTTGAACCACTATAATCTAGTCAATATCCTTAGCTCCAGACAACTGATAATCAGCGGTGATTTCAACTTCTGTAGCCGGTTCTACACATTTTGTTCTCTAGACTTTTACTGGCATACTACTTATATTTTCTCGTATTTACTAAATTCCGCATACTCTCTTATAAATAACATTTTATCGTAAAGATAGAGGCTGTCTGGCCGGCATTCATAGCTCTTCAATTTAAAGATACTTCGGCCAGTAAATCTCTTTTACTAAAAATTAATAAAAATCAGTGAAAAAGATTTACTAGCCGAACTGTCTTTATTTTGAAGAAATAACATTTTGTCTAAAATGTCTGTATGGATGAATTCGAGGTATATCTGTCATTAATCGATTATTCTATTTCAATATCAACTTTAACATAGATGAGATAATTGGGTTTTTATCGATAGGTGGTTAGTGTTAATTTTCAATTGAAGAGTTGGAGAATTTGATTTTATAAAATATATTTATTGGCTTATATACGTAGAACAACATTATAAAAGTAAGAAACGATTAAATGATTATATATCTAAATACAAAAGGTTATTTAAAAATTGAAGACTTTGTTATAATAGCAAAACACTATTCTTCAGTTCTTCACGATTTTTATTGATGTTCCTTTTTTCACAGAAGTTATATACCTTCATATGGAAGTTGGGAATATTAAAATATTCAAAATAACCTTTTAAAGTATCCTATGTGTGTCAAAATTAGAAACTATTTTAAAGGCGTAAGATTCTTTTTGAAATTAAACAATTTCTACTGCCCTTACTGCAATGGAAAAATTAAATTTCAAAAAGAATTTTACGCCTTTAAAATAATTTCGAATTTTGATAACAGATGGCGCGCTAGTGCATCATATTTTAAATGTTCTAATAAAAGACACAATTTGATATTTGCGGAAGAGCGATTGCTCGAAGCATATTATATATTTATAAATGTATGTAATTCTACTGTCCTCACAAAGCTTATGTCCATAGTTCTTCTAAAATACCCATTCTAAGAGTCTACAAAGAGTATCACTATAAAAGGAAGTTCCAAAAATTCAAAATAACAGCAGTATGGTAGATTAAACTGGCGAAACCGCTTAGAGGGTTCACCACTGATGAGCCAGGCCCTCCCTTTAATTTTTCCATTGCAGTAAGGGCAGTAAAAATTGTTCAATTTCAAAAAGAATCTTACGCCTTTAAAAATAGTTTCGAATTTTGATAACAGATGGCGCGCTATCATCCTATGTGTGTGTTTACAACATTCCTTATTGATTACAAAAAGGTATAAGACTCCGCAACTCATTTTTTTAATTGTATAAAGTAGCTTTCGGACAAGTTCTTCCTCAGCAAAATCATCCCATTTGACAAATGTATCTCAGCCTGCAAAAAATTGGAACTGAAATTGGCTTGAGTTGAGCAACGTGAACGCCAGATTTGGCCCCGGCCATATTTCTTTGTTCAACTCAAGCCAATTTTGGTTCCCACTTCTTTGCAGACTGGGAATAAATTTGTCAAATGGAATGATTTTGCTGAGAAAGAACTTGTCCGAAAGCTACTTTATAAAATTAATAAAAAGAATTGCGGCTTTTTCTACCTGTTTGTAATTTATTGAAATCCGCAAACCTGTGATAAATAATTCCGTATGGAGTTTAGAAACGAGCTAACTAGAGGCGTTATAAAGTCAACATGTCTTGGGCTGGTCTAACCCATATTGTAATAACAAACTAATTATGTTCGACTAAGGCCACTTTAGAGGCCCATTAAGTCCCATGCTAACAACCCATAAAACACCGGGAAATTGGCGTTCTTGACGGTCTATAGAGGAAAGGCGGGTACCTCTTTTTATATCCTGATCAACGCTGAGTAACCTAATACCATCGCTTTTATCCTAGTCTGGTATAAATGGAGAGATCCAGGTTTCATGTTACGATTCCCTACTATAAACCTTTGAGATAATATTCCTTAATCAACCATGTGTAAATATAACAAATGGAAACATTATGACGCGAATGTTTCTTTTCACAAAAATAAATCAAACTAACTAATTTCAGGCCTAACTGGCTTGTACTTATTGTTTGCGGAAGAGCATTGCTCGATGTAAATATTTATAGATAATTCTACTGTCCTAAAAGCTTATGTCCATAGTTTACTTAAATACCATTTCTAAGATTCCACCTTTCAGTGTAACATATAAAAGCAGAATGATCCAATACAGTATTAGAGATATAAAGAAGCGGTCTGGTAGATTATATTGGCGAAACCGCAGGGAGGGTTCACTATTGATGAGCCAAGTCCTCCTAATATGCTTTCATCGCAGTATGGACAGTAGAATTTTGATTTATTTGTGAAAAGAAACATTCGCGTCTTAAGGTTTTCATTCGTTTAAAATTGTGGAGCGTTATTGCTTTGTATATGTGTGGAACGTTGAGGTGGTGAAAGTTTTAGGTCATGCAACACGTGTCGAAAAGCCAAAGTAACCCTATAACATGTATGATATCATTATATAGGTTCATTGTTCTTGCGGAGGAACTGAATAAACTTCACCTTATCTACGACTGTCCGAACTTTACAGAAGTGAAACATCGATTGTTTCCTGATATAAATATATAATGATAGTATTATATTGGTAAAAGAGAAAGAAGGCTGATAAGATTCTTTATTACCTAAAGGTATTTATAAACAATAAGGAAGGACAAGAGATTAAAGAAACTATATAATGTTACTAGCCGAATGACCCGGGCAACGCCCGGGTTTTACCCGATTAAATGTTTTTATTCAAATACTATTCGTTACAATTATAAATTGGCGCCGTGGATGTCACTCTTGTGAAACGTCCCGCTCTAAACTTTGTGTCTGAGAAGCGATAGCGGATGTACCCGGCTTCGCCCGTGTTTTACCCGAATAAAGGTTTGTCTAACGAATCTCTCGATAAAGTGAACATTTTTTCCCGGTCCCTTGAAAAATACTCGATAAGTTGAATAAAATCAATATTAATCGGTACCCGAGTAAAGGTCTGTCTAACGAACATTTGTTAAAACAATTCTCTATAAACTTATAAAAAGAAATAGATATATTTTGATAATTTGAAACTGATAAAGTGATCATTTTTTCCCGGTCCCTGTGTGCCGTGTCATTCTGAATTTTGTCTTTCCTAATTTTCTACATTACAAAATAATCGTTTTATCTAGTGAACATTTTTCCCGGTCCCTTGAAAAATACTCGATAAGGTTGAATGAATTCATGGTCGTTTATGGAAGATGGACGAAGTTCCCGGAGGTCATCTTGGGCAAGCTCCCGCGAGGCTTTTTTTCTTGTCTACTTGGCATAGCTGTGTCACCAAATCTGCCCTGATTGGTCGGTGGGCGGCCGGGCGAATCCATTCTCTCACGGGGTGGGGCAGACCCAAGGTAATCAGGAGCAGCAAACCTAAGCCTATCTCTGTCTCAATGGTGGCGCTGCTTGCGAGTTAAAGCTACAAATCTGCAAATAACTCTAAGGATATTAAAGATATTCAAGATATTATTTTTCGTAAACCTTTCCGGGGATACACCTAATAATATCCCAAAATTTCACGGCGATTGGATGTATGGTTTTTGAATCCATAGAGGACACACACACACACACAGACATTCATTTTTAAATATATATAGATATATACACCAGCAGCACATGTCTATCAGCGACCTGACCTATCCAAGAATTGCTAGCCAACTGAAAACAATCTAACAAAGCTGCGATATAAAGACAGAGATGTAAATTTGAACAGACAATAATACAACAATATGCAAATCACAAGAGTATCCTATCGTAGAAATATCCCGGAATTCTCAAAGAGCATAACAAATAGAGATTTTACCATAGTTTTAAATATTTTTATTTTTATTAAAAGGGCAAGAACAATTATCTATAAATCTAACATTCAAAGACATGCAGAAGTTCGTGTAATGAGAACAGAAATTTCAAATGCCGTTTTACAATCATAAGCCGCATTATATTGTGTATTATAAATTACTTTATATAATATTTACGAACGGAAAATTATGTCCAGGGTAGCCTAGTGGACATGGCATCTGCCCGGTAAGCGGTACACTGTGGGTTCGATTCCCATCCCTGGACACTTTTATTTTTCCGTTTATCATTACTCTTCACAATTCATCTTTTCATACTTTATCCCTGAGGTTAGAAATAATCGTTATTTCTCCTCAAAAATAAATTTCAAATGGCGTTTTACAACCATAAGCCGAATTATATTGTATTATAAAGAGAGGAAATCTCTTCGTTGAATTATACCTTTGCTACTTCCCGCCCGAATGCACAGAAACTGCTCCATTATGCGCCAAGTCTCACATGGGAGATTATTAGAAATTTACAAGTTAAATCAGGTAACTATTATACAGTTTCGATTATCTGTAATTGGCTCCGCGTCTGTTAGGCAGGTGTTGGCTATGACGTCCTGACGATAGGAAAATTGCATTCTAAACTCAGGATGTTTTATTATTTATAGAGAGAATCTCTCCGAAATGGATGTTGCCAGGATAATTGTCTAACCTCCCCGCGCCGAGATCAAAAACTCCATTTCTGAAATGGCCACCAGATACAATAGAACGACGAGTGAGTTTATATTTCAAGGGCTGCAAGTTGAGACGCTTGGATCAATACTTTGCTCCACTTCACGAATAGAAAATAACTTCTATCGAAATTAATATCCCTTGCTTTTCTCAAAGGTTTTATTTGTGCGGATATTTTATATTTAGCTGATAAAGAAAGTCTAAAAAAACTAGAAAAAAAGTATTCTATGTGGAATATTTAATGTATATATATATATCTTATGATATTAAATTTGATATGCTAGATAATTATTTCCTGGTTCCTTTCAGCACTAAATGGTATGGGTAATACAGTCGTGGTAAAATAAAGTCAGTATAATAAAATCACCTTTATCACAATTAGCTTTAATTGAGTTTAAGGAATATAAAACACATAATTTGAGAAAGTTAACAAAAAAACTTATTTACATATCTACAAAAATATTTGAGCCGGCCAGCGGGAAACAACAACAATGGGTTTATAAAGTGAAAACCGCGAAATCTGACGGTCGACTTTACAGAGTAGTTTTTTCTATAAATTATAATTTTATAATAACATTTTATATAATATATATTATTTCAACTGTGATATTATAACACTATGTGGCGCTGAGTTTGTTTTATACAAAATATTGTAATGCCTTGATAAAGGTTGGCGTTCAGCCAACCGAAATATTGGCAAATAAATATTTTATTCAATCTAATATACGTCTTTTTATTGTCTAGAGATATATATATTAAATAAATAATTTTAATGCAATATAATAAAAGTATAGAGATGTTAAAACACGTTTATATAATAAAAACGTACATTTTCTCAACCCAAACGATGAAATAGAAATGTCAGCGAAGCGATGTCTCTAACAAGTTTGAAATATCCTAGACAGGCGTGTTACCCTAACCGCTTTTTACAAAAAAAAAAGTTTCGTTCAAGTTTTAGACTGGAAGAGTTTGAATGTGATGCGAGTCGGCGAGGCATCCAATTTGGAGAGCGGAGACTAGAAATTCGGAATAATTTGAAGTCAGAGCTGAGAGAGATGACAGCTCATACACTCGTCTTGTACCTCATGTCCAATCTAGAAGGAATATTTCTCCTATTCATGCTTATAAAAAGAGAGTTGGTTTAACACAACAAAACTACTTTATAATAAAGTAAAGACATTTAGATTGTCATTAGAACTATATTTTTATTTTTTGAAAGTGAGTTTGGGGCGCTATAGAATATCGAGACTAACGCTGTAAAAATTTACTTTAAAACTATTTTTAAACTTATTTTATAATCACCTGTATGAAAAAGTGAAAGTTGTATAAGCTTTTGATTTTGCTTTGTTTTAAAATTGAATCGATGTTGGTTTCATATGCTTGAATTGAATATTACACCTTTGTTCTATATATTGTATTGCTTAAAAAGGAACACAATAAAACAGAAACTACAATTACAAAATGAATCGATAACAAACTAAGAAAAAAAATCCAAAATTGATGATGATAAAAATTGGAATATGTCTACCAGAAAAATGCTTCTATGAATTAAAAAATAAGAATAATTACAAAATTAACATATAAACTTCAAACATTACCCTTTAAATATACATCCACCTATTCTACATTCCTACAACCCTCCGTATGTATTTTTCTTTTTTTCGAAACAATGCTGAATGCCTTTTTCTGCAAGTTCCTTCATGCAGATTTTTATCTCACAGATTCAAACGGTATGAAATCTTGTTTATTTTAATGAAAATTTGACCTTAGGAAAAACAATAATCACTTGATATACCAGTTCATGCTATTAGGACATTTGGTTTAATAATGGTATGTTATACATTTACAGATCTGATGCCTTGTATCAGAACCCGTAACTTGTTCTTCCAAAATTCTGGTCTTTTTTTTTTTTTTTATTCTTTCGCGAAGTTGTCTTGGATCTTGGTGGTGTGCCTAGAGGACCACGTCTTCACCATCTTCTCAGAGGTAAAGCATGCGATCTACGTTTTCTTCGTAGATGTCGAAATGCGTGGTGTCGCTGCAGCGGTGGCTAAGGGGCCATGTAGATAATCATTGTACTTAGATATACTGTACATCTAGATGTGAAGTTTGTGTAGTTCTTCGGTGGAGCAACAAATCTTTTAAATCTACAAATTGCCTCTAAATCAAATAAATGAATCAAAATAAAGCATATATGCTATTTTATTAAAAGGCACATGACGAAAACACAAATGTGAAAACAAATTAATATATAAAGAAAAAGGCAACTTCTTATCGTGCAATTTAAAATTGATGATGGTATACGCCATCAATCGGTATAAAAATCAACTATTCTCTTGATTTTTAATTGTTACAGCATCGGCCAAATACCCATTCTTGATTAATCAAGAAATTTTTCCGATAAATGGCGCAAACCATCAGCAACTTTCAGTTACACAATAAGGAGATACCTTTTTTCTTAATTTATCCCAGTACAATATCACTTTTGTACTATTTTTTTTTTAATTAATAAATGTAAAAAAAGAGTAAGAAAAAAATTCTTTTTTATTTTTAATGTATATATCATTCAAAATTATGATATATTTCAGGTTTAGATATATAAGTATTGTAAACGTAAAATAAAAACACACATAAAAGATTTTTTTTTTTCAAATAAATAATTTGACAAATTCAAATTATCGTAATAAAAATATTTCAGTTCTACGGCTTCGGCAGTAGCGCGTTGTTGATACAACATTGTTGAATCAACAAATAGTAATGCTGATGATAAAAATAATAAGCACACCTGTTCATTAAATTGAATCTAAAATATAAAATGATTAAACCCTCTATAAACGTTGTACCACATACAATAAGAAATGACAGAAGTGGCTAACAAAGGAAAAAGTGGGGACTTAACTCAGGGTGTCACTGACCAAAATAAAATCTCCCAGAGAGATATAATTGGTGGAGCCCAGAACTACGTTATCACCTATCTATAAAAACTGCCATCTTTTGAGAATAGACTGTTTTATCTTTACAGCTTATTTCTTTCTTTTTTTCACATTGTGTCGCGGTCTCACGCAATTCTGGCATTAACTACCCGCATCATGATTCTTTAGGATGCCTGAATGACCAGTTTTTTTTTTTTTGTCGTTGAGGTACAGCTTGCACCACGCTTATCAGGGCCAACAGCCCGAAACGGGTACGTGGTTAGCTTTTCTTGATTAATCAAGAATAGGTATTTGGCCAATTCTAGAACGATTAAAAAATCAACAAATAGTTGATATTTATTCCGATATATGGTGTAAGCTATCAGCAACTTTCAGTTCCACAATAAGGAGATGTCTTTTTCATAATTTATGCACCTTATCCCAGTACAATATCACATTTGTACTATTTTTCACATTGTATCGCGGTCTCACGCAATTCTGGTCTTAACTACCCGTTTAATAATTTTTCAGGATGCCTGAATGACCAGTTTTGTTGTTGCTGTTGTTGTTGAGGTACAGCTTGCACCACGCTGATGAGGGCCAACAGCCCGAAACGCGTCCGTGGTTAGCTTTTCTTGATTAATCAAAAATGGGTATTTGGCCAATTCTGGAATAATTAGAAATCAACGAGAATAGTTATTGTTAATATTCGGAAAACCTCAGTAACATAGTTGTCGAAGGGCTGTTGAGAGCTTGTATTGCCGTTAGATATAAAATAAAGTCTTCCCTCAGCGAATTGTATTTTATTTATAATGAGAATAGTTGATATTTATTTCACATAGATGGCGCAAGCCATCAGCAACTTTCAGTTGCACAATAAAGAGATTTCTTTTTCATAGTTTATATTTAGTTCTCTTGTACAGCTAGTCGATACTTCCCGTCTTACTATGGAGTCTTTGCGCCGTAACACACCACGACATCACGGTTACAGTATAGCGAGTTACCAAGGACGAAAGTAGAGTGGGCCATTTGATATTGTAATATTGTAAAACGACATTTGAAAATTATCCCGCATGTGTTTCTTTTGAACGAAAAATAGAAATTTAATTTAAAGAGAAATTACTTTTATTTCTAACCTTAGGGATTAAGTATAAAAGGATGAATTGTGAAGAGTAATGATAAACGGAAATATAGAGTGTCCAGGGATGGGAAACGAACCCACAACGTTCCGCTTACCGGGCAGATACCATGTCCACTAGGCTACCCTGGATATATTTTCCCGTTCCTAAATATGTTTCCGTTTATCATTACTCTTCACAATTCATCCTTTCATACTTCATCCCTAAGGTTAGAAATAATCATAAGCCGCATTATATTGTATTATAAATTACTTTATATTGTAAAATGTTTATTCTGTCGCAGTTCCTGAGCCTAACTTCATTACTTACTAATAAATCTTTCAACCCAGAAATATCTTGAATCCAAGTAAAAATGAACAGTAAAGAAAATTAGGCGAATTTTAAATGTTAAAAAAGGTGCACACAATTGAAATACCGATATAGAGGGGAAAAACCTATCAATGCTAGATGTTGTATTACACTACATTGAAATATTTGAAAAGGTAAAAATAGAATTCGAGTAAAAAGTTTGTTTTAATTAAAGTTTTGCAAGCTTTCGAGCAAATTTTCTGTTCTTCAAGGGACAAATACTTTTAAGTACAATATCAAAATGATATTTTTATCGATAATTTTTGTAGAAATATCATTTTGTAGATAAAAGTATTTCTCCCGTTGAAGAGCAGAAAATAGCTTACAAAACCTAAATTAAAATAAAATTCCACCCAACTTTCTGGGTAACGATTGTTTACATTTAAATATATAAATTCAAATCGATTTGCCAACAACGGAATCTTATAAAATAGAAACTGCAAATGCTTCCATTATAAAGACGTTGATATTTACGGAAGAGCGATTGCTCGAAGCATATTATATATTTATAATTATATGCAATTCTGCTTTCCTCAAAGCTTATGTCCATAGTTCATTTAAAATACCCATTCCAAGAGTCTAGCAACAGTATAGCACTATGAAAGGAAGTTCCAAAAATGCAATATAACAGCGGTATGGTAGATTAAACTGGCGAAACCGCTGGGAGGGTTCACCACTGATGAGCCAGGCCCTCCCATTAATTTTTCCATTGCAGTAAGGGCAGTAGAAATTGTTTAATTTTTAAAGGAATCATACGCGTCTAAAATAGTTTCGTATTTTGATAAAGAAGTTTAGCCAAACGTTAGCTCAACCAAATATTATTATTTGCTGCCGTATTTAGACAAGCAATAAACATATATATATATATAGGATAAGTGATGCAAGCTATATTTTACATATAAGTGTTGACGCCGCATATTTCAACAACTTTCATATAAACGGAATTATCACCCATCTCATATGTTGAATAGGAGAATACATTTAAAGTATACAACCTCTCCTTTAGAAAACTCGTTTAGATACCGATGGGAATAATACCCATTCAAAGAGCATAGCATCAGTATCTCTATAAAAGAAGGTTTCAAACTTCAGCGGTATAGTAGATTAAACTGGCGAAACCGCTGGGAGGGTTCACCACTAATGAGCCAGGCCCTCCCATTAATTTTTCCATTGTAGTAAGGACAGTAGAAATTGATTCTTTTTAAAAAGAATCATACGCGTCTATAATAGTTTCGAATTTTGATAACAGATGGCGCGCTAATACATCATAATATGTCAAAGGTTGAAACTATTATATTAATTAGAGACCGATGAGAATATTTATTTATATGTCCAAGTTTATATGGTAGTAACAACACTTCACCTCTTTGAAAAACAGTTAGAATTTGATAATAAATAAATATAGAGACTTGCAATAAAGTGTAGAAAATTATATATTATAGCTCTAGTTCAACGGAGAAGTTAAAAGTACCCGAAATCTATTCAAAATCCATATCAATATCTTCAATTGTACTATCTAATTCCACCTGCTATGAACTATATTTTTGTCTAGAAAGCCATTAGTCAGAGAGACGTTCTTTATGATCAGGTTGAAGTTAATTGCCGTTGAAATGCTGTAACAATAAGCGCGGGTTGGTAACCCAATTAAAGACTTAATGTGATGATAATTAAATTTAGGCTATAGATTGAAATAAATTTGATTACTCTCTGAGACCTGATGACAGGTGGTGACGCCAAGTCGCTAATTGCATTTGGGCAACAATCTGAGAGGGAATCAGCGCCCACCGCAGGAAAAAAAGTGGCTTCTTCAACCAGCGCAGCTTTTTAATTAAAATGTGTCAACCAAGCCTCTTAATTAGCCCGGGGAGGCGGCTTTATTTTTCATTAGGAAACATGATTGGCACCTCGTAGAGCTTTTTGTGGTGACCCCTTCTAATTTATCACTCGAGGCAGAGCTGTCATTGATTTTCACACAACAGTTCGATTACATTTTACTGAATAGAATTTCGTGCTTCAATATAGTTAGAAATTGACCTGATGAATTGATTCCCCTCTTTTCAATTTTGTTCCCAAATGTTACCCTAGTCAAGAAATAGGCTGTGACTTTGAACGAGTGAAATTCTTTGTACCATCTAGAAGAAAGACAATCATGAGGGACCGGTGAAATCGAGTCTTTTTTTTTTTTTTCTTATCCCTAGTACACTTCAACGGCTGTAAGTGTATACACAACGTGAAAAGCAGTTCGACTTTGCCCTTACAAATCAAGTCTACATTCCTTAAAGGACCAGGATTCAAACAAAGAGATACTGGAATATAATTGCCTCAATTCATGATAAAAATTGTGAAAAAAGTTTTAAAATTACAAATATTTTCTCAAAATGAGTTTATTTTTATTAGAAAAAAAACGCTAGGTTTCAAGCGATAATCGCTCTTCAAAGGGGGTTACTAAAATATCGACTTTATCCCACCATAAATATTTAGAAAAACAAACGCGCGCAGCGTGGATTATAATAATTGGATCACAGCCTAGCCCATAAAAGCCCTTTTGGGAATCTAACCTATTTGAACAACCTTGGTGGCGTACAGCACCTTGGTACTTTGCTACAGTGTATTGTCTGCTTGTTACATTCTTTTTTGGACTCGAAAATCCTACACTTTGGTTAGAAGCTCGTAAAACCAAATTACTCCTGAATATGTACGCTTATATTTGACTACACTCATTTACTGCTGTATTTTATGATAATAGCGCTTTAAAATAATTTAAAGTTTTGGATATTAATTCATCCTTTCGTATGGTATGAGCTCCATAAAGATGGTTTATTCTAAATGTGGTTTCCACACGAAATTGTTGCTTTATAAAAGTTGAAGGTAGTTGGATACGCCCTTTACTTACATATAATGAACAACCTCATTTGATGTTTGTGAACCCACAACTTCAACTTTCATAAAAACAACAATGAAATGTGAAAACCACATTTAATAGACCCCAGAGGTAATTTAACTTTCATGAGGGCTTCTACTATACTAAAAAATGCATTAATACGAGCATATATATTACCATAAATGAAAATATATTTTTTTCATCGCAGTAAGGACAGTATAAGTTCGTTTTATGTATAAAAGAAACATTCGCGCTTTTAAGTCCTTTTATTTTATATGTATAGATGGCGCGTTATTGCTTTGTTTTAATAAATGTTACTATTTTATTAAAACAGAAACTCAGTTAAAATCATGAAAAAGCCTATTCTGACCACAAACACACGAGATTTTTAGATAGCAGACCGCCATATAGAGGAACAGAAATCAACTAAACGTTGATTTAACCTGTTCCTTGATATTTGGCCAACCAATGTTATTGATAAATCAAGAAAAGTCAGCCGGGCTGTTGGCTCTACAACATGCATAATAGGAGATTTCTTGATTTATAAAATAGAGTAAATGATATGGCACACAGAGTGGGAATATCAGAATTGCCTTTTACACCACTATATCTGTCAAACAGCGACGTGTCTCCGGGATAGATTGCATGTCTCCTGGCTGGCTGAAGACATACTATACTACTGCTATATAATGTAATCCTCTATATTCACTCTATCTTTCCCATTGTTCAAAACACTTTTTTTTGCTTATCCCTAGTACACGTGGTAAAGGCCATGATAATCATGGTGCGTAGAAAAGGCGACTGCTTTTACTGTAAGTGCATCACATGTCTACACACGTGAAAAGCAGTTCGACTTCTTTGCACTTAAAAATGTGCCAGAGCCCCGTTTGGTTACTTGCACTCGCTGGTGAGTTTGGACTTTTGCAAGAATCGGGGGACTATTGTAGCATTTTTTTTATCAGAAAAAAAGTGTCCAATGCGGGAATCGAACCCGGGTCGTTGCGGTCGAAAATCAATGGTTTAGACCATCCTTCCACCGATCCCCTTGAAAACACCTTTGAAACTCAAATGCCAACCGCACATTTTTATCAATATAAAAATGACTAGCCAAATTATTTTGTAAATCTTGCCTTTTTTAACAACATTATACAAAAGTTGAATGCAATTATAGGAAACTATGTGTCTGTTAGATATTTTCCTGAAAAATATTATGTGCTATCTATTACCTGTAAAATTGTAAGTATTTATGGGATTTATAATACAATAAAATAGGCTTATGATTGTAGAACGAAGTTTGACAATTATACTTCAAATGTTTCTTTTGAACGAAAAACTAAATTTATTTTAAGGAGAAATAACGATTATTTCTAACCTTAGTGAAGTATGATAGGATGAATTGTGAAGAGTAATGATAAACGGAAAAATAGAGTGTCCAGGGATGGGAATCAAACCCATGGGATTATTGCATTTTTATCTTTAATTCAACAACAACAACAACTGTTTTATTAGGAAATTTCCGTCCTGTAAGGACTCGTCATACATCATTTTCATGAAGAAAGGGGAAAAAAACAAAGGAGAGAAAGGAAAATGAAAAGGAATTAAATATGGATGGAAATTGTTCTGTAATTTTAGTTCTTAGAGATTACCTTGTTCTCTAACGCTTTATGAAAATTAAACAATTCTATCGCTAAATATATTTTCGCGGACATTATTCTGATTAACTGAACTGGATTCACGTAGACTTAGTTAAAGTTCTTTAAGATCTTATTCCGTTCCATTTTTATCTTTAATTCTTGTGTATCGCGATAGGTAAAATTTTTCTGGTATTTGTATTAGATTCACTAACAGAGATTTTATTAAAATACCTACCCGATGCGATATAAGGGTTTCCATTTAGCAGTTTTCGTAGTCTACATGAATAATAAAACAGTATGTCGCATTCATTTTTAAATTAATGTCCAATAAATATTTATAAAAACGTCATGGCCCTATCAATTCTCTGTACCGGATATGGAGAATATAGATTGCCTGGCGCTCTTTTTCTTATTAGACGCCGTAACGTGGGTTTTATTATATTAATTCTAGGTTATCCAGCTAGCTGTTTCTCCCAGAGTCCTACAATCACCATCTTTGCTTACTTTTACCAATTCGTTTTAGATTGCATAGAAAACAAAAGGTTTTCCATTTCTGGTGACTGAAGCATATTTATCGAAGTCTCCCATAGTGAATATTCATCATATATATCTCCACGTGCGTGTGTGCATATATAAATATAATACAGTAGAACTACCTCCCTGTAAATGGCACCTAATTACAGAGTCAAAGTGTCCTTTAGGGAGAGGTGTCGTCTTACCAGAGAGTTGCTAAATAGTAAAAATGGTAGTTGTGGAAATGAAAACTGTCCTTTGTAGAGAGGTGTTCTCTAGTGGGAGTGTCCTCTCATTGAGGTTGTTCTACTATATTGGTGATTAAAACTGTATTTTGTAGAGATGTGTCCTCAAGCGGGAGTGTCCTCTTATGGACATTGCTCTACTGTATTGGTGATTAAAACTGTCCTTTGTAGATAGGTGTTTTATAGCGGGAGTGTCTTCTAATGGAGGTTGTTCTACTGTATTGGTGATTAAAACTATTTTGTAGAGATGTGTCCTCAAGCGGGAGTGTCCTCTTATGGACATTGTTCTACTGTATTGGTGATTAAAACTGTCCTTTGTAGATAGCGGGAGTGTCCTCTTATGGAGGTTGTTCTGCTGTATTGGTGATGGAAACTGTCCTTTGTAGAGAGATGTCCTCTCATGGAGGTTTTTCTACTGTATTGGTGATTAAAACTGTATTTTGTAGAGATGTGTCCTCTAGCGGGAGTGTCCTCTTATGGACATTGTTCTACTGTATTGGTGATTAAAACTGTCCTTTGTAGATAGGTGTTATCTAGCGGGAGTGTCCTCTAATGGAGGTTGTTCTACTCTATTGGTGATGAAAACTGTCCTTTGTAGAGAGATGTCCTCTCATGGAGGTTGTTCTACTGTATTGGTGATTAAAACCGTCCGTTGTAGAGAGGTATCCTCTAGCGGGAGTGTCCTCTTATGAAGGTCCTACTGTATTTCTATAATGATATACATTTTAAACGCTCTCATTCCATAGGTCCATTTTATCATACCAAATAAATAATGATATTTCCAACAGTATAATATATTATATTTGGCAATCGTTGGAAATACGTTCTGACGCGCAGAGAAAGAAATCTAATCTAGCATTTGCAATGGATGGCCAAGTAACAACAGTGTGTGGTTCCTTCCCTCCAAGAAATACTTTCCAATTTCTGTGATGGGAGGAAAAAAGGAAGGAGTAGCCGTGTGGAAAAAATCCTCCGAAATAAAGTGTATAGACCGCGGTATAAATAACTGGAGGTCTTCCGCTCCAACTCCCAGTTACCTTCAAATTATAGGCTCACTCCGCCTCTTCTTTAAAATGGAGAGTTCTAATCGAATCTAACTTTCCATCTCACCAAAAATAAATCTACATGGCGCCAACTAATTTTTTTACTCCTCTTACAATATTTAACTATAGAAGCCTTTTTTGATAGAATATTCTCGTCATTATTTAAAATTCCCAACATAGATACATCTATGTATTGTTTTACAATGTATATTGAAAATTTTCCATTAATTATTTTTTTCACACACAGATTTAGTAAGACCACAGGCCTTATACAGATTCACCACAGGAATAAAGGGAGTATAGATGGAGCTCATATACTCTGGGCAGCACAGAACCCAACAGCTTCCAGGTCCGGGGTAGTGTACCCACACACATATACAGCTTTATTAAGACCACCGGTCTTACACATATTCACCGAGGGAAGCATAGATGGAGCTCCTATATTCCAAGCAGCACAGAACCCGACAACAGCCTACAGGTCCGACGCATGTCCAGTGTCCATAGAATCCATCGTGCATAAGTTAGCGTATCACTGAAAAAAGCTAATGTCGAATCTAGTCTTGGCTTTATTCATTCAAATGAGATCACGACATTCTATTAATCACCTCCAAATGGTGACTGCGGACTTGTAGAATTTTCTCTTATAAAAAGTTGACATAAAGTGACTCATCTATCTTAACATTACTTTCATTTCAAATATAATAACATGAAATTAGAAGAGAAATCACAGTACAAAACAATCAAAATATCATATTCTTAAGTGCCTCGACATCTAAATGCTATAGAACAACATCACGAATGGTACTGATAAGTCAACGTAATATCGCATAAGATTCCTTTGGTCAAATATCTTTTTATGGTATTAATATTTCAGAATAATAGTGAACTGATTCTATAATAAACTATCAATTTATATATCGAAATAAAATTATTAAAAGTTTTTATGAGTCCCAAATCTCTATCTTATACCTCTACGAATACATTAGCTTACGGAAAGGATTCTCTGAAATCACATATTGCTGAATGACAACAATACCTTTTTATTGTATAACGACATTTGAAAATTATCCCGCATGTGTTTCTTTTGAACGAAAAATCGATATTTATTTTAAGGAGAAATAACGATTATTTCTAACCTTAGGGATGAAGTATGAAAGGATAAATTGTGAAGAGTAATAATAAATGGAAAAATAAAATGTCCAGGGATGGGAATCGAACCCACAGTGTTCCGCTTACCGGGCAGATGTCATGTCCACTAGGCTACCATGGACATATTTTTCCGTTCGTAAATATTATATAAATTTTCGAATATTATATAAATTTTCAAATGTTGTTATACAATCATAAGCCGCATTATATTGTATTATAAATACCTTTTTAGTTTTCTAAATCATCACTGAGTGTTGGCGCATTACCTTTGCTATATATGTTTTAAAACTGGTGTATTTCTCTGAAATGCATTAAAGCAATGTATTTGTTTATCTCCTCAATACAAAACGTAATGGTAGTGATAAAGAATGATCCAAAACATAAGTTTAATCAAATTGCGACAAAGTAAGACTGGAGTTTAGAAAGAAAGACACAAGCGATGTATACGTTGTTTCACTTCAAGTAAGGTAATAGACAAATGTTAGATAAAAAGACGCATGTAACGCCGCCAATCAAGTCGGGGCCTAATGGAACGACCGACCGACCACTAATGCGCCCCACGGCCATTGAATTAATGAAAGCTTTCTGTAATCAACGGCCTATTTAAAATAATCTCAGAAAGCCTTCGAGAAAATTGTAATCCTCCTCCTTTTCACAAATGGATTTAACTTCCATTAAGGTGCCCTATATTAGTCAGAACCTATCTTCTAGTTGTTGCCAAAAATGGCATAGAGCAGGGGTCGGCAAACTTTTGAGTCGGAAGAGTCAAAAATTACAATTTACAAATTTTCCAGTTTTTAAAGAGCCACAAATTTTTCTTGCCAACAATAAACAGTACTCACAAAAATAATATTTACGTATAGAACTATACAAAGAGCCGCAAATTCACATCCAAAGAGTCGCATGTGGCTCGCGAACCGCAGTTTGCCGACCTCTGGTATAGAGGGAGCTCCTGGCAGATGCCTTTTTCTCAATTAATGAACCTTATCCCAGTACAATGTCACATTTGTACTATTTTTTCATATGATTAATACTTCGTTATAATAAAATGCAGTCTCCGAGTTTTTTTATTTTATTAAACGATTTCTAAAGTGAACCCTTCTACAGGAGTATACAAACTAAAGTTATCTAAATTTGTAAACTACAATTTATATCTTAAATTATATTTCAGAGATAAGTGCTAAGAAACTATATACCATAGTATTTGTTTATGGAGTGATATAATAGGAATTGAGTTTTTCTTCTTATATACAGGTTTAACAGATTATTGTCTATCCAGGGCAGAGAAGGGTTCACAGTACCCGAAAGCTTGAGAGAAGTTCAATAAAGTAAGAAAATTATCCTCTCGGACACACTGCGTTTTATTGTAATTTATATTTCAGAGGATTCTTCCTATAATTTGATACTTTGGTTGAAATATTCCTAGTAGCCCGACCAAGTCTTACAACCCAAGAAAGTCTCAAACCCAATTATCATAGATCCTAATTGATTATCTGGGGAATATATTTGGATATTTTACCCTACCTGATTGGAACAGTCGCAACCACCAGTTTCACCCATACTTGTATTGGGGGCCTTATACACTAACATGTTTATATTGTTAATATAACAAATAAAAACATTAAGACGCATTTCTTTTCACAAATAAATCAAACTTCTACTGCCCATACTGCGATGAAATTGATCCAATACAGTATTAGAGCTCTAAAGAAGCGGTCTGGTTACTGGGTTGAAAAAAAATATTGGGAGGGCTTGGCTGATCAGTAGGAAACCCTCCCAGCGGTTTTGCCAATTTAATCTACCAGATCTTTTCTTTAGAGCTCTAATACTGTATTGGATCATTCTGTTTTCATATGCAGCACTGAAGGGTGAGATCTCAAGATTGCCATTCAATACAACAACAAAAAAGCCTTTATTCAGGGTCACTGACCCTATACAGGATTCACCAGAGGTATGCATAAGAACAAAGCAGTGAGACAAAGGAAATAGCGATATATACAGAAGAAAAGGAAAAAAACAAGAAAGAGAAAGAGGGAAGCAAGAAAAACAACACAAAAAGAGTAGCAGTAAGAAAGTGAGGAGTGAGTGTCACTTGGCCTTCTTCTGAGATATGGACTTTGGGAAACCATAAAACGCCGTAGCAATGTACTTATTCTGGGTCATATTGTCAATTATTGATAGAAGTGAAGCACAGAGTTGCCCAGTTTTGAGCATAAGGGTTCTTCTTTCATTGGCATTCAATAAAACTATAGACATAAATTCCTAAAAGCTTATGTCCATTTATGATATTCCATCCTTCGGTGTAGCATATAAAAGCAGAATGATCCAATACAGTATTAGAGCTCTAAAGAAGCGGTCTGGTAGATTAAATTGGTTAAACCGCTGGAAGGATTCACCACTAATGAGCCAAGCTCTCCCAATATTTTTTCATCGCAGTAAGGACAGTAGAAGCTTGATTGATGTATGAAAAGAAACATTTCCGTGTTGATGTTTTCATTTGCTATATATAGATGGGGCGTTATTTCTTTATATTGATGTTTTGATATTGTTTGCAATGCTGTGATCATAACTGGTTTTCCTGATTCACGCAGATAATACAATTGATCTAGGGTCCTGGACGGTGTTCCTAAGACCATCGGACTCAGCCGTATATTAGTTTGGGCTGGTCCGAACGATGGACTCACTTCTCCTAGTGGACTAAAGATCTCTAGGGACCACCCTCCTGCCCCGAGGCAAAAACTCCCGGGGGAAGCACTCCCACATAAAATACAAATACCCAGCATATAAACGGTCGGACAGATCAAACTGGAGAAACCGCTGGAAGGATTCACCACAGGGTCATCGCAGAATTTTTCCAACTCACAAAAAAACAGTTGTAATTTTTTTATATTATAAGGAAATATTCTCCTCAGATATATATTTTTTTGTTATATATATTTGTTTAATTGTATAAAAAAGGCATATTTTGGATCTAAATATAATTTATTTACCAATTGGCTGAACGCAAACCTTTTCAAGGTATTATAATGCCACGTGGAAAATTTGGGAAGACAAAAACTTCAGGAGGAAACAAAATTTATTTCAGGGAAGGACAAACTAATAAAGGTAAACAAAAAGATAAGCCACGAGGGAAATTTTCAGAGTCGCAAGATATAAAACATAAAAAGACCACTCTGTTAATAAAATTAATAAATACTATGTTACATAAATAAAATTGATAAATACCATGTTACATAGCTTCTTCCCTATGGGAGCTGTGGCCCACAGCTAGCAATTATTGTAGTTACTGACATGGATCTGACGTGCTTCTGTCAAGGATTCCATCGAAGTCTTGGAACTTTGTCCCTTGTACCTTTGCGTCTTTTTTTTTCTTGCGGCGTGAAGTGCGGCTTTGTCGTCGTATCGTCTATAGGGACATCGTCATCTTCGTGGGAAGTCTTGGCTTTAGCACGGCGGTGGAATCCTGGAGTCAGTCTCGAAAATGTAGATCACAGCACCCATGGCTTCAAGGTCTTCTCGGCGGTCTTCAATTTGTCTTCCCTAACTTACCCAGCATCTCCACCAAAATGCCACGTGGAAAATTTGGGAAGACAAAAACTTCAGGAGGAAACAAAATTTATTTCAGGGTAGGACAAACTAAGAAAGGTAAACAAAAAGATAAGCCACGAGGGAAATTTTCAGAGTCGCAAGATATAAAACATAAAAAGACCACTCTGTTAATAAAATTGATAAATATCATGTAACAATAACATATTAATGTGTGTCAACAACAAACTCAGCGCCATATAATTCACGTTATGACGTAATCGATGTTATGTGGAGGCTGAGTTGTTGTTGACACACATTAATATGTTATAACACCTTGATAAAGGTTGGCGTTCAGCTTACTGATATATTGGTAAACAAATTATATTTTGATCCAATAATTACCTTTTTAATTAAAGATGTATTAATGTATTGCTCAATTTAAATATATATATGCATCAAAATTAGAAACTATTTTAGACGCTTAAGATTCATTTTGAAATAAAAATATTTCTACTGCCCTTTATTTCAAAAAGAATCTTACGCGTCTAAAATAGTTTCTAATTTTCATAACAGATGGCGCGCTAGTGCATATGCATTATTCATAAACATTATATAAATTATTTCATTATATTATTATGAATGAAGTAACTAGTTGCTCACACCCGATGTCAAAACAGAAAGGTGCCCCCCCACATTAGCTAATTGGCGGCCCGATAACGCCAAAATTACATTTCCTTCCCGGCCAAATTGGCCGAGTAATTAAGCGCCAGATAGGGCAAGAAAAGAGTTTTTTGACAGCGCGCGTATGATTCAATTTCCTTGGCGGTAATAGTTTTCCATTCTCCGAGACCGCCCGGTTTCCATTTCCGGGGTTCTAATAAGTCTTCCTTCCTCAAATATTGCCCTACCTAATTCCGGAGGGGAAGTAAACAACAATTTCCCCGCCCGAGAACTGACTTGGTTGATAATGAGATATTAGGACATAGTTTTATCTCCATCTAAATATCAAATGGTATATACGCCAGGGGTCGACAAACTTTTGAGTCGGAAGAGTCAAAAATACAATTTACAAAATTTCAAAGTTTTTATAGAGCCACAAAGTATTTTCTTGCCAACAATAAACAGTACTCGCATAAATAATATTTACGTATGGAACTATATAAAGAGCTTCACATCCAAAGATCCACATATATACCAACAATAAATGGTACTCGAATAAAGAAAATCGAAATAGACGCTGAAATCTGCCCTGTGAACACAGTTCACCAGTTCTAGAAAATCATGCACAGGTACATGACGAGAAGGGTTCATTTTTTGAATTTCACCTTTTTCTCAGAGAAAAATTAAGGCGACCACTTTTCATTGACAACACTTCTTGGCGACATGATTCGATGAGTCCTATGGTGGAATCATGAACTAGAAGTTCATTGTACGGACTAATGACGTGTTAACTGTGGATTTTAGGTCAACTTTCCGTAATTTCCAAGTTTAGTGTGATGACCGTCAATCGTGATTGTCCTCCTTCTCAATTCTTGTCCTTTTTAAACCGAAAAGTACCTTAATTTTTTTTTTAAGATTACTTTACATCCGGAAAAAATCCATCTATGAGATATAGCTCTAGTGATATTTATTTTATACATAGCAATAACGCGCCATCTCTATAATACAAATGAAAATACCAAAATGTAAATGTTTCTTTTTACAAATAAATCAAACTTTTACTGACCTTATTGCGATGCATTATAGTTATTGTTTGCGGAAGAGCATTGCTCGATGTAAATATTTAAATGTAATTTTATACTGTCCTAAAACATATATTCATAGTTTAGTTAAATACCATTTCTAAGATTCTACCTTTCAGTGTAGCATATATAAGTAAAATGGACCAATACAGTATTAGAGCTCTAAAGAAGCGGTCTGGTAGATTAAAAATGGGAGGTTCACCACTGATGAACCAAGCCCTACCAATATTTTATCATCGCAGTAAGGACATTAGAAGTTTGAATTATTTGTGAAAATAAACATTCGCATTCTGGTGTTTTAATTTGATCTTTATTTGCCACGGCAAAGTCTGATTAGTTTCTATTTAAATTGATATACATTGTACATACTTGAGAAAGGAAAATATTTAAGAACGCAAGTTTCATTTAAGCATAATACATACTTCTTCTGTCTTTACTGTGATGAAAAATATATTGGGAGAGCTTGGAGTGTGTTTTATGTTTAAAAGAAACTTGCGTGCTTAAATGTTTTCCTTTCTTCTATAGAGATGGCGCGTTATTACCCTATAATTGCGTACATACATATACATTTACAATAAAAGATGCATATCTTGACAGCTCATTTGAACATTTATAGATGCCAGAGCTCATCATGTTCAGCCTAATTACGTAGATTCAGCCTTAAATACCCTTTTCTTGATTTCTTTGGAAGCCTCTTGGTCAAGATATTTGGTTGTCGAGGTACAGCGTCAACGACCCACGATGCTGACGAGGGCCAACAGCCCTAAACGCGTTCGTAGTTGGCTTTTCCTTATCAAGAAAATGGGTTAGCCAAATATGATGGAACATGCCTAAATCAACGTTTAGTTGATTTATGTTCCACTAGATGGCGCTTGAAATCTCATGTGAGCGGTCAGAATATACCTTTTTTTAAATGTTTAATATCAACAACTGATATTCTTTCATTTTATTCTTATTTTTTTAACACATGCATATATTTGGTCTCTCTCAGTAAATAAATAGATATACAGAATCAATAAGCAGTCTTTCTCAAGCTTTCGGGCTAATATGTCCTTCAACAGGAGTCCTAGAAGTTCCAGTCAATTATACTGGTACTCCTAGGTCTCCTATTGAAGGGCATGTTGGCCCGAAAGCTTTAGAAATATAGAGTGGTTAAAACAGACCTGGATTGCTTATTGATTTAGTTAAATTGTGAAGGCAGAGATGAACATGTATTATAGCTATACACTGACCAAATTTATATCCAGACCAGACTGAGTTCCATTACTCCCTATTTAGCCAATTAAATGGGTGCAGACATATAACGAGCCTAATCAAACTTTTATCACATCCCAACTTTCCTTCCTATAAATATTTAGCTGGCGCCCATCAGCCAGGATCTAACCGCTCCTTGGTTAGCTTCATATTTCCTGGAAGCTTTCTTAGCAGCGCTTTCATCTTTATATTAGTTTGAATATTTCCCGTTGAGTTTATATATATATTAAAAATAAAGAGAGCCTATTCTGACCACGAGCACATGTGCTTTTTAGATGGCAGAGCGCCATCTAGTGGAGCAAAAATTAACTAAACGTTTATTTAGCTTGCTCCGTGATATTTGGTCAACCCAATTTCTTGATAAATCAAGAAAAGCCATCTGCGAACGCGTTTCGAGCTATTGGCGCTCGTCAGCGTGGGGTAAGCTGTAACCACTGCGACCAAAAAGATTTTTGGTCCTAGTGGCTTCCTGAAAAACCAAGAAATGGGTATGGGTATGTATATATATATATTGTGATATATTACAATTCATACTTGATATCCCCATATGTAATATAGTTATAGTGTAACAACCAAAAATGTAGACACAATACAACTCGCCAATCTGGCCATCATGTAACACAAAACGGAATAATAAAATTAGATTGAGCGACAGCCGGCGCCCAGACAGGAAAAAGGTCTCCTAAAGTTCCCCTCTGGCTCTAGAATAGATCAGACCCTCCTCGACAGGCGCTGGCCGCTATCTCTGGGTGACATCCAACATGTCCTTTGTGCTATCCCATTCACGGCTGTAACCACTCTGAACATTGTGGCCACCACGACTGCATCCAACCAATCATACAACACAACAGTCATCCGACAGGATAAACACATCACAATATATATTTAACATCTATCAGTTAAATACCAAGTGTTCCTTAGTACGCAATAATTAAGATGTGAACGTCTCAATATAAAATAGGACAATTGACAATATTTTTATTTTCAGTGAGTAGCGCCAATTACTTATTGAAAACGAACCTAAAACTATACCCACAAATATTATATAAGTGACGCTTTTACAGTCTTCTGAAATATGCAAAAATGAAGAATATATTTTTTATACAGAACTCTAATGTATTTTCTATTTAATAAAAAAAGTCTGTATAATTTTAAATATAGATGGAAAATTTGCCGGGAGGAAATTGATCCATAGAAGCACAGGGCGCTTCTCCCGTCAAAATAAACGTCAAAATCTGACGCCATCTATTGACCGTCGCCGCAACAAGCGGCCTCGGGTCGGTGACAAAGCCACAACACCAGCTTTGGCAAACTGAGAAGCGTCCACCTAGAGACCCTGGTTTCAGGCTAATGGCCCTCGTCAGTCTAGGGCGGACTTTATTCCATGAGATCCATAGGGGATCTAATGGATTCTTCACAATCTACCAAAAAGGTGTTTTGCTGGCAAGGTGGCTGGGGAGACCGCTAGTTGCGGCGACGGTCAATAGATGGCGTCAGGTTTTTGACGTTTATTTTGACGGGAGAGGCGCCCTATGCTTCTGTGAATTTTAAATGTGTACTTAGAAAAATGTCTAAGGGGGAGATTTCTCTTCAATCTCAGATTTCCTTATAGCAATGGCTGTTTTCGTTTTTGGCATAGTTTGCAAGTTCAAAACTGACTATAAAGTCAGGCTAAAAAAGGTGACTATGTGTTCTTGAGATTTTCAAATAGAAACTAATCTAGAGCTGAAGTTTATATAAAAATGTAAACTAGATTCTTTACTGTACAATAAATTGATAAAGAGGGAGCAATCTCTCGAAATATTTTAAGAAAAAAATTGCTTTTTTTTTCTTTACAGATCCAGGTACGCCCTTTTATATAATCTATATTCTTTACGTTCTTCATTTTATATTAGTTCCAAGATTAACCGAATAATTTGACTTTGAAATGTTTCTCACACAAGATGAGAGAAAATGCCCTAAATTCTAAATATTACGGAAAAGCTCGTCTACATTGCTCCTATCGAAATTTTTTAACATTCCAATTCAGGAGGGCCTAGCCGAGCCACCACTTCAGACAACCAGGACGATTGTTCGAGCTGTATAAACATCTACTGTCCCTCGGTATAGGCCGTTATTGTATCCTATTCATATTTTTGATACAAAGAAAAGGTTCATAATTTAAAAAAATAATCTCTTATATCAATATTGAGTGATCAGGCCTCCAGAGAAAAGTATATTTATAAAAAACTTTAATCTCTAGCTTTCGGGTACGAACGCCCTTCAACAAGATAAAACATGGTATAATGATTCGCCAATAGAACACGAGGGGTAAATATAATCAGATACTATTATATATAATTTACAAAAAAAGCTGTAGATATAAAATTGTGTCTCCATTTGTATAGTAGTTAAATAGGATATATTTTTATATCTACAGCTTTTTTTGTAAATAACTAAAATAATATTTGATAATATTGCCACGTGGAAAATTAGGAAAGACAAACTTCAGGATGACACATCAATTTATTTAAGGTAAGAACAAACTATGAATGATAAACAAAGGTTAAGCAATGAGAGAAGTTTACAGAGTAGAAAAATATAAATATATAAAAAATATTCTGTTAATAAAATAATAAATACTTTGTTACAATATCTTAACTCGTGTTCTATTGGCGGATATTTATACCATGTTTTATCCAGTAGAAGGGCGTTCGTCCCCGAAAGCAAGAGATTAAAGATTTTTTGAAAAGCTATTTTTCCCTGGAGGCCTGATATAATTTGACTCAAAAAAAAAAAAAGGTTCTATGATCAAACATCTAATTATGTCATTCATTTATATATTATCCTCTCAGTTCATTTTTGTACGTTTGTAGATCAGCCACAACTGCATTGTTGTAGTTTGAAACTCAATCTGTAAAAACTAGTTAATTTGCATGATCATTTGTATTAAATCATCCGCAGATCACGTGACAAAGAGAAACAATCGGGTGAGACTTTGCGAAAGCAAAGTATACTATAAAAGGCACGGCGGGAGGACCGATGCGGGAGTATTGAGGGGAAAGGAAGATAGCAGTGCCAGAGCCTAGGAGATAGAAAACTCGAGCTCAGATGAAAAGAACAAAAGGGTAAAGAAATCTATAAGAAGCCTGCTGTGGATACCGAAGAAGGAAAAAGAAGTGATAAAGGGCCCGTAGAAAAAGTCAGTTCTAAAGAAGCTGGTAAAGTCAATTATTCTCGAACTAAAAAATCTGAAGTTGAGAAGAAGTCTGGTGAAGAAAGTGAAAAGAGACTAGGGTTGGCAAAAGATTGATCTGCAAAATAGCTTGGTTCATTTTTGTGTATCTTTCATAATAGTAAATTAAAGCCCATTTTGTTAAATTCTCTCATCAAATCCTGCCGATCATTAACTCTGGAATATCACCTGCCTATCGCTACAGTAATTTTGTTAGTTAGAAACAAAAATTATTTAAATTAATCATTTGCTTATTTATAATATTCTGAATTCCTTTTCTTTTGTTTTATTTCTATTCTCTCTTATTCACAACACAATCTATAGCAGAATTCGTCTAAAATAATTAAATAGATTGGAGCTCTATGTGGATTATATCTCATTGATACGTGTAGTGAACTAGCTGTAACACACGTTATATTTGAATTTCAAACATAATAACTTTATATAAACTCTTTTGTAAATCGTTGCTATAGTGTTATAGAGCATCGTCTTCGGATATTTTTCTAAGAATTCTTAGGTATAAATATAATTAAATCAAATGTAGGCCTTACGTAAGTTGAATGGTGAGAAGTATTGGAAATTTCTTTTTTTTTACAATGTCCTATTTTAATTAGAAGTGCTTAATTAGAAGCTATAACCCTGCGGTCTTACACACACCTTGTATTTGGATTTCCAAAGTAACCACTCTATATTAAAGCTTTCGTAAATAGTTGCTATAGTGTGTTATAGAAATCCGAAGCATTGTCTTCGGATATTTCTGAGAATTCTTATAAATATAATTAAACTCCACTCTGAGCCTTACTTAAGTTGATTCTTCAGATGTAACTGAAATTGTAACGATTTCCTTTAGAATTTCCTACATCAATTAGAAGTGCTAGTTTTAAAGCGAAAATCATTCTCCGACAGGTTTGAATAAAAAACATCAAATTTTGCAAAACAGTCCTAGTGAGAAAGAGTCAAGTTTTTCTTTGAAATTGTCGAGGAGCGCGCGATATTAGCTTTTTTTTTGCTTATCCCTTGTACAGGTGGTACAGGCTATAATAATCATGGTGGGTCGAAGTAGGCGACTGCTTTTACTGTAAGTGCACCACATGTCTACACATGTGCAGTTCGACTTTTGCACTTACAAAACTGCCAGAGCCCCGTTTGGTTACTTGCACTCGCTGGTGGGGTTGGACGCGATATTAGCTTGAGAGCTAGCAATTTTACTATAAAAAAAGTCAATAATTTTAAATCCACTAAGATCAGAATTTCAACATCACCTAAAAGATCTCTGCAGCTACAGACATGCATATATAATAACTCTTATTTTGAAGCGCCATTTGAAATATAGGAATTCATTTACGTGAATGTCGATTCCCAATTATCAGTGAAATTATAAGTGCGAGAAATAAAAGAAGGATACAAATAACTTACAAGAATAATATATATATATATATATATATTATAATAATAAATAGTTATTTAATTTTATAGTCCAGTTTTGTATTAAGATTATCTTCATAGTGAAGATAATCTTAATACAAAACTGGACTATAAAATTAAATAACTATTTATTATTATAATTAATTTAGATTTAGCTTGCTAATCTAATCAAATCTAATTGATATAAGTTATCATTATTATCAGTTTGCTCCTTAAGTTTTAAAATTAGAATCACTGTTATAATTTTGTTATATAGTTTCTACACTATATATATATATATATATATATATATATATATATATATATATATATATATATATATATATATATATATATATATATATATATATATATTATATTAAAAATATATATATTGTTGTAGTTTTTTGATCATGTTGAGGTTTATGCTATGGTGGTGCAGTCGTGGCATGAATCTTCTTGAAAGTAAAATAATAAAAATAGTATAGATTAAAAATTGCTTTAATTGTGCTTAAGGAATATATAAAAACATAATTTGGTAAAAGTAATGCCTGGCTTAAGGCGAGTGAACAAAGAAAACAAAAGATTATTTACATAATGTACAAAGTTTTGGGTCGGCCAACGGGGAAGAACAACAATGAGATTTTATATGGGAAGCATGACCTCTGGCGGTCGATTTAAACAGAGTATTTATATCTATGACATTATAATTTTAAATAAAATAACACTTTAACATAATTCTAAATAAACTATTTAAATTTAACATTTTAAATAAATTATTTTAATATAACATATATATATATATATATAAATAAATGTCTGTCTGTGTGTGTGTGTACTCGATAGATTCAAAAACCGTACATCCAATCGCCGTGAAATTTTGGGATATTATTAGGTATATCCCCGGAAAGGTTTTCGAAAAATAATTTCTTGAATATCTTTAATATCCTTAGAGTTATTTACAGATTTGTAGCTTTAACTCGCAAGCAGCGCCACCTTGCGACGGATATAGGCTTAGGTCTGCCCCACCCCCTGTCGAGAGAATGGAATCGTCCGGCCGCCGGCCGGATGGACAGTCCAAGTTCCCACCGACCAATCAGAGGGATCGAGAAGCCCTGGCGCGCGGGGGCAGAGTTGGTGACACAGCTGTGCCAATTAAACAAGAAATAAGCCTCGCGGGTGACCTCCGTGAACTTAGTCCATCTTCCATAAACGACCATGATTTTATACAACTTATCGAGTATTTTTCAAGGGACCTGGAAAAAATGTTCACTAGATAAAACGATGATTTTGTAATGTAGAAAATTAGGAAAGACAAAATTCAGGATGACACGGCACACAGGGACCGGGAAAAAATGTTCACTTTATCGAGATATTCAAATTTACGAGTTTCAAATTATCAAAATATATATATTTTTTTTTAAATAAGTTTATAGAGAATTGTTTTAACAAATGTTCGTTAGACAAACCTTTACTCGGGTAAAACCTCGGGCAAATTGGAAAATTGATACCAATTTTTGTATCAAATTTTCTGTGGAAGGGCTTTATCCTGAAAGCTCGAAAAACGTTTAATTAAAAAAGATGCTAATCCTTAGACGTTTACTTTATTGTCTAAAACTTAATGGAAAGTTGAATTAAAAAATATAAATATGTTCGCAGAATTTATTTTATTCAGAAATTAGAAGGCAAGCTTTCACGCGGTCATGCGTCATCAGGACAGTGACTCCGCAAAGGCACATGTACTTTTTTTACATGTACTTCAAGTACAAGAGAGAGAGAGATATTTATAACCCAGCTCACCAGTATGGACTAGTGTTGAGTACTTTTACTCGCGTCCTGTTTTGATTGCTGAGTTGAACCAGTTGACCAGGAAGTTCCATGCTGAGGTTGTACAGCTAGAGAGAAAGATATTTATAACCCAGGGAGCACAGAACGCCAACTACCCAGGGAGTCACCAGTATGGACTAGTGTTGAGTACTTTTACTCGCGTCCTGTTTTGATTGCTGAGTTGAACCAGTTGACCAGGAAGTTCCATGCTGAGGTTGTACAGCTAGAGAGAAAGATATTTATAACCCAGGGAGCACAGAACGCCAACTACCCAGGGAGTCACCAGTATGGACTAGTGCTAAGTACTTATACTCGCGTCCTGTTTTGATTGCTGAGTTGAACCAGTTGACCAGGAAGTTCCATGCTGAGGTTGTACAGCTAGAGAGAAAGATATTTATAACCCAGGGAGCACAGAACACCAACTACCCAGGGAGTCACCAGTATGGACTAGTGCTAAGTACTTATACTCGCGTCCTGTTTTGATTGCTGAGTTGAACCAGTTGACCAGGAAGTTCCATGCTGAGGTTGTACAGCTAGAGAAATATATTTATAACCCAGGGAGCACAGAACGCCAACTACCCAGGGAGTCACCAGTATGGACTAGTGCTAAGTACTTATACTCGCGTCCTGTTTTGATTACTGAGTTGAACCAGTTGACCAGGAAGTTCCATGCTGAGGTTGTACAGCTAGAGAAAGATATTTATAACCCAGGGAGCACAGAACGCCAGCTACCCGGGGAGTCACCAGTATGGACTAGTGTTGAGTACTTTTACTCGCGTCCTGTTTTGATTGCTGAGTTGAACCAGTTGACCAGGAAGTTCCATGCTGAGGTTGTACAGCTAGAGAGAAAGATATTTATAACCCAGGGAGCACAGAACGCCAACTACCCAGGGAGTCACCAGTATGGACTAGTGCTAAGTACTTATACTCGCGTCCTGTTTTGATTGCTGAGTTGAACCAGTTGACCAGGAAGTTCCATGCTGAGGTTGTACAGCTAGAGAGAAAGATATTTATAACCCAGGGAGCACAGAACGCCAACTACCCAGGGAGTCACCAGTATGGACTAGTGCTAAGTACTTATACTCGCGTCCTGTTTTGATTACTGAGTTGAACCAGTTGACCAGGAAGTTCCATGCTGAGGTTGTACAGCTAGAGAAATATATTTATAACCCAGGGAACACAGAACGCCAACTACCCAGGGAGTCACCAGTATGGACTAGTGCTAAGTACTTATACTCGCGTCCTGTTTTGATTACTGAGTTGAACCAGTTGACCAGGAAGTTCCATGCTGAGGTTGTACAGCTAGAGAAAG
Source organism: Cordylochernes scorpioides (assembly GCA_030710605.1). Classification (NCBI taxonomy): domain Eukaryota; kingdom Metazoa; phylum Arthropoda; class Arachnida; order Pseudoscorpiones; family Chernetidae; genus Cordylochernes; species Cordylochernes scorpioides. Next base: position 50,095,461 of record CP092870.1, read on the forward strand.
ATATTTATAACCCAGGGAGCACAGAACGCCAGCTACCCGGGGAGTCACCAGTATGGACTAGTGTTGAGTACTTTTACTCGTGTTTTGATTGCTGAGTTGAACCAGTTGACCAGGAAGTTCCATGCTGAGGTTGTACAGCTAGAGAAAGATATTTATAACCCAGGGAGCACAGAACGCCAGCTACCCGGGGAGTCACCAGTATGGACTAGTGTTGAGTACTTTTACTCGTGTTTTGATTGCTGAGTTGAACCAGTTGACCAGGAAGTTCCATGCTGAGGTTGTACAGCTAGAGAAAGATATTTATAACTCAGGGAGCACAGAACGCCAGCTACCCGGGGAGTCACCAGTATGGACTAGTGTTGAGTACTTTTACTCGTGTTTTGATTGCTGGGTTGAACCAGTTGACCAGGAAGTTCCATGCTGAGGTTGTACAGCTAGAGAAAGATATTTATAACCCAGGGAGCACAGAACGCCAACTACCCAGGGAGTCACCAGTATGGACTAGTGCTAAGTACTTATACTCGCGTCCTGTTTTGATTACTGAGTTGAACCAGTTGACCACGAAGTTCCATGCTGAGGTTGTACAGCTAGAGAAATATATTTATAACCCAGGGAACACAGAACGCCAACTACCCAGGGAGTCACCAGTATGGACTAGTGCTAAGTACTTATACTCGCGTCCTGTTTTGATTACTGAGTTGAACCAGTTGACCAGGAAGTTCCATGCTGAGGTTGTACAGCTAGAGAAATATATTTATAACCCAGGGAACACAGAACGCCAACTACCCAGGGAGTCACCAGTATGGACTAGTGCTAAGTACTTATACTCGCGTCCTGTTTTGATTACTGAGTTGAACCAGTTGACCAGGAAGTTCCATGCTGAGGTTGTACAGCTAGAGAAATATATTTATAACCCAGGGAGCACAGAACACCAACTACCCGGGGAGTCACCAGTATGGACTAGTGCTAAGTACTTATACTCGCGTCCTGTTTTGATTACTGAGTTGAACCAGTTGACCAGGAAGTTCCATGCTGAGGTTGTACAGCTAGAGAAATATATTTATAACCCAGGGAGCACAGAACACCAACTACCCGGGGAGTCACCAGTATGGACTAGTGCTAAGTACTTATACTCGCGTCCTGTTTTGATTACTGAGTTGAACCAGTTGACCAGGAAGTTCCATGCTGAGGTTGTACAGCTAGAGAAATATATTTATAACCCAGGGAGCACAGAACACCAACTACCCAGGGAGTCACCAGTATGGACTAGTGCTAAGTACTTATACTCGCGTCCTGTTTTGATTACTGAGTTGAACCAGTTGACCAGGAAGTTCCATGCTGAGGTTGTACAGCTAGAGAAATATATTTATAACCCAGGGAGCACAGAACACCAACTACCCAGGGAGTCACCAGTATGGACTAGTGCTAAGTACTTATACTCGCGTCCTGTTTTGATTACTGAGTTGAACCAGTTGACCAGGAAGTTCCATGCTGAGGTTGTACAGCTAGAGAAATATATTTATAACCCAGGGAGCACAGAACACCAACTACCCAGGGAGTCACCAGTATGGACTAGTGCTAAGTACTTATACTCGCGTCCTGTTTTGATTACTGAGTTGAACCAGTTGACCAGGAAGTTCCATGCTGAGGTTGTACAGCTAGAGAAATATATTTATAACCCAGGGAGCACAGAACACCAACTACCCGGGGAGTCACCAGTATGGACTAGTGCTAAGTACTTATACTCGCGTCCTGTTTTGATTACTGAGTTGAACCAGTTGACCAGGAAGTTCCATGCTGAGGTTGTACAGCTAGAGAAATATATTTATAACCCAGGGAGCACAGAACACCAACTACCCGGGGAGTCACCAGTATGGACTAGTGTTAAGCACTTTTACTCGCGTCATGTTTTGATTGCTGGGTTGAACCAGTTGACCAGGAAGTTCCATACTGTGGTTGAGTCTGGAAGGCTGACCATAGATATAGGATTGAAGTGGGTCTGTCAAGTACAAAAAATAGGAAAGTATTTTTTCCTTGTAACTCCGTGATAAAGAAATATATATTTCCGACAGTAAGTAGCCAACCGTCGTACCTCAGTTAGAGAGAAGCTCTGATAGATTCTGCCGGGCGACAAGATAAATATTCCATAATCGAGTGGGGAAAACACAAAATAAAAAAAGCTTTTAGACATTTTAAGAGAGAAATATATATTTTTATTTCGTACAAATTTCCAAATTATCATCTGAATTGTTTCTATAGGATGAATAATTCAAGTTTCCCCCCCACCCCCTTCAATAAATCCATTATTTTGGGGGGGCTCGGGGCTGACTTTTTTACACCAAATATTTTATCAAGTCTGCATCTAAAATTCAGTCCTCTTCACTTTACGGAGAAAATACGGCAACATTTTGTTATTCTTTGCAAAAAAAAATTGGAAAGAGAATTCGAGGAGGTTAAAGAAAGGTCACTTATAAAATCTTTTAAGAAAATCTTGTGTGCTTGGCACCTGCATAAAATTGTAACCTGGGGCAAGTATGTCGAGACCATTTTTATAAAGAACTATATATATAGCGCCTTTAAATTTTATATCCCGCCTCTAGTTAGAAACCCTACAAATAGCTTTTTAATTATCCTAATTTATCTATATGTATATGGTATTTATTAGGTGTATAAATAAGTTGTGAAGTTTTTTTTTTACTAAACTTGGAGCTTTATTGTGAAAAATTGGTTAGACCTTTATTGTTCAAAGTATTGTCCGTCGCTAGCCACTACCTTTTCCCATCTTTCTGGCAATTGACGGATCCCATTGCGGAAAAAGGCCGGCTCTTTGGCCGCTATCCATTCATCGATCCATTTTTTTACTTCATTGTAATTGGAAAGGTGCTGGTCAACCAGGCCATGTTGCATCATAGTTTGTTCTAGAAATTATATTTGAAAAAAAAATAAAATAAAATTTTATATAATATATATATATATATAATGAATACAAAATTATATACATATTTATTTATTGCTCATAAAAAACGATTTTAATGTGATCTCAAGTTTTTCCAAATTCGTGCTGTATTCCTAAAATCTTCAATTCAATAACATAGTGACTTTATCAGCATTATTCCCTTGATGCAATCAAACAAAGATTCCTTATGATAGATTTAATTTCAGGTAATTGGTGATTTTTCTCGTCTTCTCATACCGCAGTTACAACAATGGCTTAACAACAATTGATAAAGAGCTGTGGAAAGTACAAAGGTAGACCTCATTAATTGGCGATGGTGCGTTCTACAAAAGAACTACAAGTAGATATTAGTCAAGCGCAGTTGTTGACGTTAATGAACTTTGGAATGACTTTTGATTGGATTACGGGCTTATTTGATTTATTCCGGACACAGGGACTGCATTAAAGTTTAAAACAACAAGATGGCCGTCGTGGTAATTGCCCTCACTGAATATTTCATTTCCCTGGATAACGGCAATTCCCAATTAAATTTAAAAAGGGATTCCATTAATAATTACGCGACGGAAAGCAAAACAGAAAATTCGCTTAACTTTGTCGATCTGCATTTATTAGTGCAAAATTAGCATGGCCCAATTAGGATGCGCCAATTCCCTTTGTACAACATCTGTTTCCTAATTAAATAAGCCGTGTGATTTAATTTCTTGTCCTTCCTCTGCTAAAGGAGGTTTCCTTCCTAATGAATTAACACTCAGTGGCTTTGTCACCAAGTTCCAAGACCGTCAAATCATCAACGACACGACTAGAGATTTAATGCTTCCTCTTTTTTTCCTCCTCCACAGCCATTTCTGACATTTCCATTTTAACCTAATGGTTCAGAGAGAGGCAATTTAACGCCAAAGTTTAAAATTCCAAATCTGCTCGCGTGCCGCTTCAGGTACATTATAATTCAACATTAGTCCAGTAGTGAGATGTAAATATTCTCCCATTGTGTGTTTGCCTCTAGTTGGAGATATACATGCGGAATTTAAAGCTTCTAAAGAAAACACTTTAGCTTTGTGTAGCATAGACGTGTATTTATATATATTCTACGGCTTAGTGAACGAGGTATACTTAATATAAGTCAATATTGAGAGCTATACATACCGACATTGTGTATGACGTTTAATTTTCTATTGATGGCATCTCTATAATTGATACTCAATCTAATACACATGCGCATTACAACCTCTTATATTTTACACAAAATGCAATATGTAGAGATCAACTTTCGATTACCATAACTATAAGATTATAAACTCAAAAGGAGCTTTTTTTCTATAGAGCATGTTTATATCGCTAGCTTTCGTTCTCAACGGGCGTAAAGACAAGGTGTGATGTGTGCAATTATATAGACGTACATTGAGAGCCAAGATATATACACATTTGTAACTCAGGTAGAATTATAAATTGATAAATAAACCAGTTATGTAAATCCTTGTATTAAAATCAGTTGAGAAATAATCAAATGAGGGATGCATCTGAAATAGAAAATTGTGATTCATGGCCATTACATTAATAAATGGTAAATCTCCAGGATTTCTATTTTCTTGTTGATGCCATGTCGTTCGAAAGATAGAGATATAAACATGTTCTATAGAAGAAGCTCCTTTTGAGTTTATAATCTTACAATACAAAATGCAGTTTATAATATATCTTGAGTATATAGGATACATTGACCTGATTCTGTAGATACTCTATCATTCGTTATAATGGAAGAAAGTAAAATTGAATTTATACATAAAGTTGTTTATATTCTAATAATCTATATATGTGTGGCGACCACACTTTGTTTCAGCGAGCGCGAACTGGGACAAAGCTTCACTAAACATACGGGCAGTAGTGTAACGGCGCAGCTGAGAGAACACCTGACTACGCATGCGCGAGCGGCATCCCGGACTCTGGCCACGCGCGTCATCAACAACAAGGCTTGCTTCAAACGGCCGTTACTTCTTTTCTCTTTATATACACTGTATAACAAAAAATCGACGCACCAAGAATGAGTTGTCAGATTAGGACAAATATTGGCGTATGTAAAGAGCATGTATAGGGGGAAAAACGATTAAAATTTCAGAACAATTAATTGTTTTATTTCAGAGTTTGATCGTCACAAATTGAGAATGTCAATATGTCGTTGGACCCCCCCCCCCCCCACTGGCCTGGATGCAGGCTGCTACCCGGCGTGTCATGGACTGATAAAGATTCCGGATTGCCAAATTCTTGCCAAATTGTCTCCAACTATCGGGCTAAATAGTCAACATTCCGGGATGGTTGCAATCGCCTTCCCATCACGTCCCAGATGTGCTCTATGGGCGAGAGATCAGGCGACCTTGCTGGCCACGGAAGAGTTCGGCAAGATTGAAGACAATCCATAGTAACACGTGCCGTTTGTGGCCGGGCATTATCTTGGTGAAAAGTAAGCCCGGGGTGATGTGAGAGGAACGGCAACAAAACAGGCCGTAGAATGTCATATACGTACCGTTGTGCTGTCAGGGTGCCAGGAATGACTATCAATGGGGTCCTGCTATCAAAGGAAATGGCACCCCAGACCATAACGCCTTGTTGTGGACCTGTGCGGTGTTCGACAGTAAGGCCAGGATCCACACGCTGCCCAGGACGTCAGTCGTCAGGACACAGTAAGAAACGGGACTCGTCACTAAAGACTATACGTCCCCAGTCAGCGCAGTTCCAAGTTGATCGCTCCCGACACCACTGTAGTCGGACTTGTCGGTGCACGGGTGTGAGGGGTAGGCATCGTAACGGTCGGCGAGCTCTTAGATTCCGCTCTTTCAGTCGCCTGTTGATGGTCATTTTGTACACTTGTGTGCCGGTCACACGTTGGATGTTAGATAACGTGGATTCCGGTGCTGCGACAGCCATTCTGACAATTGCTCTGTCCTCCCGTTCTGTTGTTGCCCTTGTTCGACCGCTGCCGGCCTGACGTTGCATACTTCCGTTGTTGACCCACTTTTGCCAACATCGCCTAATAGCCGCATCACTTCGACACAGATGTCGCGCGATTAGTCGATTAGACCAACCAGCCTCTTTCAATCCAATGGCACGACCAGTTTCAAACTCTGACATATGTTCGTAATGAGCACGAATCTTTCGGCGAGGCATTGATACAGTAAAAATAGGCGTACTGCTAAAATATTAAAAGGAAATTCTGAAAATCAGCTCGTGCCGCGCCGAATATTGAGTCTAGAATGCTCGTGCTGGATGCGCAGTTCAGATGCGCTGGAGCTCTTGCTTTGCATAAATCGGCCACCAAATTTCAATCATTTGAATGTTTGGTCGAAACCTCGTTGTATATGTATTTTCATATAAATCGGACAACTGCTTCTTGGTGCGTCTTGTTATAGAGTATATTTCTGGCTTTAAATAAAATAATTTATTTTATAAAAATAATTATATATTTTATCAGCGGCCTTTCCACAAGCCACACCAACACGCACGCAACCATCCCACATATTATTCTTTAGAAACATTCTTTTCTGTGTCGTAAATCTAACATCCAGCGGCACCCTGACCTTCAGAGCTGGGTCTTCGGGCGAGGCCTGTATGATGACACCCTAGCCAACCTGACGTCTACCAAGACCCACATCTACAAGTACCTTCTCAGCGTGGAACTGGGGAGGGTTCAAGAAGACCTTGTCTGGAGGAGAACTCTCTCAAGGTAGGGAAGTCTCTCTTACTATAGAAATTTGTACATATATACAACTATATATATTTACCTACATTTTATCTACCTTTTATTTACTTCTTAATTGTGTATTATCTTTTATTTGATCTTTCTTTCTCTGTAACAATTGATCAGAAGAATAAAAATAATGCTTGAATTGTCAATTAACTACAATTTTGTTTTCCAGTTGGTCTCGAGGACCACACCATCTCTTCAGCGTCGAAGTACGCGATCTACGGTAACCTCGTAGATCGCTAAATACATGGTGTTGCTGGAGATCCGCTGGTGATTCTCCACCAAACTCTGCAACGGTGGAAGAGACGCCATATTCATTGTATATAGTTGTGTATATATCTAATTATTATTTTAAATAATATTGCAGACTGTGTATGCTTTTGTATATATTGACAAGATGTCAATAAAATTCTGTTAATTGTCAATTATCTAACATTTTGTTGATAAATAATTGTATATAGAATTGTGTATTGATGGTCACTTTAAAACACTCTATAAATCGAGACCTGAGCAGAACCAGTGTCTGGTGTATGACTTTCTGAAAGCTGTACCAATGTAAGAATAGTGTCAAATAGCGAGTGACTTACCCCAGGCAATGTCTTGATGTTGTGGAGAGCGTTCTGGGCTTCAAGGGCCGCACGCCGACTGTAGAACGTCACGAAGCAGCATCCTGAAACCCACCATTTTCGCTCTATCAATACAAGTATTATACTTGTATGTAAAAATTGGAAACTATTATAGACGCGTATGATTCTTTTTTAAAATAAACAATTTCTACTGCCCTTACTGCAATGGAAAAATTAATGGGAGGGCCTTGCTCATCAGTGGTGAACCCTCCCAGCGGTTTCGTCATTTTAATCTACCATACCGCTGTTATATTGTATTTTTGGAACTTCCTTTTATAGTGATACTGATGCTAGACTCTTGGAATGGGCATTTTAGAACAAAGTAAAAGCTAATCACAATCAATATTAATAATAAAATCAATATACAAGAAAACATGATTAAGACAATTGAGCTCACAAACAGATAATCATTAGATAGTAAAAAGGCATATATTGGATTGAATAAAATATTTATTTGCCAATATTTCGACTGGCTGAACGCCAACCTTTATAGAGGCATTACATTTTTGTATTTACATATATACAAAAGTGTGATGCCTCTATAAAGGTTGGCGTTCAGCCAGTCGAAATATTGGCAAATATTTTATTCAATCCAATATATGCCTTTTTACTATCTAATGATTTAAGTATGGAGTCTCTATTTTCAGAACAGATAATTATGTATACAAGAATTTGTAAATTAAGTTTACTGTGCAATAATTTGATAAAGAGGTAGCAATCTCTCGAAATATTTTGAGAATTTTTATCTTTCTTTAAAGCTCCAGGTACGCCCTTTTATATAAACTTATTTGATGGATCGCCTTTTGTAAGGCCTAACGTACCCTTACGTAAGGGTAAATCCGAGGAAAAGAGAAACGTATATGAGTGGAGGTTCAATGATTATTCCGAATGGTGAGGAAAAGGGTAAAGAATATATCCCGGGAATAGAAGGTGGAATGAAGGTTTAAAGGTGATGAGTATAAATGGCAAGAGGTCGATGAAGTGGGGCCAATTTGAAGTCGTCAGAGTTGTCCCGCCGATAACTGGAGATTTATGGGCGGCCGATAGCCACCGTAATTACCTCGTACTACTTACTATCTTAGTACCGCTCTGATGGATCGATGGCTTGGATTTTCTTTTTTTTTTTAGAATTCAAAATTATTTTATTGACAATCATAATCAATTGATACATAAATTAATGGGAATTACAAAAATTATTGAGAGTTTAAAATATCGTAGTGGTGGTGTCTTGTCTATAAAATGTTCTCCGTGGAATGGGGGATGCCATTGCCCCGTTAGTCAGTCACATTTCAGAGTTCCCAGTTCACGGTTACCGTAGCAGCTCACTCACCGCACTACAGGGCAGTCTCTTACTTGTGCTGCTTCTCCTCACGTAGAGGAGGACTTCTGGGCAGATTGTTGTTGTTGTCGTGTCCAAAGCAGAGCCTTAGACGTCCCCATACATCTCTATCACAGCAATGTCCTCTATCTTGGGTGTGTAAAGCTGCTGTTCTGGGTCCATGTCAATTTTCTGTTGTTGTTGTGTCCAATGAAGAGCCTGAGATGTCTCCATACATCTCTATCACAGCAATGTCCTCTATCTTGGGTGTGTAAAGCTGCTGTTCTGGGTCCATGTCAATTTTCTGTTGTTGTTGTGTCCAATGAAGAGCCTGAGATGTCTCCATACATCTCTATCACAGCAATGTCCTCTATCTTGGGTGTGTAAAGCTGCTGTTCTGGGTCCATGTCAATTTTCTGTTGTTGTTGTGTCCAATGAAGAGTCTCAGATGTCTCCATACATCTCTATCACAGCAATGTCCTCTATCTTGGGTGTGTAAAGCTGCTGTTCTGGGTCCATGTCAATTTTCTGTTGTTGTTGTGTCCAATGAAGAGCCTGAGATGTCTCCATACATCTCTATCACAGCAATGTCCTCTATCTTGGGTGTGTAAAGCTGCTGTTCTGGGTCCATGTCGATTTTCTGTTGTTGTTGTGTCCAATGAAGAGTCTCAGATGTCTCCATACATCTCTATCACAGCAATGTCCTCTATCTTGGGTGTGTAAAGCTGCTGTTCTGGGTCCATGTCAATTTTCTGTTGTTGTTGTGTCCAATGAAGAGCCTCAGATGTCTCCATACATCTCTATCACAGCAATGTCCTCTATCTTGGGTGTGTAAAGCTGCTGTTCTGGGTCCATGTCAATTTTCTGTTGTTGTTGTGTCCAATGAAGAGCCTCAGATGTTTCCATACATCTCTATCACAGCAATGTCCTCTATCTTGGGTGTGTAAAGCTGCTGTTCTGGGTCCATGTCAATTTTCTGTTGTTGTTGTGTCCAATGAAGAGCCTCAGATGTCTCCATACATCTCTATCACAGCAATGTCCTCTATCTTGGGTGTGTAAAGCTTCTGTTCTGGGTCCATGTCAATTTTCTGTTGTTGTTGTGTCCAATGAAGAGCCTTATATGTCTCCATGCATCTCTATCACAGCAATGCCCTCTATCTTGGGTGTGTAAAGCTGCTGCTCTGGATCCATGTCAATTTCCTGCAAGGCTGCGGCCATTGCTGGAAATAATAATATGTTGGTAGGTGTTAGTTCCACACCAGGACAATTGTTGCATGTCCTATAGGTTCTTGTGCCATCTGGATGTATTGTCATTCCTTTGTAGTGTTTTGTTCTGAGTCTTGTTATAGTTTTTATCATTATTCTCTCAGAGTTTATTCAGCATATTTGATATTTTCTTATTTTTGTGTTTGGATTATTGTTTGTGTCTGGGCAGGTCAATTTAGTGAATAAATATATATAAAAAGCTGTTCAAAGGAAGGGAGGCTCCTTGTCCTCCTCCAGACAAGGACAGGATCTCTCAGTTCAATATTGATACAATATTTATAAAGACACGACTTGGCAGGCAACCAGAATGGTGTCGTCATCCAGGACAGAAGACCTGCAGGTCATGATGGAAAAAGGATCAATAAGGTAATCAACTTAGATGGATTAACCACTACGTGTGACTTCCAATTATCCAATGATCTCACACTAAGCAATAACGCGACATCTATACGAGGTGTGTAAAAAGTATCGCGACCTTTGTGTTTTTTTCAAAAATTATTTATTTATTCATGAATACCTATTTTGTTCCCTTCAAAGTAATCCCCATGAGATATTATACACTTGTGCCAACGGTTTTTCCAATCTTCGAAGCACTTCAAAAAATCATTTTTTAAAATCTTTTTCAGCTTCTCCTTCGATGCCGTCTTTATCTCGTCAAGCGTAGCGTAACGTCGTCATTTCATGGGCCTCTTCAGTTTAGGGAACAAGAAAAAGTCACAGGGGGCCAGATCTGGGGAATACGGTGGCTGCGGCATCATTAGTGTGTTGTTTTTGGCCAAAATGTCGCGCACAAGCAACGATGTGTGAGCAGGGGCGTTATCGTGGTGGAAAAGCCAAATTTTCTTCCTTCACAAATCCGGGCGTTTCTGGCGGATTTCTTCGCGCAAATTGCGCATAACTTGCAGGTAATATTCCTTATTGACCGTTATACCCTGTGGCAAGAACTCATGATGCGCCACGCCCCTGCAATCGAAGAAACTGTCAGCAAAACTTTCACATTCGACCGAACTTGGCGCGCTTTTTTCTGTCTTGGTTCGTGCGGCAGCTTCAATTGAGATGATTGAGCTTTGGTTTCCACGTCATAACCATAAACCCACGCTTCGTCACCAGTTATGACCCTCTGGAGCAAATTTGGGTCGTCGCGGACAGAGTCCAACATCTCATTAGCAATGTTCATGCGATGCTGTTTTTGGTCGCAATTGAGCAATTTTGGTACGAATTTCGCGGCGACCCGTTTCATGCCCAAATCATTGATAAAAATCGAATGGCACGAGCCAATCGATATGTTTAGGTCCTCAGCAACTTCTCTAACGGTGATTCGACGATTGGCCAATATCATTTTCTCCACTTCATTAATTTTTTTGTCTGTTGTTGAAGTGCTCGGGCGTCCGGCACGCTTTTCGTCGTTCACATCTTCTCGGCCTTCTGAGAACATTTTGTACCACCGATAAACGTTGCTTTGGTCCAAGGTAGCTTCTCCGTATGCCACAGTCAACATTCGGAATGCATCCGCGCACTTAATTTCGTTTTTCACACAAAATTTGATACAGGTTCTTTGATCCATTTTTTTTTTTAATAGGTAGAAATCGAAGACGATCCAAAACACCTGCAAGCAAAGCAGCTGTCAACAATTAAGTGAACATTCAAAATGGCCGAGCTTGTCGGCATAAGTGAGAGACATGAGTACCAACATAAAGCCACAAAAACATCGTATTTCGAATATACGTAACCCGCGAAAATTCAAAAGTCGCGATACATTTTGAACACACCTCGTATATATAAAATGAAAGGATTTCAAAACACGAATGTTTTTTTATACATAATACAAACTTCTACTGTCCTTACTGCGATGAAATAATATATTGGGAGGGCTTGGTTCATCAGTGGTGAACCCTCCCAGTGGTTTCGCCAATTTAATCTACCAGACCACTTCTCAGAGCTCTAATACTGTATTGGACGATTCTGCTTATATACGCAGCACTGAAGGGAGAAATCTCATAAATGTGCTGCGTATATAAACAGAATCGTCCAATACAGTATTAGAGCTCTGAGAAGTGGTCTGGTAGATTAAATTGGTGAAACCGCTGGGAGGGTTCACCACTGATGAACCAAGCCCTCCCAATATATTATTTCATCGCAGTAAGGACAGTAGAAGTTTGTATTGTGTATAAAAGAAACATTAGTGCTTTCAAATCCTTTCATTTTATATATCCAATAATATCATAACCCACCGATACCTATTATACAAGATTGTCCCAAAAGTTCGTTAAAACTAGCAGAAATTGTAACCAATAGTATTCGCCGTAATATATATTGTCTTTGTATTATATAACTTGGATAATCCGAACGCCATTAATTCCAATATTTATCTAGGTCCCTAGAATTTCCTATAACAAAAATCCGTTTTTAATTCGAATTTTTGGATATTTCGATTTTATATTTGGTCCCTTGAACTTCGAATTATCCAGGATCGACTGTATAAAGTAATTGTCACAAAGCGCCATCTATACACATATAATGAAAGGATTGAAGCACGAATGTTTCTCTTCCCAATATATTTTTTCATCGCAGTAAGGGCAGTAGAAGTTTGTATTTGTATATATATAAAAGAAACATTCGTACTCTTTAATCCTTTCATTTTATTTATAAAGTAATTGTATTATGTATTATTATATATCCGCCGTAATAATATTATTCGCCAAGTAATAAGAAAAACAACTCTTTAAGAAAAACACGAACTTTTGGGACAACCTTATAATTGCATATGGCGAATTAAAACTCTTTCTAGGTCATGTACAAGGTGTGTCCAATAAATAATGAGACCGGTCAAAAACAAAGAAAAAATTAAATTATAATTTTTTTTTTAAGTCTAGTAAAAAAATAGAAAGCTTCAACTACACTGCGGTATATCACATCACTTGATTGCGCGCGCAGTCGATAAATTGTAAGCTTGTAAAAAGAACGCCTTGCCTAACAACTTCTAATTTGTAATGGATAGAAAATTCGAACAACGAATTTGTATTAAATTTCGCTACAAAATTGGGAAATCGGCTTCAGAAACTTTAGATTTGTTGAAATTGGCATTTGGAAATGAAAATGTAAATAACCCCACCACATTTAGATGGTTTTCACGATTTAAAAATGGAATGGAATCGGTGAAAGATGAGAAGCGTGTTGGACGTTCAATTCTGCACAGGAACCCCGAAAAGGTGAGCCAAATTTCAAATTTGATAAAAGAAAATCCACGAATAGGGTTAAGGGACATTGGGAAGAAACAGGGATATCAAAATCATTAGTTGGATCGATAATTAAAGAAGACACCTTAAAAATTTGTCCCTAAAATGCTCACAATCCAACAAAAGGAGAATCGCGTTGAAGTTGCCAAAAAATGCTTGAAATGGTGGAAGAAAATCCTAATTGGGAAGAAAAAGTAATAACTGGAGACGAGACATGGGTTTACAGGAATGACCCGGAAACAAAACGCCAATCCATGGAGTGGAAAGGAAAAGATGAACCAAGAACGAAGAAATCCCGACTTTGCAAGTAAAAAAACAAAGTCTTATTGGTCACGTTCTTTGACATAAAGGGAATTGTGCATTATGAATATCTAGAGGAAGGTCAAACAATCAATAAGGAGTCTTATTTAAACATTATGAGACGTGTACGTGAATCAATTCGTCTGAAAAGAAGTGAAACGTGGAGTTCCAAAAATTGGATTATCCATCATGATAATGCACCACCACACACCGCTACATCTGTACTGACTTATTTGGATAAACACGGCATCCAAATACTTCAACACAACCTCCCTATTCCCCAGACCTAGCTCCAAATGATTTTTTTTTCTCTTTCCAAAACTCAAAATGGCTCTAAGGGGAAGGAGATTTGACACTAGAGAGTCCATGATAGCGGATTCGAAAAAGGTCTTGAAGAACATCTGGAAAGATGCCTTTTCTAAATGTTTTAAATCATGGGAGAAGAGATGGAATTATATATATATTTTTTGACCAGTCTCATTATTTATTGGACACACCTTGTATATGTAAAGCTATATGTTGTTAAACCTTTGGAATGAAGATTAGTTAAGTTATACATCATGAAATGTGCTTTTACATTGTACATTTATATTTATCATAAAGCAAAGTAAATGCCAGCTTACATGCATATATATATATTTTTAATATCGCTAGTACACATGGTACAGGCCATGATATTCATGGTGGGTAGAAGTTGTCTACTGCTTTTACTGTAAGTGCACCACATGTCTACACATGTGAAAAGCAGTTCGACATTTGCTCTTACAAATGTGCCAGAGTCCCGTTTGGTTACTTGCCCTCGCTGGTGGGGTTGGACATTTGCAAGAATCAGGGACCATTGGAGCTTTTTTTATTTAAAAAAGTGTCCAGTGCGGGATTCGATCCCGTGTCGTAGAGGTCGAAAACAAAAGGTTTAGATCATCCTTCCACCGAACCCCGCACATGAATATTTAAGTATAGGAAAAAACTAAGGATTGCCCGTTTTTGTGGAATTCGGGTTCAAATTACATATGTAGATTTAATAGAGATCATTTGCGCGAAGTTATATACAAAAACTATATTATGATGCATTAGCTTAATATTTAAACTGGCGAAACCGCTGGGAGGGTTCACCACTGATGAGCCAGACCCTCCCGTTAATGTTTCCATTGCAGCAAGGGCAGTAGAAATTGTATAATTTTAAAAAGAATCATACGCGTCTATAATAGTTTCGAATTTTCATACAAAAACTATATTACCTCGCATGGTAAATGTCGATTACAACGATTGGTATATTTGTCGATGAATAAAAATCCAAACATACATATACGAACAGAAGTTTCAAAACTTCAAACACCACTATATACAAGATGTAACAAAATGTTGATAAAATATTTACTTTCCCCCCTTATAAAGTAATCCCAACAGATTTCTGGATGAGTTGGCGCCAGAAAACTTAGCAACCACTCGAAGAACTTTAGTTTTGGTTCAATTCACGCGAACTTTTACAAGTATCCGGATCGAATATCTCACTATAGTGACGTCTAGCCCGCTCCTTTATCCTGGGGACAGTCATCTCAATTCATTCATCTTCGTATGTATATATATATACCTAGAGCACATTTTAGCTCAGGGGTCGGTGGAAGGATGGTCTAAACCGTTGGTTTTCGACCGTTACGACCCGGGATCGAATCCCGCATTGGGAACTTTTTCTAATTAAAAAAAATGCTTCAATGAGCCCCGATTTTTGCGAAGGTACAACCCTACCAACGAGTGCAATTAAACAAACGGTGCTAGGCCACATTTTTAAGTGTAAATGTCGAACTGCTTTTCACGTGTGTAGACATGTGTTGTACTTACAGGAAAAGCAATCGCCTACTTCTACCCACCATGATTATCATGGCCTGTACCACATGTACTAGGGATAATGATTTAAAAACACACATTCAGACAACGGGTCAATAAAGACAGACGTTTCTAAGTCTCATTAAAGTTTACCGTAAGGTAAATAATATAAAGAAATATAACCCTTCTCCGGCCTCAATCCTTCACTTGGTATTGGAACTAGGCGAAGCCAAACTAACCTATTGATGTACTGAACTAGTAGTGTTTTTTAATAAAAGAATAATATTTTAAAATAATGTTACATTATAATTTTTATTGAAGATTCTTTAAGGATTACAAGTCGTTTTGAGGCACAACTTCACCTATACATAATTGAGTTTTCATATTTCTATATATAAATAAAGACCGTGTGTTTTTTACATGAATATATTGCTGTATAAAGTGAAAACCTTATAAATAAAACTGGAGATACAAAAATCCATTAAAGCTCCAGAATTAAAACTGTACTGGTGGCGCCATCTGTATATTGATCTACAGAAGTACTCTGCACCAAGTTTCTAATCACAAAGAGGATGAAATTCGAAACGAATATGAAGATGATTGTGGAAAGGGGGCTTCGCTCATCAATGGTGAATATTCTAACAGTTTGACTATTGCATCTAAAACTTCTTCAACATTCGCATTGTTTTGAAAATTTACCATAAAAGGCACTAAGTATCTTGAATATATATTTTTTAATTTTCCATTTTTTTAAATTG
Source organism: Cordylochernes scorpioides (assembly GCA_030710605.1). Taxonomy (NCBI): domain Eukaryota; kingdom Metazoa; phylum Arthropoda; class Arachnida; order Pseudoscorpiones; family Chernetidae; genus Cordylochernes; species Cordylochernes scorpioides. Next base: position 50,111,478 of record CP092870.1, read on the forward strand.
TAGACATGCTTGGCCTTCTTCTTCAACATTAGCATTGTTCATTCTTTTTATATCGTTTGCATCTGAAGTTTATTCCTAGTGATTAGGTTTAATATCTGTATAGAGATATATATTTGATATGTGTACATGCGTAGAAGTATATATTTTTTTCAATTCTGGTACCTAATATGCGAAAAGGAAAATTAATACATCTAAAAAATTACACTTTTATGTGTTAGAATATTACCTTAAATTTTTTATCTTGAAGATAAATAATAATGAAGGAATATTTTACAGGAAAAGTTAATACCTGATAAGTATTTAAACGGAAATTTATATTCGGAGTAAAATAGAAAACAAGAAGACACGGAGGCAAATATAAGGTGGTGGTTCTATAATGAAGAAAAAATAACTTTACAAGGGAAGTTAATTTTATAAATTTATAAATTCAAATTGCCATCTATCGTTAAAACTTTTAACAAATAAATTTACTGGCAATGTGTTTCTTTTCAATAATATAATCAAATTTTTAATACAATATAATGCGGCTTATGATTGAAAAAGAAAACGATATTTGAAAATTATCCCGCATGTGTTTCTTTTAAACGAAAAATCTAAATTTATTTTAAGGATAAATAACGATTATTTCTAACCTAGTCTCTGCAGACATTATTGCAATGGTATCAGTTATTGAATGGGAGGGTTTGGCTCATCAGTAGTGAACCCTCTCAGCGGTTTCGCCAAATTAATCTCCAGACATCTCTACTACTGTATTGGTTTGGTTTGCTATATACCCTGTATTTTCTATGGAAGGCAGCTTAGGGGTGTTTAGTGAACCTATGGACATAAGCTTATAGGTCTATAGAGGTACATACATATAATTTCAAGGTATTGCATCGAGCAAAGCACTTCCACAAATATGGCTTCATAACAAATACATATTAATAAATTCAATTGGAAAGTTAATACCTAATAAGTATTTATACATTCGTTGTCAATATTTAAACGTAAATTGATATTTGAGAGTAAAATAGAGAACAAAAGACACGGAGGGGGAAAGTTCTATAACAAGGATCTGTAGAAAACTGCTTCTCTACCGTCCTGCAATCTTCTTAGCCCTTGTTGCGGTAAGCTGTAGCCGCCTAATCCTCTCTATGCTGGTCGCTTTATTGGTAGTAGGGAGAAATACCAGTCTCTACTGGAAACCTTTCCTTTTTGGCTGAATATTTCTCACTTACAACAATCAAATATTCTCTATGAACAATATTTATGCCGAGTTTAACTTGCTAAATTTAATTAAATTCCTCCCCCCGTGCTGAATCTGCAGACAGACTATCGCTAGATGGCGTGAGACTGGTTTTTATAAATCGAAACTATCACGAGAAATTGATAAAAATGGCAGTTCCTGATTGTGTAACTAAAAGTTGATGTTGGCTTGCGCCATCTATCGGAATAATCGTTGATTTATTATTATTCCATGTTGCGAGCTAAGACTTCCCTTTTCTAAAATCGAGCGGAGTAATCACCAACACTTCCAATAAATTAATACTTTTAATTTCCTTTCTTAAATAACTCATTTACATCATTTCAAAAACCAAATATATACATGCAAAGTAGCCCGGTCATCTGGTCAAATATAAAAATATGTTAATCTATGAAAAACAACTTATAAAAGAGCTAACATTCCAGATTTCCGATAGATAGCGCAAGCCATCAGCAACTTTTAGTTACACGATCAGATAATTCCATTCCTCTCAATATATTCACCATATCCAAGTACAAATTCACTTGTGTACTATTTTTCATATTTCGAGAGAGTTTCTTCAAAATAAAATATTTCCTATTGACTCCCCTATTACTTTAACAATAAAAATATTGGGAGTGCCTGCCTCATCATTTGTTTATTTATTAAGATTCCTTTCTTATTTTTATTTTATTTCAATTTAAAGCGGTATGTCCCCCTAGGGACACTTGCGCTGTCATACATATATGCCTTTACATTTGTCTATACATATATATACAATAATTTTAGTCCGTAATAGAATAGTCATATGATGTTAACAATGAGAAAGAGAGAAAAAAGAACTGTGTACAAAAGAAAGAAATGTCTGGCAATATGTACAATCAGCATAATATAAAATATCTGTTTCTTAAAAGATATTTGTTGCTATATAATTTAAAATATATCTACGAAAGGAATTGAATTTAATATGTTTATTTACTGGAAATAAAAATACTTGGATCTGTTACTATTAAATTATTGTCGATTCTGTAGACTTGAAAAACAGGAGAATCTAGTAATAATGTATTGAGGTTTGTTCCTCATGTCCACGAAAACAACTCGGGATTTCCACCTTTCTACTCACAGCATAAAATATTACTATATTATAATGAATAATTTTGAAAATAGAGCAATCCATAAATAAATCTTTAATTAAAAAGGCATATATTGAATCAAAATATCATTTATTTTACCAACATATGCCTTTTTAATCAATAATGAATAATATTTGTAAGTTTGTTTGAATGTCAATAGAATGAAACGGGTTGTATATATAGATGAATTTTACTTTCTAGAAAATTTGTAATAGTGAAAATTTTTGACCCACTTAAATACTCAGGATAAATACTTTAGGAATTCATCTATCGAATTTTTCCAATAACTGGGAAATACCTTGCGGTTGGGACATTTTTTAAGAAACAGCCCCAAGGAACATAAAAACTAAAATCTCTATTAAATAGAAAGTTTTCAAAATCTCGTAATGTTAGAACCATTCAATATATGAAAACATATATGGTTGTAAATATCTTTCCGTCATCATATTTCCCGTGAAATATTTCATCAGAAATACATCAGGCATAGATGCTTATGGTCTCTTTTGAAGTTTGAACTAAGTCAGTTGATGTCTTTTTTTTTTAATTCTCTACTTGTATATGTTGGTAGCTAGATGTTTATATACAGGTATATATTCAAAGAATGAGAAATATTAATAAATCGACGCACGAAGAAAACATTATGCAAATTGAACAAAATTTGATATGCAAAGAGGTTTCGAATGAACAGGCATTTATTCAATTTTAGAGATTGATGAGTGAAGGTGTAACGCTGAAGCGCATATTAAATGACAAAATGGTATTTAAAAACAAAAAAGACATATCCTGACAACGAGCACATGTGCTTTTTATATGGAAGAGCGCCATCTAGCGGAACAGAAATCAACTAAACGTTGATATAGACTTATCCCTGATATTTGGCCAACCCATTTCATAAAAAAAAAAGCCAACCACGAACGGAAAATTGGAAAATATAAATCATAATATGTTTACGAACTTTTGGGACAACCCTATATTTAATTTTTCGAGAAATAAAAAAAAAATAATTTTAATTTTCGAAATTTTATTTCAACTATAAACATTTCATTTATTACAAAATACATTTTTAAAATCAATATTGGTTTGGCAAACATTCCCTCAGGGATAATTCAGGTAGAACCGGGTCATTCGAATAGCGACCTTAAAAAAACGCTGCTCTATTTTATATCAAATTTTTGACCCTGTACCGCATTGTCAAAACTTTCATTTATAAAATAGACTAGCGGATGTACCCGGCTTTGCCCGGGTTTTACCCGAGTAAAGGTTTGTCTAACGAACATTTGTTAAAACAATTCTCTATAAACTTATTTAAAAAAAAAAAGATATATTTTGATAATTTGAAACTCGTAAATTTGAATCTCTCGATAAAGTGATCATTTTTTCCCGGTCCCTGTGTGCCGTGTCATCCTGAATTTTGTCTTTCCTAATTTTCTACATTACAAAATCATCGTTTTATCTAGTGAACATTTTTTCCCGGTCCCTTGAAAAATACTCGATAAGTTGAATAAAATCATGGTCGTTTATGGAAGATGGACGAAGTTCCCGGAGGTCATCTTGGGCAAGCCCCCGCAAGGCTTTTTTCTTGTCTACTTGGCAAAGCTGTGTCACCAACTCTGCCCCCGCGCGCCAGGACCTCTTGACCCCTCTGATTGGTCGGTGGGTACTTAGACTGTCCATCCGGCCGGCGGCCGGACGATTACATTCTCTCGACAGGGGGTGGGGCAGACCTAAGCCTATCTCCGTCGCAAGGTGGCGCTGCTTGCGAGTTAAAGCTACAAATCTGCAAATAACTCTAAAGATATTCAAGATATTCAAGAAATTATTTTTCGAAAACCTTTCCGGGGATATACCTAATAATATCCCAAAATTTCACGGCGATTGGATGTATGGTTTGTGAATCTATAGAGTACACACACACAGACAGACATTCATTTTTATATATATTTTTATATATAGATAAAATGCGAAAGAGAAAACCTGTTTGTGAAATAATAATAGTTTATGAAAATCATTTTATAGTAAAAAATAGATCTGGAAATAAGGAATAATTAAAACTAATTTTCAAATATCGTTCTACAATCATAAGCTGCATTATATTGTATTATAAATTACTTTATGTAATATTTAAAAGAGGAAGAATATGTGCAGGGTAGCCTATGGACATGGCATCTGCCCGGTAAGCGGAACACTGTGGGTTCGATTCCCATCCCTGGACACTTTTATTTTTCCGTTTATCATTACTCTTCACAATTCATCCTTTCATACTTCATCCTTAAGGTTAGAAATAATCGTTATTTCTCCTTAAAATAAATTTCGATTTTTCGTTCAAAAGAAACACATGCGGGATAATTTTCAAATGTCGTTCTATCATTTTATAGAAAAATAGGTCTGAAAATAAGGCATAATTAAAACTATGTTTAAAATTCTAAAAGGCCACATGGAAATTGGCTATATACATTCATAGATTTTTAAAATTGCTTGATTTTTACGAAAAAAAATACTTTGTAATTTTGTAAACAATATTGTAAAGAAAATATATTTATAGAAGAATGCCGAAAACATTGCCTATACTAGAAAGTCGTTAAATGGAAAACTTGATGGATTCACACAGTAGTTTTGGTGTTTATACAATAAACAGATATGCAACAAACAAATTTACTTTTTTACATATATAGAGATATACTGTAAAGCCTCCTGTGAGAGCTTTTAATAAATACAGTTAAACCTGTCTATAGCGCATCCTCTAAATAGCGCCTTCCTCTTTATAGCGCCCGATTTTAAACATTAAAATGTAAACATTTTACATTAAAAGTGACCTGTCTATAGCACCCCCTCTCTATAGCACCCTATTTTGGTGAGTCCCAAGAGGGGGCGACAGGTTTAACTGTATATTATAAGCTTTGAGGTGTGACCACATTTTTTTTTATTATTATTCTGATATTAAATTTTAAAAGCTTCATCACGTGTCGAAGTTTTTACTAAATTATGAAATACGCAGAAATTAGGTATACTAATGTATTATATATTTGAATCAATAATTATAATGTGTCATGTAAGTAATGGAGTTACCTAGAAATTATTCAGAAAAGAAAAAATAAACAATATTAAGGTAAAGGTTTTCTTTTAATTTTGATTTTCGCAAGTTTTCAAGCAAAATATCTGCTCTTCAACGGGCATATACTTCTATGTACAAAGTTCATCTTGATATTGTACATAGAAGTATATGCCCGTTGAAGAGCAGAAATTTTGCTCGGAAGCTTGCGAAAATCAAAATTAAAAGAAAACCTTTACCTTAATATTGCTTTTTTTTGTTTTTCGAATAATGTGTTATATAAATTTATAATATTATGAAGAAAAGGTATAAACTATACCTAAGCTATCATAATATTTGACTCGAATACCGCCTAATAAAGTTCAATGTATATAGGAGAGATCCATTTTTCACACACCTTTCATCATTTATTCTTATTAAAGTTTAAAACATTAGAGCTGGCTTTCTTTCGAGATCCGTTCATCGAACGGGCAGGTGTTCTAGCATGGAATATTTAGCGAACAAAGTTTGAACGACATATATGAATACGGCATTGATTCGTGCCAGCGAGAAACATGATACCTTAGTGATAATGCACAATTTGGATTATAAACACAAGGTAATAAGACCAAATCCAAATAAATAAATAGTGTGTGACGTTTCGGTAACAACGCTGTGAGTTTATCTAAGTGAGTTTATCTTAGTAAACCATGGACAATTCATTATTAGACTAGAACACGAGCTCGTTCAATGCTCTCTATAGGTAAAATGTCGATTACATACAAATATGATACAAAGCTTGTTTATAGCGTTGTTTTTAAAGTTAGAGGTGCACAAACTCAAGAACTGGTATGAAGACGGAACAACACCACAACCCTATCTATTTTTTATTATTATTATCTCTAGTACACGTGGTAAAGGCCATTATAATCATGGTTGGTAGAAGTTGGCGACTGCTTTTACTGTAAGTGCTCCACATGTCTACACATGTGAAAAGCAGTTGCACTTACAAATGTGCCAGGGCACCGTTTGGTTACTTGCACTCGCGGGTGGGGTTGGACTCTTTCAAGAATCGAGAGCTATTGGAGCATTTTTTTTCTAATTAGAAAAAAAAAGAGTCCAATGCGGCATTCGATCCCGGGTCGTAGCGGTCGAAAACCAACGGCTTACACCACCCTTCCACCGACCCCTCAACCGTATCTATAAAAAATAGCAGTAAATTGTACTTCAGTAGCGACACCTGACTCCATATCGGTTTAAATATTTATTTTAATTCAACTTTAAAAAACGGCGATACTTTTGCTTAAAGAAACTTAGCTTGCCACATTATCGGCGATCTCGCGCATGCGTCCTACCGAACATTCGGCAGACGATTTGCTCCTTTCTGGCGTCTGCCAACGTATTAATTGATCACAGTACGCCGGACAAACGATGTTTGAACTGTGCACCTGATAGCTCTGAGAAGCAGAGGTAAACCAATTAGTAAGTGTATAAACCTGACACCATCTACCTATAAATTGAACTGTCTATCCACAGATGTCATATTGTCGAGAATGAGAACAGCTATGAGATACTGTCCCTCCCAATGAAGACAACAGCCAGAACGTCTGACCTCCCACAGACTCACTGGCATCAGCAACTGTCTCTGACGAATTTGACCACAGAAGGAACATCAGAATGTGTCTCAAGATGTTGAAGGTGAACTGATGAGATACAGGAGGGCCAACTTATTATGGCCGTCATGTATGCCTTAGATCAGGGGTCGGCAAACTTTTGAATCGGAAGAATCAAAAATTGCAATTTACAGAATTTCAAAGTTTTTAAAGAGCCACATTTCTTTTCTGCCAACAATAAATAGCACTGACGTAAATACCATTTGTGTGTGGAACTATATAAAGAGCCGCAGCTTCACATCCAAAGAGCCGCAGTTTGCCGACCCTTGCCTTAGACCATATCTTCTTCAATCCTTAAACATAAGAACTTATCGTTATTTTTTATGTCCTTTTTTACTCTTTGATACATTGAATTGAATACTAATTTATCATTTGCTACCAAGAATGCCTTAGAACTTAGATCTTCATTCCACAAACATAATAAATTATCGCTATTTTCTTTCTTTATAAACCGACTAAGGGACATATCATAGTGGCATATTTAGTCAGAGATATTATTATCTCTCCCAGAAGTCCTACTCTACGTGGGAGAAGCAGCACAGGTAAGGGACTGTCTTGTAGGGCGAAGTACGGTGGGTACCTTACCCTACAGGGCAGTCTGTGCTGCTTCGTGAGCCTCAAGCCGCTACGGTAACCGTGAACAGGGAAATGTGGCTGACCAACGGGGCAATGACACCCTTCCATTCAATGGAGTGGACAAGTCACCACCAAATAATTACAATACAATGTGTATCAAGTATAGAGTTTGCAAGAAAATCTCCAAAAATTGGTAAGCATTTATTTCTCGCGAGTCCATTGTTGTGATAGGTCTACATTTATTGGGAAAGTATATTTGCGATGCCAATAACGGAGGACATATCGAACGCCTAAGCCCTAAATCCCGCGGTGAGGGGATCCGCCCGCTTATAATCCACAAGGCCGTTGTCTTCCCATTAACCAACACATATCTAGTCGCTTATTGCTTCATCTTCTGAGCGCAGATGGCTTTCTAGTAGTACCGAATATTTCCCCCAATAATGAGAAGCAATAATAGAATATATAGAAGAGAATATATTGGGGAAAGACATCTCAGTAGCTTGCTAGAGAGAGGAGGACATTGTCATACTTCGAACACTCTTCTTTTAGCCTGATTATAACATCATGAAGTTTTAAAAATTGTCTATTGTCAACTACTTTTATAGTAGATAAATACATCCTTTATAATATCTTTGTACGATGTTTCCGATTTTTAAATGGCAAGGATTGATCACCATTTTTGCTGTATTTATGAAACCGATAATCTGTCTCTCTCTTTTATATTTATTCGTCTATTTATATTTATTCAAACTTATTCACTCATATTTATTCTCAATTTTATATTTAACCCTATATATATTGTCGCGCGTGACCCCTCCGGTTCTTCACGACTACGCCGCTCCCTCCTTCGTGGATCACCTACCCTGGCTCCGTGCTCTACCCTGCAGACCACCCAATGACCCTCTGAAAACCACCACTCAAGTGGATCTCCTTTCCCTCTGGCAGTATCTCTCGGCCTTACCACTGGTAGGGGGACACGAGAGACTTACCAGAAGAGTAGCTACAGTGATGTTGGCGAGAGATCACAACTGCAACAAATCTGCTAACACTCCTCTTCTATTTTCATCTTTAATCCACATTACATGAGAACTCTAATATCAATTAACGGGTATTTACAGTTATTGACATCCCAGAGCCAATATAAACGGATATTTACAACTATTAGCCCCAGGAAACAGGACCACAGCGACTCCCACACCAGTCCCAGACTAGAAATAGGATAAAGCGCCATCTATTGGAGGAGGTTGTAGGTGTTTGTAGGCTGATATACGTGAAAATATATGACCTTATTAAGCCATGCAGGTAACATGTCGGTCATCTCAGCTGTTAGCAATATCAGGCTGCTAAGATACAGTACGTCGTTCCGTATGACCGTTCTGTACCCATTGATTCCATATTCTGCTAACAGTCATGGGATCTCGACCTACGATATTAGCAATACTGCGGTACGATAAACCGAATTCCCGATAGGATACAAGTCTAGCCCTATCAAATTGAGAAACCTGTTCATAAGCATTTCTTACACGAGACACCACAACTTTTTTTTACAACAAAACAGCTTCTCAAATGTAATTCTTGTCTGAAAAACCTTCTGCACTAGTTCTTCAGCACATTTTAGGTGTCGCTACAGGCGCCTCATTTGCATAAATACGTTTAAATTATAAGCATTTACAAATCGAAGCATATCTTATTTTTATCGTGTAAATTTCACGTCTGTAGCATGTCGCCTTCTTTTTATTTCAACACATAAAACGCGATATCCCGGCTAGGGATAATTTACATTTTTAAACAGAAGCAGTTATAAACATAAATATCGTCTACTTGATGCAGCATTTTTTAAAGCCCCAGTACTGTGATGTTAAATACTTTACAACTCTCGAAAATTGATCAAAAAATGACCATATAAATATATAATCCAATCTACTCGAAGGCTCAAACACATTAAATGCGCGTGGAAGACCCGCTCATCGCCTGGACGAGAACACTCGCGCGCCGCGGATGCCTCCCTTCATCTTCCAAAATGTATAATTTTTGTACATATTTTAATCATCTACTTATTATTATATTTACTACTATTGCTATTACAACTCTCTTTGAGTGTACATAATTGACGAGATGTCAATAAAGTTGGTTTAATTGTCAAATTGTCAAACACATTAAATGGCAATAAACCCAAATTAAACTTTACAAATCTTTAATGCCGCTCGAATTTCTATAACACTTCATTTACAGCATATCACAGAATATATTTAAACAATTTTGACCAGAACTGGAGCAGCGGAAGATCGAAATTCTCACTATGATTATAAATCGATATCGTATCTATTGGATTGCCCAAAATTCCAAGGTTATATAAAGATGATCATTGTAGAATTGAATGACCTCATTTAAACTTGTTGAATTTAATAAAATGTAAAAATCCAAATTAAACTTTTCAAAGTTTTAATACCTCTCGAAATTCTATAACACTTTATTTACAGCATATCACAGAATTTTCTAAAACAACTTTGACCAGAAATGAAGCAGCGGAGGTCCAAGTTCTCATTATAGTTACAAATCGATTTCGTATCTATTGAAATTCCCAATATATAAGGTTATATACAGACGGTATAACCATTGTAGAATTGAATGGCCACGGTTCAACAATGCCTTTCGAATTCAATAATTAGAAAATACACATTTATAACTTCTTTTTATTTTATAATTTAACTAACGTCTTGTATATATCGGCTATGTGTGACTATATTGTGATGCAAATACGTTTAACGTTATTGTTGCATCAGTACGCCCTACATTTATTCAGAATATTCTATGATATTTAATATTTATTTAAAACAGATTATATACAAGGGTACCATTCCTTTTGATAGTTTCATTCCTTTTGTAATATTGTTATCCGGACCCAACGACATCATTATAAATTATAATTGTAAATGAACCCCTGTACCTAAACACCCCCCTCAGTATATTGTAAATATGATGATCTAGGTTGCTCTTTATGAGCGGCACCGAATAAACTTATTTGTAACTTGGTTGGATATCTTGATTGGTTATTGGAGCGAAAGAGGACCTAGACCAAGACTGTGGATCACGACCTACGAGGAAGACAACGAATAAATAAACACAATAACTTTAAAAGGTTATTTACTTTTCTTTATTTGATTTAAGTATGGAAACCCGTTTGGTGTATAGCACCAAGATGGAGAAACCAAGGTCGACGTCCCTGCTAAGCTGCAACTTGGTGCAACAATCTATCGCGCTTTGAATTAAAATAAACCATTAAAATACCTATACATGTTATACAGAAAGGAAGGTCTATGCATTGTATAACGTAACAATTCCCTGGAACAGAGCACTAATCAGGTATCATTTAATAACATCATGTCACATGGCAGTAATAAAGATATCAATTAATATTTAATAGCACAGCGGGCCTCTTTCTAGACCTATTGCTCTTATTTGGGATGCTTTTAGTCATAATTGCCCTCAGCCATTACCCAAATAGCTGCGTCCCTCGTCTACTAATGGAAATGTAGCTCGGCCAACTTCTTCTATCAAGATAGATGCCCGAGCTATTTTAAATATATTCGTCGGTTTAATATTAATGATATTTTTAATACAATATAATGCGGCTTATGATTGTAGAACGACATTTGAAATTATCCCGCAAGTGTTTCTTTTAAACGAAAAATATAAATGTATTTTAAGGAGAAATAACGACTATTTCCAACCTTAGGGATGAAGTATGAAAGGATGAATTGTGAAGGGTAATGATAAATTCCCATCCCTGGACACTTTTATTTTTCCGTTCATTATTACTCTTCACAATTTATCCTTTCATACTTCATCCCTAAGGTTAGAAATAATCGTTATTTCTCTTTAAAATACATTTCGATTTTTCATTGATATTTTTGTAGTACTTATTGATTCCAAATTTTCCTATATCTCTCTAACTTACTACTACAACGAAATCTTCATAATGTGATGTAGAAACCATGAGTAATATTTTACCATTTTATTTTATTTAGACTTAGAGCGCTATGTCCTTCTAAAGACACTTGCACTACAAAGGTAAACTAAATATCGAAAGAGAGGAAAGAAAGAAAGATATTTGAAATATGTACAAGAATTAGTATGAAAGTTAGTTAGATGAAAAGAAAAAAATATCAACACTAGTGAAATATGTACAAAGGGTTGGTATGCAAATTTAGTTAAATTAATCAAATTGTAAAGTATTGTGTGTATTCGATAAAAAATAATTTACATATTGATAATGATTTCGGAAAACATGCTGAAGCAATAAACGCTGATTTATTTTTATATCTTGATGAATTTACGAAAGTAAACGCTTTTTTGTTGTTGAGCTTATATAAAGTTAGAACTATACTGAGATAATATGTAAGCTGTATAGTTCTGGCTCTTCATACAAATATATTGTAGACCAAAACAAAGCTGTCTGATACCATCATAAACACATCTTTCGGCAAAGTTTTTAAATTAATATAATTCAGAGGAGAAAGTGGAAATACAGTATATAAATTTAACTTGTATATACACTGGTCCGCAGAATTAAAGGAACAACATCTTTTTTTCATTCATCTCAAATTTTATTGAACATTTATCAATGAAATTTTATACACAAATTTATTATTCCATTATTTATTAGAATACCCGAAATCAAAGAATTCTAACACGTATTTTATGCAAATTAGCCGGTAAAGCAATGATCTTCTTGCAGTCAGTGCATAAATATCTTGGATATTGTTGTTAATATGGGGTGTGATCGCCTTTAACTGATAGACAGGCTCTACATCGGTGACCCATACTAAGAATTAGGGAGTTTATCAGCTCCTGTGGAATCAACGCCCACTCTTGTGTTAAGGCTGTTTCTAGCTCATGAGTGTTTCTAGGAGGGGGTTGGAGGGATGAGATCCGCCGTCCTAGGTTGTCCCATACATGCTCAATGGGATTTAGGTCTGGGGATCGAGTTGGCCAATTCATCCGAGCAATTGCATGGTTTTGGAGAAAAGTGTTGACCACACCAGCCCTATGTGGGCATTATCATCCATTAGAAGAAAGTTTTCTCCCATTTCTAATGATTGAGGCATCACATATGCTGCCAAGATCTCGTCCCGATACCTTTGTCCAGTCAGGGTTCCTTGCCGAAAAATATGGAGTGCTGTGCGACCGCCCAAGAGAATTCCAGCTCAGACCATAAAACCTTGGCTTCTGTAGGGATCCCTTTCAACCATATTCCGGGGATTATTTCTGGTTCCTACCTCTCTCCAGAGAAAGACACGACGAGAATCGCTGTTTAGAGAGAATCTGGACTCATCAGTGAACATTACACGCCTCCATTCATCTGGATTCCAGGCGACATGTTGTCTGCACCAAAGTTTCCTTGCTCTCTTTTGAGGTGGTGTCAATGGCACACAAATTATGGGTCGTCGAGCATAGAGTTCTTGTGAAGCCTTCTGCGTATTGTATCAGTTGATACTAAGACTCCTGTAGCTGCATTGAGGTCACTTCGTAGTTGCGATGCTGTCATTATTCTATTGCGACGCACAAGGAGACTCAAATAACGGTCTTGATTTAACGTTGTGACCCTTGGCCGTCCTTGTCCGGGTGTTCTGGCAACATTAGCTGTCGTTTGAATTTTTTTTCCAAAGCCTTGAGACAACGTTTCTTGTCACTCCAAGCCATCTTGCTACTTCTGCCTGTGATTGGCCTGCTTCCATCCTTCCAATAGCTTGCCATTTTTTTTTTCTTGCGATAAATATTGCTTATAAGCCATGAAAACTTTAAAAAACAAAAAGGTTCAATAAAAATCTAGTGGAGCGTAAAATTAGGAAGCTTTGAGAAAGACTCAGGCATGTGATGGAGGCGGAGTCAACGCAGACGGTGGTATTTTGCATATTGGGAACAACTTTATTTGTTTTTCTGTTTTACATACTCTCTTAATTCATGGAAGCTTTTGAATATACCAAAACTTGATATACATATATCCTTTAATATAACTTTCTTTTTCTTAAACATGTGTTGTTCCTTTAATTTTGCGGACCAGTGTAAATATATATGTGTGTTATATAAAAATTATATTTTATTTAAAAATTATAACTTTAGAACAAACTACTCTGTAAAGTCGACGGCCAGATGTCGTGGCTTTCCCTATATAAACCTATTGTTGTTGTTTCCTGTTGGCCGGCTCTTTCTGTAGATATGTAAATATGTAATATTTTCTTTTCTTTATTCTTACGCCTCAAGTCAGGTAATACTTTCTCAAATTATGTATTTTATATTCCTTAAGATCTCAATTAAAGCTAATTCTGATCTAAATTATTTTTATTACCACGACTGCAATATCACAAGCATACTCATGTATTTAAAATTACAAATATATTCTCCCAATGAGTATGTTTTTTATTTAAAAAACGCTAGCTTTCAAGCGTTAATCGTTCTTCAACGGGCTTACTATAATATCGACTTTATCCCACCAGAAATATTTACAATTTTTAAATTACATTATTAAATATTTCTGGTGGGATAAAGTCGATATTATAGTAAGCCCGTTGAAGAGCGATTAACACTTGAAAGCTAGCGTTTTTTAAATAAAAAACATACTCATTGGGAGAATATATTTGTAATTTTAAATACCTTTTTCACAATTTTATCATGAAAACTCATGTATAACGAAAATTGCAATTATACCGCGAATGTTTCTTTTAAACAAAAATCGAAATTTATTTTAAAGATAAATAGCGATTATTTCTAACTTTAAGGATGAAGTATGATAGGAGATGAATTGTGAAGAGTAATGACAAACGGAAAAATAAAAGTGTCCAGGGATGGGAATGCTCATGTATCCTTAAACAACCTAGGAATATTCTACAAAACAAATTATCATAACATATATACAAAACGCACAACAGCTGATGTAAAAATTTGAACATCCAAAGGTTTCTACACACATTTTCTGTCTTAAATTTACTGTCAAACTGTATATATGATAGTCATTCAGAAGGTAATAGGGGGATTGAAATAGTATCAATTATATTGTCACGTAGGGGAGACACACATGAGGATGACAATTTACTTTGACATAACAATTGTCAACTTATTGAATACAAATATATAAAAATGCTTACGAACAAGACATCTTTGAATGCTCAAATTTAATGGTAAAATCAAAACATTCCCGAAATGCCCCAAATGCGATTTCCAACCAGCCAGTCCTGAACATCTATTGAATTGTATCAAATCCTCCAAAAATACCTCTAGGAAAACCCCAGGACTATAATAGAAAAGCTGAGACAATGGAACCTAATGGAGATCGTTTAAACGACTTGAGGAATAAACAACAACAACATATAAAAAATCCGAGTAACAAAATATCCTTATTAAAATATATAATCTATACTAATTTTAAATTTTTAAATATTATGTTACATGAAACACAAAGCTCCTTCTCTATGGAATCTGCGAACCACAGTTTTCAAATCTCATTGTTGATGACATGGATCTCATGTATTGCGGTTATGGTTTCCCTTAGATTCTTAGAGTGAGTAAATTACATTTCTCCCTGTACATTAAAGAAGATACAATAACTTGAATGATAATCATGGAGTTTCTTGTAGAGTTTGACAGGCGTATGGAATAATCCTTGATTATCCCTAGTACACGTGGTACAGGCCATGATAATCATGGTGGGTAGAAGTAGGCGACTGCTTTTACTGTAAGTGCACCACATGTCTACACATGTGAAAAGCAGTTCGACTTTGCACTTAAAAATGTGACAGAGCCCCGTTTGGTTACTTACACTCGCTGGTGGGGTTGGACTTTTGCAAGAATCGGGGGCGATCGGAGCATTTTATTTAATTTTTTAATCAGAAAATAGTGCCCAATGCGGGAATCGAACCCGGGTTGTGGTGGTCGAAAACCAATCATTTAAACCATCCTTCCACCGAACCCCCTGGAATGATCCTTCGTGTGTTCAGTAGTATATAACGGGCCTAAAATCCTGGCCGATTCTAAATTAAAGACGTCCTTTGAAGAGGTCCATCAGTCCAAGATAAAATACTCTTGCGGAGCCATTTGTCTTCCGGACAATGCCATCGACTTCTTTTCATTAACAATTTATTACTCTTTCCGCTCCATCGGCCAAATTGGCTTCTTTCAATATTGTCCTATCGCCATAATTAAATCTTTCCCCGTGAAATTAGCCGGAAACTTGGAGCTTGCAACCGTTTTTAACTTCTTCTCAGTATGGACATAATATGATGTTTTATATTTTAACGTTGTACTATCTCTCTTGAGTTTCAAACAAATAAGCTACCAAATAAATTCTCTGTGTTTATACAAATAGGCCACGCGGAAAAAAACTACAAATATCATTATATACTATGAAAAAGGCATCTTGCGCTGCCATACATGTATGCCTCTACATTTGTCTATACATATTTACAATAATGTTAGGCCTTAAAGAATAGACATATGGTATTAGAAATGAGAAAGAGAGAAGAAAACGAGAACAGACAACTGTGTACAGAAAAAAAGAAATGTCTGGCAATATCCACAATCAACATAATATATTAAGAAAAAGGCATCTCCTTACCGTGCAACTGAAAGTTGCTGATGGCTTGCGCCATCTATCGAAATAAATATCAACTATTCTCGCTGATTTTTAATTATTGCAGAATTGGCTAAATACCCATTCTTGATTAATCAAGAAAATCTAACCACGTACGTGTTTCGGGCTGTTGGCCCTCATCGGCGTGGTGCAAGCTGTACCTCAACGACCAAAAACCTGATGAAGGCCAACAGCCCAAAACGCGTACGTGGTTAGCTTTCTTTGATTAATCAAGAATGGGTATTTAGCCAATTCTGCAATAATTAAAAATCAACGATAATAGTTGATATTTATTCCGATAGATGGCGCAAACCATCAGGAACTTTCAGTTACACGATAAGGAGATGAATTTTTCATAATATATGCATCATATCCCAGTACAATATCACATTTGTACTATTTTTTCACATCATTATATACGTTTGGTTCTTTTTATCTGCCCAAGAATTTATAATTTCTTTATAATGTCCCTGAGATGTCTATGAATAAATAAATAATACATAAAAAATATATTTAATTTTTACTTCTTTGACACTCTTTTCTTTTGTGATTATCTTTAATGATATTATTAAAAGAATGCTTGCTTCAAATGTAATATTGGCCAGTAACGAAATGAATGACGCTCTGCCATCTAAATCATTCATGTTTGCGGTCAGGAGAGTTGTCTATTTTATTTTTATATTAAATTATAAAATATGTAGTTAATTTGTGTGAAATATATATCTACTTATCTACTGTGTATATATTAGGTGTACAAATAAGTTCTTGCGGTTTCTTTCCCAAAATTAAAGCTTTATTGTGAAAAATTGGTTAGGCCTTCACTGTTCAAAGTATTGGCCGTCGCTAGCCACTACTTTTCCCATCTTTCTGTCAATTGACGGATCCCATCGCGGAAAAAGGATGGCTCTTCGGCCGCTATCCATTCATCGAGCTATTTTTTGACTTAATTGTATTTTATCTCATAAATATTTATATTAGTCTTGAAGTGGGTCGTATTTTTATATTCCGATAATTTTAAAATCACAGATTCTGTGATGTTGTTGTGTCCAATGAAGAGCCTCAGATGTCTCCATACATCTCTATCACAGCAGCAGCAATGAGATTCTGTGATATATTGTATATATCGTAATATATAACTTATCATCATTCTGTTGTTGACTTGTAATTTTGGATTTTGCACCTACTCCTGTGTAATATAATAAAAGTCATTTATTTATTCAATAACGCCTAAAATCTATTTCTACTTTTTAATCAACCTAAATACACCTCAAAGTGTAAATAAATAAATGTAGAAAAGTGATTATTATGATCAGATATAAACATTAAGAAACGTCTGGGGATCCGTCACATCAGCCAAGACGACCTATGAGATAAGAAAAAGTAAACAAGGATGAAATGGCATAGGTTGGCGTGTAACCACGGCCTGATTAAGGAAGCCGGCGCTGTAATTAAAGGCAGGGGAAGTGAGATCGGATGTACAACGGGATGAGACAGTCTGGTGACAGCAGTAAGTGATCATGCAGTCCTGAGTAGGTTGGTCGGAGTGTCACTGTCCGTGGAATACAGTTCCCAGTCTTGGAGTGTACAGTACGTGGCGTGGGAGGGCAACGAGACTCCACTGACGGACATCTGATAGAGAGAAGCGAAGTGAATCTTCTTACTCAAGCCGAGTCAGTTCGCCTGTAGGAGCTGCAGCATTTGCGTGGGCTGAGAGCAAGTACCACTAATTGTACTCATTCCACTTAGGACTATTTGTGAAAAAAGCGCAAACGTTAGCTGCATCCCTGTGCGAATTTATGCATTTCTTTTTTTTTTCCACACACAGCTTTATTAAGACAACCGGTCTTATACAGATTCACCACAGGAATGAAACATAGATGGAGCTCCTATACTACAGGCAGCACAGAACCCAACAACAGCCCTCAGGTCCGACACATGTCCAGTGGCCACACCGTGCAATAGGAATCCATGCATATCTATTTAGGCCATCTATACTAGAGATAACCTAAAGGCGTCTGAGCCCCCACGTAACAACAACCTTACTACAAAAAGGTATAGACTCAGTATTTTCTCCATATTATACAATCCAATCTAGCATTAAGTTTACCAGAAATTTTCCTGGCATGTAGAAGATGGCTCTAACAGCCAAGTTATCAGGATTAGTTTTATCTTAAGTAAACACTTAGAGTAGTTCTATCGATAAAATGTGTAACAATTAAATGTATTGGCCATGTGTTTTTATCCAATATATAAATACATCAAATATTATATCTACAGACCGTACTGCAATAATTGAAGTTATTTAATGAGAGGGCTTGACTCATCAGTAGTGAACCCACTCAGCGGTTTCGCCAAATTAATCTCCAGACATCTCTACTATTGCATTGGTTTGGTTTGTTATATACCCTGTATTTTCTATGGAAGGCAGCTTAGGGAGGTTTAGTGAACCTATGGACATAAGCTTATAGGTCTGTAGAGGTATATATAATTTCAAGGTATTGCATCGAGCAACGCTCTTCCACAAATATGGTTTCATAACAAATATACAAGGTATGTCCCATAAGTTCCCGGACTGGGTCCATAAAAAAATAAATAAATGAAAAATGTAAATAAATTTGACAGTTTATTATAGAAAAAAATATCTGGCAACACGGTGGTACCAATATCGAGGCGGTACGTGCGCATGCGCCAAAGTTATTCTAATTTATTTAAAGGTTACACCTTGCGCTGCGGCGATTTTACGATGGAACAAAAATTGAAGCAGAATATTTGCATAGAAATTTGTGTGAAACTTCAAATATCAGCAACCGAAACTTTTAAAATCCCTAATAAAGCATTTCCCAATGACCCCCCAAAAAGAACAACTGTTTTTGAATGACATTCTAGATTTAAAGCTGGCAGAATTTCTATTGAAGATGATCCTCGGCAAGAACGCCCAAAATGTGCAAAAAATCACCGATTTGATGAAAGAAAATCCTCGAACCACTTTGCTGGAGCTAGAGCAAGACACAGGCATCTCTAAAACAACGATTGGAAGGATCGTAACCAAAGATTTGAAGCTCAAAAAGACTCCTGCAAAATTCATCCCAAGATTCCTCACTAATGAGCAAAAACTGTGTCGGCTTGCAACCTGTGAGAACATGTTGGAAATGACAAGAACGGATCCGGAATGGAAAGACAAGATAATCACAGGCGACGAGACATGGGTCTATGACTATGACCCTGAAACCAAGCGTCAATATGCCGAGTGGAGAGGTCAGGGTGAGCCTAGACCAAAAAAATCCAGGATATTGAAATCCAGAAACAAGGTGTTGCTGGTCGCTTTTTTGGATAACAAGGGCATTGTTCATCACGAGTATCTTCCTGCAGGCCAAACGGTTATTAAGGAAATGTATTTGGACATTCTTCGCCATCTAAGGGAAGCGATTCGAAAAAAAAATGCCAGAAAAATGGCCTAATGGTGACTGGATCCTACACCATAACAATGCCCGCCCTCACACAGCGCACTTGATGACGAGTTTTTTTGGCTAAAAACGGGAGAGAAATCCTACCTCAACCACCCTATTCCCCAGACATCGCACCAAATGACTTTTTCCTGTTCCCCAAACTTAAAGCAGTTCTAAAAGGAAGACATTTTGACACCAGGGATGACATAATAGAAAAATCGCTGTTGGCATTGAAGAGCATTCCAAAAGAGCTCTATAAAAACTGTTTCGACAATTTGGGGAAACGATGGCGCTGGTGCGTTGAAGCAAGGGGGGATTACTTTAAAAAGTTTTAATAATTTTTTTAAAAAATAATAACCTTTTTTTTTTTATGGACCCAGTCCGGGAACTTATGGGACACACCTTGTATATTACCTTTAAAAATAGACACTTCGGCCAGTTAAAGCTTTGATTTCTCAACGTTCAACAAATATACTTCAGGAGAGGTAAATAAATCATTTGGCAAGGTGTTAAGATTTACGAAAAATATATATTAGTAAATTAAATTGATAAATTCCATTGGTATCTATCGATAGAATTGGTAACAATTACTGGCAATGTGTTTCTTCACAATAAATGAAACAATAGTTACAAATTCGAAACTATTTTAAAAGCGTAAGCTTCTTTTTGACATTAAACAATTTCTACTGCCCTTACTGCAATGGAAAAATTAATGGGAGGGCCTGGCTCATCAGTGGTGAACCCTCCCAGCGGTTTCTCCAGTTTAATCTACCATACCGCTGTTATATTGCATTTTTGGAACATCCTTTTATAGTGATACTGTTGCTAGACTCTTGAAATGGGTATTTTAGAAGAACTATGGACATAAGCTTTGAGGACAGTAGAATTACATACAATTATAAATATATAATATGCTTCGAGCAATCGCTCTTCCGCAAAAATATAAGAGGAAGTTCCAAAAATGCAATATAACAGCGGTATGATAGATTAAACTGGCGAAACCGCTGGGAGGGTTCACCACTGATGAGCCAGGCCCTCCCCTTTAATTTTTCCATTGCAGTAAGGGCAGTAGAATTTTTTTAATTTCAAAAAGAATCTTACCATTTTAAAATAGTTTCGAATTTTGATAACAGATGGCGCGCAAATGCATCGTAATAGTTACAAATGTTATCGATAAATGGCAATTGTGAATTAATAATTTCTATCTTAGTTATATACTTCCCGGTTAATTTTACTGTCAAAGGTTAAGTAGTGTCTTAGATATATTCCCAATAAGCAGAGTTTAGCTAGCTGTTGTTATTCCGTGAGATGTATACTGCTCCATTTCCAGCTTCATTAAGCAAGTGTGGGTCGATGGTCTAAACTGTTGGTTTTCAACCGACCCGGGGATCGAATCCCACATTGGACAATTATTTCTAATTAAAAGAAAAAATGCTCCAATGACCCCCGATTCTTGCAAAAGTCCAACCCCACCCTCGAGTGTAAGTAACCAAACTCTGGCACATTTGTAAGTTCGAAAGTCGAACTGCTTTTCACATGTGTCGACATGTGGTGCACTTAGAGTAAAAGCAGTCGCTAGCTTCCCACCATGATTATCATGACCTGTACCATGTGTACTAGGGATAATTAAAAAAGGTATGCACGTACAATAGCAATAAACATGTATAAACACAGCGGATAAAGTGCCGTGATCTGAGGATGAAGAGGAAACGTGACAATGTGACGATATAGGGAGGTCTCAAAATGTCCTACTGGTAGGAGGGCCATCAATATAGCGGCGGCCAATTTATTGCTCTTTCTTCTTACTTCCATTGATCCCGCCAGGTGGCTGGCTGGATTGATAGCCTGGGTCGACTGTGTCAATGGTCAGACATCTCGCATTTATTCTTTCTAATATACACCTATATGAGAATTCGAAACTATTCTAGACACGTATGATTCTTTTAAAAATTAAACAATTTCTACTGCCTTTATTGCTATGGAAAATTAATGGGAGGGCCTGGCTCATTAGTGGTGAACCCTCCCAGTATATTTATAATTGTATGTATTTCTACTGTCCTCAAAGTTTATGTCCATAGTTGATTTAAATGCTTATATATTTCAAAGGTCTAGCATTAGTATCACTATAAAAAGAAAACTCAAAAATGCAATATAACAGCGGTATGGTAGATTTAACTGGCGAAACCACTGGGAGGGTTCAACAATGATGAGCCAGGCCTTCCTATTTACCAATATTCCAGTTGCCTAAACGCCAACCTTTATCAAGGTATTATAACATTAATATGTTATGATACCTTGAAAAAGGTTGGTGTTCAGCCAACTGAAATATTGGTAAAATAAATAATATTTTGATCCAATATATGCTTTTTTAATTAAACATATATACCTGTTCAAGACAAAGTTACTGTATATTTAGGACAGTGTGATTTGAATATGATTTCAAATATCAAAGATAAACCATATTATAAAAAATAGTACAAATGTTAATTTATAATGGAATAAGGTGGATAAATTAGGGAAGAAAGGCATTTCCTTATCGGGCAACTGAAAGTTGCTGATGGCTTGCGACATCTATCGGAATAAATATCAACTATTCTCGTTGATTTTCAATTATTCCAGAATCGGCCATATACCCATTCTTGATTAATCAAGAGTTGAGGAACAGCGTGCACCACGTTGACGAGGGCCAACAGCCCAAAACACATACGTGGTTAGTCTTTCTTGATTAATCTAGAATGTGTATTTGGCCAATTATGGAATAATTGAAAATCAACGAATAGTTTATATTTATTCCGACAGATGGCGCAAGCCATCAGTAACTTTTAGTTACACGATAAGGAGATGCCTTTTTTTCGTAATATAAACCATATTAGTGTAAAGTATCTAGTCTTTATTAGGTGTATTCCATGAGAAAATTTGAAAGATATGTGAAACTCCCAGAGACTTTAAAATTGAATAATTATTAAATTCCGAAACACTTCTGAGAATACTTTTGCTTTTTGAATATACAGCATAATCAAACAAGAAGTTGCGGACTTTCGAGTGTATTGATGTCCTGTACGTACACCACACCCTAATT
Organism: Cordylochernes scorpioides; assembly: GCA_030710605.1. Taxonomy (NCBI): domain Eukaryota; kingdom Metazoa; phylum Arthropoda; class Arachnida; order Pseudoscorpiones; family Chernetidae; genus Cordylochernes; species Cordylochernes scorpioides. The sequence continues at coordinate 50,134,261 of CP092870.1, forward strand.
TACTTTTGTATCACTTGTGAGGGTTTTAAAATGCGTCGTTAAAGGGAGGCAGAAAGACTTAGGTCTAACAGCAAGGTGCACTTTCTGCCATCTCTGAGAAAAAGGGCATCGTCACTGAGCCCAGGGTAATGATCATCCACATCCACAGACTAAGTAAGGATCAGGGGTCGGTGGAAGGAAGGTCTAAACCGTTGGCTTATCACCGCTACAACCCGGGATTGAATCCCACATCGGACACTTTTTTTCTGATTAAAATAAATGCTCCAATGGCATCCGATTCTTTCAAAAGTCCAACCCCACCAGCAAGTGCAAGTAACCAACGGAGCTCTGGCACATTTGTAAGTGCAAAGTCGAACTGCTTTTGACATGTGTAGACATGTGGTGTACTTACAGTAAAAGCATTCGCCTACTTCTTCCCCACATGATTATCATGGTGGGTGTACTAAGGATAAGCAAAATAAGAGCAGTTCTGGCTGAAGCTTTAGAACCTTTGCCAGAACCGCCGTCTTAAGTGACCGCCAGACAAGCAAGGGCAAATTAACACTCCAAAACCCTCTCCACAATCTATCCCTAAGGCCTTTAAACATTAGGAAAATTATAAACATATATCAACGTTGGCCTACCTAAATATTTTACATTATTTCTTTCAATTCGTCTTCTCACTTCAGAGTTATTCTTCGAAAAAGACCAAGGTCGCCCCTCCCGTCAAAATAGACGTCAAAGCTAGACGCCATTTAGATGCCATTTGTCTTTTTCGATCAATATCCTCCCGTCAAAATCTCCCCATCTAGAGTTATTCTTGTTATGACCTATGATAAATATTGAAAGAATGTCTTTTTATTTTATACATCATTTCAACAAGAGATACCTACCAAATTTCTATACCAACAAATAATATCCTTTGTGCATTTGCTAAGATAGCTTCAATTCAGAATAAAACTTGCCTTATTGCCTCAAAAATAAATAATGTGGCTTTAAACGATAATCAGATAATTAAAAAGATAATTACAAAGTTACAAAGACACAATGTTCTCTCATTCATTTATCTTAAACATTTTATAAGATTTTGCTACAACATGAGAGAACGGTGAAGATAATTTGATAAGGAAAGGGGTATCATAGATTCTGTAATTTCCATTTCCCTTTTATAATGAACATGGTGAGCTTCCAAAATAAGATAGCTATATTTCGAGAAGTATTCCGAGAGAAGGTCCCCCATTAACAGAGAGGCCTAATATCATTCCCAAGCAGCGGTTCATACTTGAGAAGCCTTAAATGCGGGGGAAAAAAGGCTTATTAAGGCATATTACGGCGGAAGGATTGCTCGCGCGAGGCCCTAAACTTAATTCTAATTAGAGGCTAACGACTTCCAAACTTTGTAAACTAATTGCCGGGAGATTCTTCCCTAATTCTATCGCAGTTATAAAGAACGATAATGGGAGCTTTTAATTACACGGATTGTGATTACCTTTTTGGATATTATTTGCTCGGCCGTTTTTGCTGGTGTTGTCAGCCCATTTAGATAGGACGGGCGGTAATTGTGGTAAATCCAACAAACACAGCCATTATGTGGATTCGAGTTGGAAAGTAGAGAGGACTATGAGAGGGGAGGTTTAAATTACTGGGAGATTAAACTTCGAGGGAGCGGTTTGCTCTAGCTCCGGATCGTACCCATATCAGCAGTAGGTCTCCAAGGTGAACAGCCTCTAGTGAATGGAACAATGTTGTTGTTGTTGTTTCTTATCCCCTTGTGTAAAGATTACACGAATTTCATGAGTTCATGATCTCATGGAATGGGGTGCAGCTTTCGTTGATCGGCACCATGATCCAGGCACACTTTGGTGAAAGTCTGACTTTGCCTGTAGTTTGAGGCCGTTCGTAACATGGAAGCAGACGCCTTTGCTGCAGACTCTAACATGAGTACAGACGCAGCTCCTCCGTATCCCTGGAGTGGGACCCTTGCTGAGGTCCATCAACTGAGTCAGTCATGGAAAAATGTAGGTAAAGGAAGTCGGCAAAACCGATCCGTGACTTCGTGAGAAGGATTGGCTCTGGGCTCCGGGCCTGTCGGACTCAGGTTGGAATGCACCAAGATGGACTGGGCGTGTTGTCTTCGGCCAAGTATGCCTGGACCAGATTGGTACTCCCTGCAAGACAGCTTGAGCTACGCGGCTTGCACCTTGTCCGTTTCGGCAGTCGACCAGCGGTCAACCCAGAACTGTCACGGAGTATTATATCTCAACCAGACAATAACAATGAATTGCTTCGTAGGGAATATCGTACTCGGCCAGACTCACGGCGATAAATTGGTGGATCCATTGTGTTTGAAGTTTATATGTTAATTCGTACTTATTCTTATTTTTTAATTCATAGAAGCATTTTTCTGGCAGAAATATTCTATTTTTTATCATCATCATTTTTTCTTTTTTTTTTTCTTAGTTAGTTATCAAATCATTTGCAATTGCAGTTTCTTTTTGTTTTGTTGTGTTCCTTTGAAAGCAATAAAATATAGAGAACTAAGGTGTAATATTCAATTCAAGCATATGGAACCAACATCGATTCATTTTTAAAACAAAGCAAAATCATAAGCTAATACAACTTTCACTTTTTCATACACATGGTTTGGACCACTTTCCAGAATAAAGAAACGGTGTTTTTTTTTTCTTATCCCTAGTACACGTGGTACAAGCCAGGATAATTAAGGTGGGTAGAAGTAGGCGACTGCTTTTACTGTAAATGTACAACATGTCTACACATGTAAAAAGCAGAAACTGTGGCTGGTATATAGATCGTTATGTGTAGTTCAGAATCTTCGGAGGAGATAGCTTAGGACTTTACAATGGAAAACTCTGTTACGGCATTATCTATATAGATATTACTATAATGTATGAAACTGATATCTGACTCTTCAATAGTTATTTTGTGCTCTTGTGAGACAGAAATGTTTCAAAATACTTCTGTAAATTAAATTGCCACGTAGAAACATTAGGTAAGACCAACTTCAGGATGACACAACAATTTATTTAAGGCAAGAACAAACTATGAATGATAAACAAAATATATGCAATGTGGAAGTTTACAGAGTAGCAAAATACATCAAAAATGATACTCTGTTAGTAAAATAATAAATACTTTGTTACAATATATATATGTAGTAATGTAGTGTTGTTTATCCTGTAGGATGACTGTGGCATGTTGGTTACAGTCGTGGTGGCCACAATGTTCAGAGTGGGTTCAGACGTGATTGGAATTACACAAAAGACATGTTGGATGTCACCACAGAGATGGCGAGAGTGAAGCCGACACCGGTCAGGGGAGATCTGTCTAGAGGGGTCTGTCAATCCTCGTGTCTCAAGGCGGACTGATCTGTTTGAGTAAGAAAGGGGCACACCTGGGTACCCGACTTGTTTTTCGGACCTTTTTCCTCTACAGACGCCGACTGTCACTCACTCGAAATTTTATTTATGTCACCTTGGCAATTACACTACATCTATACAACACATGGAGACATAGATATATATTGGAATATATTACAACATATATATACATACAAGTAATCATGGAGTTTCTTACACTTCATTTTTCCGAATTACAAAAAATGCTATTTATAATAATATCTACCTGTGATACTCACGCTACAAATGGGGATAAAATATTGTAGCAAAGTATTTATTTTATGTTATATATCAAAATTCGAAACTTTTATAGGCGTTTATTTTTAGAAATAAACCATTTCTAATGCCCTTACTGCAATGGAAATATTAATGGGAGGACCTTTTTACACTGCAGTAAGGACAGTATAAATTGTTTAATAAAAAAGAATCATACGCGCCTATAATAGTTTCTAATTTTGATAACAGATGGCGCGCTAATGTATCATAATATGTTATATATGTCATATTATTAATATTTTATATTTCTTCTACTCTGGAAACTTCCCTCATTGCTTATCTTGTATCTTATAAATGTTGATTTATTCATGCCTTAAATAAATTGATGTGTCAGTTTGTCTTTCTTAATTTCTGCGTGACAATATTATAAATTTGATCTATAACTTGGTTATAACGCCATCTGTTTTCAGGAATAGGCACTATTCAGCGCAACTCCCAAAGGTTTTCGATTTGACTTCGTGCCACACATTTAAAAAGAAATATAAAAATCTGTTCATTCCTGGCCACTCCGACCACCCAGAAGTCTGGAAATTTTTACACTTGCCTTTTCCATTGAACTAAGCGAGTTTTAAGTTTCATACTTTTCTATGTAATCTGGAAGCATATTAAAATTGGAATTTAAAATTTTGAAAAGCAATTAGGATATTTGTCACTTTCTGGCCATTCTGAAAACCCCGAAGTCTGAAAAATTGTCAACTTGCATTATCATCAGGCTCTAACAAGCGTACAAATTTTCAGATTTTTACGCGCTCTAAAGGTATACTAAAAATCAATTACAAGTATTGTGGACAGAAAGACATGGAGCAAGTTAAATACAACCTTTCAAAATCGATTCAGTAGATAGTGAATTTTTGCTCGAAAAATATTTTTTATTAAATATTTGTTAGGAAAACCTTCACTCGGGTAAAACCCGGGTATATCCTCTAGTATTATATAAAATTTAAAACGATATCGAGATTTTAAAAAGATATAATTCAGAATCTAAAAACTTTAGTTAGACTTTGTCACCCATACATTAAAAAGAAGTCCGATCACATCTCCCCGAGGAAGCAAGTTGAATTAAAGATTTTTAAAATGAAAAAATCGTGTGGAAAGGTCGCGCTGACTTTGTATTCTATATTAAGCTTTCTTATATCTATTTTGTTGTTGTTGCTTATTCCTCAAGTCGTTTAAATGATCTCCATTAGGTTCCATTGTCTCAGCTTTTCTATTATAGTCCTGGGGTTTGGTGTTTTTTGGAGGATTTGATACAATTCAATAGATGCTCAGGACTGGCTGGTTGAGAATCACATTTGGGTCATTTCGGGAATGTTTTGATTTTTCCATTAAATTTGAGCATTCTGCGATGTCCTTTTCGTAATCTTGAAATCGCCGTTTGTTCTTCCCTAGTAAGGGTGTGGAAAGAAGATTCGTTAGGAATGGGGGTGTACCAAGGGTGGTTTATATCTATTCCCTCTGTATCAATAAATATTTTAATAAGGTAAACAGTTTCACGCATACGTTAGGGAGTATCTTTCGGCTCATTTCTTTCAGCCAATCCTTCCAGATATGCATAACTGTAGCTAGTACTCGGCGTCCACACAAAACAAACAGGGCTTTCGAAACCGTACTTGCTATCAAATAATCGCTAACAAAACAACGGCTAATTGAAAGCAAAAGAGGCAAAATTAGTTAGGTCCAAAGAGCCTAGAACAGCCGTGGATGATGACATTGTGTTTCAAAGAAGGGAGGAACCGCATGTTCTGAACTGGAAATCAATGGCCGTTACGGAGTAGAAAAACAATTAAGAACGATCATCTGGTGGGAGGTTTTTATCTCTTTCTCTAATTATTCTCGTTATGCCAACATGATAATTGGATTACTAATTTCCTAATTGTAATCGATGGCGAAAGAAAAGATGACGATCAATAAAAGAAATTTGTTTTCGATTTTCCTTCGTGTGGTTGTGTTTTTGTCTCCTTCCCAAATTGAGTTAAATATCGGACAGCTAGAAGAGATTGGGGCTCTGAATACTTTTATATCTTACAATTCGCAATAGCGTGAATTTGACAGTTTCTAAAGTATGAAAGCAACCTCTATTGTGTATATTATGGCCTTTATACTATGTATGAATAATTATTTTTATTCTTTTAAATTGTGTGAAAGCCTCCCTAGTATAGAGTAAGTTGCCGGTGAGTTTCCAACTTGTCCGTAGATATTGATTATTCTCTAGTCCTTTCTCTAAAGAGATTTTAGAGATTATAACTAATTGTTCCCACAGAGTATATGTGTAAGATCACAAGTAAATAGGCGCTAACGGGAGGAAGATAAGTTTATCTTTGTTTACTATGTTATATTTTGTTCTCTCTCTCTCTCTTGTGAATCAATAAAGATAATGCTTTATTGATCTTTTTGGAATCAGTATCTGTAAAAATGTCTAAGCAAAGTTAACAATATTGAATAAAATATGAGACTTCCGTATCTATTTGATGAAGGATATCAATTATTAGTGTTTTTATTATTATTTATGTTAAAAGTATATATATTAATAAAAGACAATTCGCCGAGGGAAAGGTTTCTTTTATATATGTATATCGGCAATACAAGCTTTCACCAGCTCTTCGACAGATATAACTATGTTACTGAAGTTTTTCGAATTTAATCCATATATATACATACATACAAAGAAGCGTAGTTACACCTGTCGAAGGGCTGTTGAAAGTTTGTATTGCCGATATACATATATAAAAGAAATTTTTCCCTCGGCGAATTGTCTTTTATTAATAATTATACCGAAGGGATTATATTTACAACAAAGTATATCTAGTTTATAAATTTAATCACGCCTATAATTTTGAATATGAACAAGATCACTACACACACAAGCCTTTATTAAGACATTCCGTCTTATACAGACTCCTGCTAGAAATGAATCTGAAAAGAAATGTGAAGGAGGGGAAGAAATCCTCGTTAAGAAAAGAGAAAAAGAAGAAAAGGAAGGAATATCTATGTACAAAAGACTATATACATCGTACATAGAACACAGTGAAGAAGAAGAGTACTGAGTAAATGGTTGTATCTTGTGAAGACAAAAATATTTCCACACAGTTCAGTTACTTTGTTAGGTCTTTTTTCCTCCTTGAAGTCTTGAAAAATTGAAGAACTTTAAAATAGCTGACTCATTATCCATCAAGTCCGAAAGAAAGGAATACAGCGAAAAGTGAATAAGATCACTATAAACTACCACATGATATCACCCACATCAAACATCTTCGAAATAGAACAAAGATTTACTGGTCGAAGTATCTTTATGAATGCCGGCCAGGCAACCTCTATCTTTACGAAATAATACAATTATAAAACACGTTTTCCTTACCATAAATTACTTTATGGAACACGTTTTTGGTACGTGAGTGTTATTTCTAACCCTATTTTCTTCAAAAATAAAAGTTTAGAAAATGGGCCCATTTTTAACATTCCAAACTTTGTTTTTGTTTCCAGGAGAAAGTCTTTTTTCTATTTTATAAGCATTTAACTTCCAAAATTAGGCAAAAGTCGCTGTGATAAATACATTTATAGTAATTTACTCCGATCATCCGTTACATTATTAGGTAGAATAGACAATATTAAGCATTTTTCATAATACTAAAATAGTATAGATTATTATAGAAGCATAGGGCACCTCTCCCGTCAAAATAAACGTCAAAACTAGACGCCATCTATTGACCGTCGCCGCAAACTAGCGGCCTCGAGTCGGTGACAAAGCCACAAAACCAGCTTTGGCAAACTGAATAACGTTCACCTAGAGACCATGGTTTCAGGCTAATGGCCCTCGTCAGTCTAGAGCGTCAGGTTTTTACGTTTATTTTGACGAGAGAGGCGCCCTATGTTTCTATGGATCAATTTTCTCCCGGATAATTTTCCACCTATATGATTATTATGTCTCGAAATGATTAAAATGGTCAAAAATGAACATTTTCGCAACAAAATATATATATTTCGCGTATTCGAAGCAAGGCTCAATTGTATAAAATAAATTTATTCAACAACGAGATGAGAAAACCCATCAGGCTAATTCTTAGGCAGATTTGATCAAAGAGGCTTCCTGAGAAATCAAGAACCAGCATTCAAGTCCCAATTTGAGTAATTAGACTGATGGTTAAATATAAGAAAAAATTGTCAGGTGTTGGTAATATAAACAAAAAAAGGCAAATATGACCAGTCACATAAGCATTTTAGATGGGAGAGCGTCATCTAGTGGAATTATACCCATTAAATGCTCGTATCTTGATTTCTCAGGAAGCCTCTTAGGCCAAATTTTTGGACGGCGAAGTACAGCCTGCCCCACGCTAACGAGGGCCAACAGCACCAAACGCGTTCGTGGTCGACTTTTCCTGATTTATCAAGGAAATGTGTTATCCATACATCACAAGGAACAGGCCTAAATCAACATTTAGTTTATTTTTGTTCCACTAGATGGCGCTCTGTTATCAAAAATGCTCATGCCAGTGGTCAGGTTGTTTATAGGTGATTTCCGGTTTAAAAACGATAAACTAATGGGAGTATATATCTTTTTTCGAGAGAATGTTCATAACTTCAAAAAAAAAAAAGAAGGAATCTAAAAATGCACAGGGTTCGAACTACAAGCCCTTGGAGTTACGAGCAAAAAAACTGTCAAAAATCCAATTAAAGATTCACCTGAGGCGCTATTCACGAACGCGAGCTTCACGTAGCTTCTCTACTTAAGTCGTTTATAAAGACAACCCATTTCGAAGTTATTACTTTGCTTTTTGAATTCTGCCAAGTCCTTTTAGACACAGAGCATCGGAATGATTTTCGATTCAACATTTGACGATTACGAGTTTGAAAATACTTCAAAAATACAAGCAAAAAACAATAAAAATTATAAATAAAGTTTAATTTATTTGCTATTAAAATAAATAGTTTGTTTATTTTTAACAGAAATAATTCATGCGTGCTATTTATTTTATGTGTATGTTTCTCTCAGCAGTACTAGCGGCCTCGGGTCGGTGACAAAGCCACAGTACCAGCTTTGGCCATGGTATCTAGGTGGACGCTTCTCAGTTTACCAAAGCTGGTGTTGTGGCTTTGTCACCGACCCGAGACCGCTAGTTTGCGGCGACGGTCAATAGATGGTGTATAGCTTTGACGTTTAATTTGACGGGAGAGGCGACCTATGCTTTTTTTAGGCATGAATATAGATATCTAAGTTACAAATTTAGAATTAAAATAAGTAATTTTAGTCTTCAAATATTAGTGCCTCATAATAAAATATCGTGATTATTTTATTGTTATATATTGTCGCGGAGATAAATAAAACAAGGGCAAATTTGGGAAAAATTAATTTATTATAAAGGTGGTATTTACCTTTTAGTTCTCCAATAAAATTATATACAAGAGGTATTTATAGGGAGAGATAACAACTTATCCCAAGGTAATGAGAGTGGTCTGCCACCGTCCCGTTTTCCTTATTTGCCGATAAGATTCCGAGAACCCCTCACATCTGTCCCCCCGGAGTCCAGGGATGATTGACAGGTGTCCCATGGAGCTTCCTGTGACCGGAGTTGCAGAGTTACTTGACAATATTATTCCCTGCTCTTAGCTGATGCTTCCTAGCCTAAACCTCACTATCATCTTTTGACAGGTTTTGAAATGTCAACTTGAATTGTCATCAGGTTTGAATAGGTGACAGAATTTCATACTTATACATCCTCTGGAAGTATATTAAAAATTAATTACAAGATGTACAAACAGACATGAAGCAAGTTTAAAAAAAAAGCTTTTTGAAAACGATTTTTGCTGGGGCTTAGATCTTATATAGACACAAATCTGTTCGCAGTGAATTGGTCAATTCCTTGTACGAGGCGGTAAGTGACGTAAACAAATATTTAACCGAAATATGTATCTTTACCTTTGGTTTGTAAACCCTCAATTTATTGAATTTTATTACAAAGTTATACAGCAACACAATGGATTAGTGTTGAGGGATACTTGGTGCATATTTAATTCGGATTATGATTATTCAATTGAGATTAATATTAGTTAGAGGGATAATTGGTGCATATTTAATTCGGATTATGATTATTCAATTGAGATTAATATTAGTTAGAGGTAAAAAAAGGTTAATTGAGAAGAGGAACTATTAATAACGGTGTCGTGAGATGTATGGTCTAACATTAACATATGTCGTGATCGAATAGAAGGATACAACCGTTATACTTACAATCTCCAAGAATCCAGCCAAGTGAGCAGCGACGTGCCGTAGCATTCGATGTCTGCCACGTTTATTTTTGTAGTTTTTATAGATGGATCAATTTGTATATTTACATTTTAACACAAGTTTAACATATTTACATACTTATTTTGGCGAAAATAAATTATACATCTTTGATATTGTACAAATTATGATATATATATTTGCCTAATCATATTGATATCAGAAAATACTGAACTATAATAAATATATTAATATATTTATTGACTTTTAGAAGCTTTTGCTTGTATTTCTAAAGAGGTTTTAGATAGGAAACTGAATATTTGGATTTCTAACTCATTTGAGGTATTGAACAATCTCTGAAAAAATGAATTCACAGCTACCAACAGTTTCCAACTTGACATCATACATCCTGTTGGAGCTTGGTTCCTGACAATGTTAGCCAGGACTTCCTTTAGCTCCTTCAGCCTCTGGTCTCAGGTGATGACGATATGAGGCAGAGCTTGTTGTTGACTGTACTTTATGACCGGCGGATTGACTACCGAGAATCTTGTCCCTTCGCAAGCTGCGATGTAACAGCAAGCTGTTTGAATAGAGGAAGGACACCTTACTCGTTTTAGCTGACTGGCTGACTCATTTTATTACATCTTTCACTCCTTTTATATGCATATATATATATTTACATAATTAAAAGAAATAAATAAAAATTTACATGATTATAGGACAATGCAGCCTGGCAAGTTATTTACATAACTAGGCGCAAACACATCCCATAAAATTTAAAAGGAAATGTAGAAATTAGTTCATTCCCGCTAACCCAGACCACGTAGAAGTCTGAAAATGTGTACACTTGCATTGTTAATTGAATTGAGCCAGTTTTCAATACATAATAATTCTAGTATTGGAACCTTAGAATAATTTTTAACGCCTTGTCAAATGTTTCAATTTTTGTTTGCTCCTGACGAGGACAAAGGATTTTTGTCGAAACGTCGAGATAATAAAAAGAAATACTGGCAGAAATATCTTTAATTTCAAGAACTATGAATGCCGGCCAGGCTGCCTCTATCTTTACGATAATAATTATATGTTGTCTGGAAGCATATTAAAATTGAATTGCAAAATTTGAAAGACAATTTGTAAATTTGTCCATTCCCGGTCACCCTGACAACCCATACGTCTGAAAATTTGTCAACGTGCATTTTCATCGGGTTGTAAAAGGACTACCAAGTTTCAGATTCCTACGTGCTCTAGAAGTATACTAAAAATCGATTTCAATATTTGTGGACAGACATGGAGGCAAGTTAAATAAAGATTCTAAAATATCTCTCTTTGTTGGTTGTTAAGTTTCAAAAATGGAGGAGATAAGGCAAGGGTTCGGCAAATTGCGGCTCGAAACCAACATGCGGCTCTTTGGATGAGAAGCTGCGGCTCTTTATATAGTTCCATACGCAAATATTATGTATTTTATTTCTGACCAGAAGTCCTCCTCTACGTGGGGAGAAGCAGCACAAGTAAGACCTGTAGTACGGTGTCGAGCCGCTACGGTAACTGTGAACTGTGGCTGACTAACAGAGCAATGGCCATTCCCTGGAGCAACAAAATCATTTATTTTATTTAAAAAACATTTAATAAATCTTTCTGAATCGATTAACAAGGACTAGACACCGATTCTATCTCTCAGTCACTTGTACTCACCGCAAACTTTTTTTTCACCAAAAAATTTAAGAGAGTACTATTTATATTACGATGCACTATAAGTGTATAACTGGAATAAAATTGAATAAATTAAGGGTTCCCAAACCAAAGGTAAAGATACATATTTCAGCTAAACTTACGTCACCTTCCGCCTCGTACAAGGAATTGACCAATCCACTGCGAGCAGATTTGTGTCTATATAAGGTCTAAGCCCCAGGGATAATGGTTTTTCAAAAAGCTTTTATCTAATTTGCCTTATGTCTGTCAAAAAATCTTGTAATTAATTTTTAATATACTTCCAGAGAAGGTAGAGTACTATTTATTGTTGGCCAGAAAAAATGTTATGGCTCTTTAAAAACTTTGAAATTTTGTAAATTGTAATTTTGGCTTAAAAGCTTGCTGACCCCTTAGATAAGGCATTGGATAGTTTACATTTAATTCCAATCAGATATTTCAGTGGCGGTTTACTTTGCAAATCCAATTTATCCTTTTGCTTTGAAATATTCGGTTTTCCGAGAAATACAGTGGCATTCCAATTGTGAATTGTATGTAGAGAGAGTAAGATAACTCGAGGGAGCCGACACAATGTACAGCAAATATTTTAATCCAATTAAAATCGTAATTAGAGGGAGGAGCAAATGTGATTTGTTGAAGATGTTTTTGAGCGCCGCATAATAATTAAAGTTTCCTTTTTATTACTGTCTGCTATAAGAGAGCTAGCTTCTAATTGGATCTTATTATAGTTTCTAAAGAATGGGAAATAAATTCTTTAGTTTTTCTTTTTTGAGCAGGTCTTGGAATCCTACATACAGTTATTTCTTCCTTTGTTACACCAATCGACTTACCCTGAGTTTTAGAAAGACCTTTCTGAGTACTTGCAATTTTTTACTTCGTGTACTTCACATGCTTGAAGTGCGACCAATCTTAGGAGTGGAAATGAAATAAAGACAAAACTATATTATTATATTTTTTTTTGAACTATGTATAACATTTATACACTGCGTGTGATATTGAAAATGGAACGCCAAAAAAGAGAAGCTATAAAGTGATGAAACTTGGCAAACAGAGAGAGTTAGGAAAGAACAATAATTGATCTTTATTTCAAAATGATAGTCAGAGCGAGAACGGCGTCGACTCAGTAGCAAGTAGGAACACCGCGGACGTCACTTTAAGGTAGAGTCAATCAGACTACGAATGGCGTCCTGAGGGATGGCTATCCATTCCCTTTTAACTATTTATCACGTCTTCTGAAAGCGGCTCAAGACAAACGGCGTCCAATAATGTCCCAGACGTGCTCGATTGGTTAGAGGTCAGGAGAGTACGGTGGTCAGGGAAGCATATGCACATCTTGCAGATATTGTTGGCTTAATGTGCGGTCGGACGTTATCCTGCTAATAAAGGGGATACCCTCAGAAGGTAGGGAGTGTCACCGGTCGCAGCACATCATCAACGTAGCGTTGGGACGTCATAATGCCCTGAATACGAACTAAAGGTGACCTGGTATCATACACGATTGCGCTTCAAACCATGATTCCGCGTTGTCGCGCGGTGGAGAGTTCCACAAATGCTGCCATATTGTACCTTTCTCCACGTCCACACCAGACGCGTACTATCACTGGACAAACAAACGCGTGATTCATCTGAGAACACGAGCCTGTGCCATTCCGTCATCCACGTCAGTCAATCTAGTCCGTCATCATTCCAAACGTTGGTCATTCAGTGGGTCAATGGCAGTCTTCTTACAGGCCGACACGGATGCAAGACATTAGCAACCAATCTACGGGAAATGGGTCTGGTCGAGATGGAATGATATTGCACATTTTTCAGAATGGAGGTACAAGTGACATGTAGGTCCGCCACTGCTTGTCGAAGGATACGCCGATCCACGCGTGCTGACGTCACTCTGGCTGCACCGGCATTCCTATAAATTGCCTCATTTCCTTTTTCCAACCATTTTCTCCACCCTCGGTACTCTTTGGACGCACCCAGGTGTGAGCCAGAGGCGATTTGAAATATGGACCAACCTGCCCTTTTCAGTTCGATCACCATGCCCCTCGTAAAATCATCTGTCTGCTGGAACTGCCTCCATTAACGACGGCCTGGCATTATCTGTTATTAGATCATGCAAATCTTTATCTTTGCCTAAATCTAATGTTTGTCTTGTCTGTTTGGGGCCTGGATATTTGGTTCAATACCTAATATGAGTGTTAAATATTTTTTAAAATGCATCTACTGGATCCCTTTCTAGTATTTGCAAACGAGATAACCTTGAAGTTATTTGCATAACAAACAAAGGTTTCAGCGCGTGGATTCACACTTCTAGTAATCACAGCAGCTTCACAAATGAAGATATAAATTATAGAAATAAATAAAATCAGTTTCATAATATTCGTAAAGGATATATAAATTATAAGCCATCGATAAGATACAAGAAACCAATCCAAGTAGAAGCACACAATCCAAACAATAAGTTTTAAATATTTACTCATTGGGAGCCGAAGAATTTCACGTCCGCTCAACATGGCCGCCTAGCGAAGAATCACCAACCCATATTCTTGTATTCTTGATTTATAAAATAAATAGGTTGAGCAAATATCATAGTTTTAAAATTACAAAATATTTTCTCACAATGAGTTTATTTTTATTACAAAACGCTAGCTTTCAAGTAATAAAAATGAACTCGTTGTGAGAAAATATTTTGTAATTTTAAAACTTTTTTCACAATTTTATCATGAATATAAATATCATGGTATTTAATCAAACTATGGAAATAAGGTTTAAGGACAGTATAATTACAAAGAATACAGAATACTCTATCCAAATGAGCCTGCTCAAATTGAATGCTAAAAACGTCACTAATTGGACATTTCAGCTGAGAACATTGCGCTTTTTCCGCATAACCCGGATTTACGTCGGTCATAACAACGGGTGAAGCATAGATAAACTTATTAGATTTATTTACTACTGACCTTTCTGCAATGGAAAAGTATATTGGGAGGGTCCAGCCCATCACTGGTGAACCTAATATATTTTCAAACGTAGTACGATCATTAAGGGACGTTTGTTATATAATATTTGAAAAAAATAAAATTCATGATCACACAATAACTTGATATTTCGTATATAAGGTTGTCCCAAAAGTTCATGTTTTTCTTAAAACGTTGTTTTTCTTATTAGATAATAATACATAATACAATTACTCTATACATAATACAAAGACCTTATACATAACGGAGACTAATATTATGGCGAATAATATTGGTATATCAATTTTTTGCAAGTGCTTACGAACTTTTGGGACAACGTTTGTGCTTCAATAAATACATTTAAAAAAATTAACCTATCGAATTAGGTACTATTTGACATGTGAAAAGCTATAACTTGTTTATAAAACATACAAGAAAATAGATCTAATCTAAATAATTTAATAGTGTGTGACGTGTCGGTAACAATGCTGTTACCGAAACGTCACCCACTAATAAAAATCTCTGGAAAACCACGCTAAACCACCCCTGGTACACCCCCATTCCTATCGAATCTTCTTTCCACACCCTTACTAGGGAAGAACAAACGGCGATTTCAAGATTAAGAACAGAACATCTTAGAATGCTCAAATTTAATGGAAAAATCAAAACATTCCCGAAATTCCCCAAATGCGATTCCCAACCAGCTAGTCCTGAACATCTATTGAATTGTATCAAATACTCCAAAAAAGACCCCTGGAAAAACCCCAGGACTATAATAGAAAAGCTGAGACAATGGGATCTAATGGAGATCTTTTAAACGACTTGAGGAATAAGCAATAATAACTATTAATTTATTAGGATTAGGTCTTATTGTATCTATAATCCAAATTGTGCTTTATCATGTATAACATCCTTTGTGTGACCTTCAAAGCGACGCGTGGATTGACCGGTGGTCAAGTCCCAAAGAACCTGATAAGGCATATTGGCCATCCGAAGTCATAACGCAGTCGGTAACAAAGTGTCCATGTCCCTTGAGGTGTCTTAGTGGAAGTCCATAGATAGGATCATCCCTTGTTGCCACACGATCAAAGATTTATCTCTTGAGGAGGAAATAATTTTATCGGGATATTTTATATGAGTGGATGTTTGTGTTAGCCACCCATTGTGGCCGCGAAGAACGGATTTCAATACAAGTTGTTCACTCATAATTATTTAAGATATAGTTTCAGCTATATACGTATTAGAAAAATTAAAATGGTTTATCATGTATATAAAACAATCAACACACACTATATTTACAAAATTCGCTGTTAAAATCCGAAGAAGCTAACTTCCAGTAAACAGCCTTCCTTTACCTGAATAGCTACCGTTCCATAAGAAATGGCTCGGGGCCACAGACAAAGCTAATCGGAAAGCTTTATACCCCCTCTCGGGGAAAACGATGCTTCCCAATTTATGGGGGCCTAACCTCTTCAGCGCCCTTGGTTTATGGCTGCAGATAGAAGCCCGAGATGGGCTCCCAAAATTGACTCATATTTTAGGACCCTCATTTGGAGATGTAGAAGGCGAGATCTTATATGCCATATTTAAGTTTTGCCATGACTTCTCTCAATCTCAGGCATTCAAATGCCATCCACTAAATTCCCGTGTTTATTTTTCAGGCACAATTTATGGTAGTAATACGGGTGGCAGTTGGGAAAAAAAATCGCAAATAATAAATTTGCTAGATTTGCGATTTCAAAACAAAACGACTAAAAGCTAAACTATGAGCACCATCTTTGAATTGTAAATATTGAGTCAAATTCCCTTTTATTTATGGGAGGTTTTAAATGAGAGAGCGGGAGATGGCATATATGTTTTCTTTCCTCGCCCTTTATTCTGGGCAAATCTTAGAGAGCTTAATTTGTGGGATAAAATAAAGTACATTCAAATAAATTCCCTGAAGATATTTTATTACAACAAAACCTAAAATGAGATAGTGATATTTTTTTCAAATTAATATATATATATATATATATGACATAATAAAAATATGATTTTTATTATTCATAAAATAATTAAAATTCTATAATCACAGAGTTAAATTTTGAAATGAAAAGGAATCCTTAACAAAAGGAATATAACCTAATTTTATATTTATTGTAAATAGATAATAACATTGTTAGTTGTATGTATGCAAAAAAACTGTTTGCTTTAAAAAATAATCAAAATAATAAATATTTTTTGGAACAAAAGTTATCATTCATTTTTACCCTCCACGACTGCATGAATTGGTAACCTAACTAGAATACGTCTTTTTTTATGATTAAAAATAAAGAAGGCATCTCCTGACCACAAGCACATGTGCTTTTTAGATGGCAGAGCGCCATCTAGTGGAGTAAAAATAAACTAAACGTTTATTTAGCTTACTCTGGGTTGGCCAAATATCTCGGAGTAAGCTAAATAAACGTTTAGTTTATTTTTACTCCACTAGATGGCGCTCTGCCATCTAAAAAGCACATGTGCTTGTGGTCAGGAGATGCCTTCTTTATTTTTAATATCAACACCTGACCCACTTATCTTTCATTTTTTCTATTGTTTTTTCATATTTGCTTATATATATTATAGAGAGGTAAATGTTGAGTGTAATTATACAAATATTTATGTCAGGACAATTTAATCAGGTATGATATTCATTACTGCACCAAACAGTGTACATCATCAAATGCGGTTTGAGCGAGTTTACACAACTATAATTCCAGCCGTACAATAAACTACTGGCTGTGGTGATATACGCTAGCTGACCACCCTCCATTCCTAACCGGCCCTCGAGACGTCACTATATTGTAGCAAAGTATTTATTATTTTATTAACAGAGCATCATTTTTTATATTTATATTTTGCTAATCTGTAAACTTCCCTTATCTTTTTTTTTATCCTTAATTTAGTCCAACCCCTCCTCTACGTGGGTAGAAGCAGCACAAGTAAGGGACTGCCCTGTAGTACGGTGTCGTGAGCCGGTAAAGTAATCGTGTACAGGGAACTGTGGCTGACTAACGGGGCAATGGCACTCCTCCCTTCCTCGATTTCGATTTTTCGTTTAAAAGAAACACATGCGGGATAATTTCAAATGTCGTTTTACAATTATAAGCCGCATTATATTGTATTAATATTACTGTTTGAGTAGTTATTATCATATATTTCTGTTAAATTACTAAATGACATATAAGCTTAACCTACCAGAAGGCTTGTGATGTAAGTTAATATTGAAAAGTAACTGAAACGTTGTTGTTGTTGCTTATTCCTCAAGTCATTTAAACGATCTCCATTAGGTTCCATTGTCTCAGCTTTTCTATTATAGTCCTGGGGTTTTCCTAGAGGTATTTTTTGGGGGATTTGATACAATTCAATAGTTGTTCAGGACTGGCTGTTTGAGAATCGCATTTGGAGTATTTCGGGAATGTTTTGATTTTTCCATTAAAACTGAAAGGTTCATTCAGCTATTGGAAATATAAGAATGGGTGTGATGTAATTCAATATTGAAAAAGAGGTAACCCTAGTTCTCGCAATAAATTAAGCGCCCAATCTCACCCATTTAAGGAAGAAGAAGAAGAACAATGTAATTGAATAAAGGCCCGATATCTCGTTAGATCATATCGTACGGACACAAGCCAGGCTAATGCCTAATTACAATGGGGTAATTTGACCGGGCTGGCAACAGTCTGGCCCGAGAGGGAACGTGCCTAATCTGTAATTGGAGTGGCTACAACATATCTGGCCTACGTCACGTCTGGTGGTTTCTCGATGTTCTTCGACATTGGCAACACAAGCGTCCAGCCAGTATTTATTCGGCTGCGTAGAATAACAACTGTATAACATACTTTATAAGAGGTTATTGAATCACATTTTACATAAATATTCTTTATGAAAGGCCTCTCATACTGTCAAATTATTTGACAAACATAGCAGTTTTAATCTTCTCAGTTATGCGGGAAGAATGTTGTTTATTTGTTAAGTGAAATGATCTCCCGCGCCTTCTCATTGGACGAATATGGCCATATTTTTACATAAAAGAGGGTTGAAATGGAATGCGAGGAGTCGGAGAGTGGTGTTCGAGTGGAGACGCTTAAAGCGTTCTCTGTGTGCTTGTCTGCTTACCTCCTCGCATACCTGTGAAACCCCGGTCCGCTCCTTTTCAACGCTGCAAATAAAAAATAAGTACTGTTTTTATTTTATTTAACAAATCGTGTTTTTTACCCCATTTTTGTTGTTGGTGTTGTACTCTTGAGTGTACCTTTTTCTGTGTTTGTTACTCTTACCGTAGGCCCTAGTTTTTTGTTTTTTGTGTGATAAACCGTAATAGTAACTTTTGTCAATACAATTCGCACTATTTTTCCAAACGGAATTCTTATAAAGTTCTATACAAATTTTATAGTCACTCAATTTGTCACATCACACTACCAGAAATACTTACACATAGAAGAGGTCTATTAGAAACACCAAATTGTTCCTGCGGAGAAACTGAACAAACTTCACTTTATCTATGACTGTCCGAACTTTACAGAAGTGAGATTGTTCCCTGATCTAAATGATTTAACTCTCTTACATCAGCCACTATGTCTATATATATTCCAGCACTACTTACATAATAGAGGTCTATCAGAAACACCAAATTGTTCCTGCGGAGAAACTGAACAAACTTCACCTTATCTATGACTGTCCGAACTTTACAGAAGTGAGATTGTTCCCTGATCTAAATGATTTAACTCTCTTACATCAGCCACTTTGAGTAAAATCAATCATTCCTCCAGGGATAAGTGTCTTTTCAAAAACATTTTTATTATTCTCTAGCTTTCGGGCACGGACGTCCTTCTACAGGAGAAAACTTTGTATAATGATACGCCAATAGAACACGTGTTAAATATAATCGGATACTGTTTTACATAATTTTATGAAGTTCTATAGATATATAAATATTTTCATATTAACTATTATACAAATTGAGACGAAATATTTTAAATATACCATATATGGTATATATATCTAATAAGAGGATAAACAAATAAATAAATATAGGCCACTAGAGAATAACTAAGGAAGCAAGGAATACATATCAGACTAGTTATCATTATTAGGTCTATATAAATTTTATGAACTCTGTCGAATAATCCATGTAAATTTTTAAATATTTAATTCTAAGTTCTAATATGTTTGTTGGTTTTCTCTGTAATAGGCGCAAATATTAATTTGGAACTTCATATAATTTTGGGAAATTGATATTTTCCAGAGTTTATGCTGTTAAAGGCTTTGGAAGAAGACCAACTTTATAAAGATAATAATGTATGTAAAGCGCATTTTTGGTCAATTGAGTTTATAATAATTCAAAATCGCATGTTAACACACACACAATAATGAAGAAAATAAATTTTCCTCATTGTTCAACTCCAAGTTTCGGATGGCTTGCGCCAACTGTACAAATAAATAACAACCAATCGTTGAATTATTCCAGAATTGGCCAAATTTCTTGATTTATCAAGCAAAGCTAACCACGTACGTGTTTCTTACTTTTAGTTGCACGATCACACACACGCAAGAAATGCCTTTTTCTTTCTTGATTTATCCACCTGATCCAAGTACAAATGCAACTTTGTACTATTTCTTACATAAAGAAAAAATGTCTGTTGTTTTACAAAGCGATTTTGTTTGTGCGTTCTTGAAGTGATCTTACAGTATACCAATATATGGAGCTGAACTTCAGAGGAATTTATGAATAAGATTGTATTTGACGCTAGGATTTGGAATAACACAATATTGCTTTCATATTTAACCTGGTTTGATCCTAACGTTTGAGTAATCTCTTAATTCTTTCTAGCTTATTACTGCCCCGGTAGTGTACAATAGAAGCTTTGATATGTAATTCGTTTTTTCTATTCAAACTTTTGGTCTATACGCATATTTTCTGATAAAATAATCGGATATTTATATTGAAACTGTTACATCGCTAGATAGAGGTGTAGCCAGGATGTTGACAAAATTGCTTCTATTAGGCCACGGACTTAAGAAATAGAGTTTATTAGAAATAAACATACCATACAATACCCTACTGACTGACTGACTACTAGCAAAATTGTGCCGCTATATATCTACACATTCCTAAAGCAATAATTGAGTATGCAAAGAGGATATTTATATTTCTACAAATACCCAAGCATGCAAATATACTACAGAAATAATTCCCTTGTAATACTTTGACTTTCGCTTTTAAAATCGTATAATGTAAGGGCAACAAATCTTTATTATTTTATGGGAGATTTGCCAACTGTCGACTTGTGTAGAGCACATAACTAAGAAACTAAAATTCAATAATGTCCTCATGTGGGTTATCTCTATGTAAAAATTCTTATAAATTTATATATAATATTTTTAAATTATTATCTCCTAAATATATATATAAATATAATATTTATTCCAAAATATATGTCGATTTTAATTTAAATATAAATTGCTCTCAATATTTCTTATAATAAATTATAAAGATGGCGTTCAGCCAACCAAAATATTGGGAAAGCAATCTTTTCATTCAATCTAATATATAGGTCTTTTTATTGTCTATATATATGTTGTATAAAAAAATGAGATTTGTTGATTTTTGATCATCTTGAGGATTTTGCTATGTTAATGCAGTCGTGGTTAAAATCTTTAAAATAAAAATAGTTAAAATAATAAATATTAGAAATATCTTTAATTGAGCTTATGGGATATGTAAAAACATAATTTGATAAAAATTACTGCCTGGCTTAAGGCGAGTAGAACAAGAAAAACAAAAGATTATTTACATAATGTACAAACGGTTTGAGCCGGCCATCGGGAAACAACAACAATGGTTTTTTATAGGGGAAGCATGACTTCTGGCGGTTGATTTAACGGAGTATTTGAATCTATGAAATATAATTTTAAATAAAATAATATTTTAATATAACATACATATATATGTACCAAAGAGGTGGCCCCTCATTCTTTAAATATGCATTAGAACAATGTATTTTGCTTAAATAACTTTTTTGGTAAATTTTGTATATTTGATAACTCCTCTTGCTGGATGCTATGAAATCGAATTCGCCCATGTACCGATGAGAACCATGGTCCATGGTATACAGGTTGGCCATTGCCTATACTGGTGTTGTGGCTCATTCTTCATTACCCCCGTTACGTATGGTACAGGGGTGATAAATATTGTTCTAATTCATATTAAAAGAAAGCGGTACAAGAAAACCATCCTCCTATACCTGTCCTTTAAAACGGTCCTGTCACTTTCCCAGCTTAGACACATTTCGGCAAATTCGACCGATTTCATAGCTCCTCTTGTAGGATGTTATGAAAATCAAAACCGACCCTGTACTGATGATGGACATTGCACGAAACCCCGAAGTACACAGGTTGGCCTTTGTCTGAATTTGCTAAAACTTATTTTGTGGCTAATTTTTCATCATCGTCTTTAAGTTTTGTACTGGGGTGATGAACTAAATGCATTGTTCAAAATGCCTATTTAAAAAAGGTTGCTCCATATTTGGTACATGAATACCATCCTTCCGCAAATTTAGGTTTATATACAGTTAAACCTGTCTATAGCGCCCCCTCTAAATAGCGCCTCCCTCTCTATAGCGCCCGATTTTAAATACGTAGTACAATGCGATATTAACATTAAAAGTGACCTGTCTATAGCACCCTATTTTGGTGAGTCCCAAGAGGGGGTGCTATAGACAGGTTTAACTGTATTGAAAATACTGAAGAGCAAGTAGGAGAAACAGAGTAAGTAATAGAAAATGTATATTTTTATTTCTGAGATGTGTACCTTTCAAATAAATATTTAATAGCAATATTTAATACCGGAACGAGCATTATATATCGGCTTTTAGGAGACCATATATATATATAAACACTGCTGGAAACATTTGATTAGTTACAATCTGGCTTAATATTTTAGTAGGAAATGTATATACTGTGCAAAGTATTTATTATTTTATTAACAGAGTATCATTTTTATGTTTATATTTTTGCTACTCTGTAAACTTCCCTCATTGCTTATCTTTTGTTTATCACTCATAGTTTGTTTTTGACTTAAATAAATTGCTGTGTCATCCCGAAGTTCCTAATTTTCCACGTGGCAATATATTCAGCAGTTAAGCGCGTGTGCAATTGATCTACACCAATAACGCTATCTAAAGGGGCTAGATATAATAGGAAGACAACAATTGAGGTTTCAAATATTTCATTTAGTTTCTTTTTGGAGTATCTTCATGTGATAATATTTCGCTTTGTACTACGATGGAAGTCGTAGAGCTTTTCAAATATGAAAATCCTTTCTCATCTAGGATATTTGAAAGATGACGTACAAATTAAGTCCTGTCCTCTGTTGGATCTCTCCAGAGGTAAGATGGTAGTCGACTCTCCTCCATCACTAGAGCAACCAAAATCTTAGGATCAGTTCCACCATTTCTAGCGATACCCTTCCACACTTTCACTTCTTCCACATTCAGCTCTTAGTATGAATCCGGGGGTAAATTTTGGTCATTTCAGAAACCGTCGTAAGAAAATATTTTGGATTTGGTATACTATTTTTATTTGGTAATTGCCCAAATTGGTGCTGCATATAGATGACTAGCCGAATGGCCCGGGCAACGCCCGGGGTTTACCCGATTAAATGCTTTTATTCAAATACTATTCGTTACAATTATAAATTGGCGCCGTGGATGTCACTCTTGTATAATATATAAATGAGTTTTTAAAATTGTAAAAAAAAAAGCATCGGCCGGGAATCGAACCCGTGCCGCCCGCGTGGCAGGCGAGCATTTTACCACTGAACTACCGATGCTTATAAGAAAGGGCCATATTTGGGTATTTATTCCATTCACAAAAGCAAACGGTGACAGAATTGATTAAGAATTGTTGATTGATGACTCTGATACTTGTAAATTTTAATACTACAATCGAGTATTGCATTCATTGCTGTTCATATTGAGGTCGTCTTTGATTTAGTCAGAATTCTCTATACTGCATTTATTGCTATCATTGATTTATTTCTGAAATATTGCTTGACATGTTTTGTGTAGTTAACGGGTATCCTAAATACGTATATTTGTGGTGTAATATAAATGTTATATTGTTAATATAACTCTACAGTGCAAGTTTCAGATATCAACAGAGTTATAGAAATTACGTGTAATTACAGTTCGTAGATTATATATAATAATAACACAATATAATGCGGTTTATGATTGTAGAACGACGTTTGACAAGTTATACCGCAAATGTTTCATTTGAACGAAAAATCGAAATTTATTTTAAGGAGAAATAACAATTATTTCTATCCTCAGGGATGAAGTATGAAAGGATGAATTGTGAAGGGTAATGTGATAAACGTCGTTCAACATACATAATAATGCAGGCTGTTTTCCAAATTGTCTATAATACTACATTCACAAATTATTTTAATAAATACAGTAAAGGCTTTATAGCGAGAGCAATTCATTGTAACACAAACACTCTTGATATGAAATACTCATTAGTTACCTCTCGTTATCTTATTTAGTAAACCACGTTCTGACGTTTGAAGCCAAACACTTAATATATACACTATGTGACAAGGAAATTACTGAAGAACTCCCCCATTACCTGCTTAATTGTACAGCCCTTGATGCAGAGAGGAAGGCCCTATATTAACAAATTAAATGTACCAACACTTCACCCTACGTATTGCTTTCAACATTGCAATCAGCAAACAAATATATGGCAAAAGCTTACTACATTTTTTTTAGATCATCATTATGTAAGGACCAGTCAACAAATGAATGACTTTGAGACGAAGAGTAAAGCCAGTTCAATTTCTATTTCACTACCTATGTAAATAACACAAGATGATTATTACCGTACCCATTATTACCAATTGGGAGAACCTGTATGGGGCAAGTCCCTAATAAAGGTTTTCGTGTGTGTGTGTTATCTTATATAGTGATACAATTCCCGGTTCCTTTAATTCGTTATATCGGGATGTCGGTATGAATCCGTTAGTTGTCCTAACTTGGAGATAATCTACGTCCCAGCCCAACAGAAACACCTAATTCTATCAAATACCTAACAAAGCAATTAAAGGAGAAACCTGAACGGAGAAATGATGTAGCCAGTTTATTTTTCTCTTCAATTCCTCTAATCCATTCTAAATCTTGAGATTTGACTGTCATTAGGGAAGCAGAGAGTGTTTTATTTTTAATTAAGGAAGTTTATACTCAGGAGAGGAAATTCTAATGGGAGGTATAATCCACTTAGAGACATGGTTGGGTAATGAGTGGTTGGTAATTGATTTGGGACAAAGGCGGGTCGTTAGAGGTGGTGGTGGCATTGTGGCAGGTCACGTCGCGGCCTCCACTTTAACTTTCCTTCTAACGAGCAGGGCTTTGTATACTTCAAGATCCATCGGATATACCTTCTATAAAGAAATGTCTCCATTTATATATTTGTTGAAGAGATATCCTTTTTAAATCTTTTGGATGCTTCTTTTTTGTGTTATAGCATTTTGTATGGCAACCATTTGACTAATATATAAGAAAATGATATATAACTTCTGAAAAGTATATATTCGGGATTTATGGGCCACCCTGTATATATATAGGTAATTGCTTTATAAAGGGTATATTCTTGATGCCTAACATCCACGACAAAGTGACTCGTGAGCTTTATGCTCGAATGGTACACTGTAAATTTGAGAGGAAATAAATACATAAAAATTTTACCATTTAGGCACTATTACTTTTTTCCTCCATGTATCCTACATTTCTGCTTGGAGAATATGTATGATATTAAAATGTCTTTAAAACCTTTTTGTTGTTGCTTTATAAAGGGTCGATGTTCAACATCTAAGGTTAGGAGCCCCAATTACTTGGAACCCTGATTGTATCTGATACGAATAAATGTAATTTTGTAGATACATTCTGGAATATACTAGGAGATATATATGAATTAACTTCTTCACAAGAAGTAAAAGATGAAAAAACACCCCTAAAGTTACCCAAAAAAGATAAATATAGACTATGGTATGAAAATGTCTAACCTAGAGGAAAGTACTATGTGTGTCATCATGACGGACAATGACTTTCCAGAATGGTTGAAAGGTTTTCCTCTATGTACTAAGTGTCAACCTGCAACCCCAAAACACATTATTGACTGTATTGACTCATTCATTGATGAGCTCTACTCATCCCCGGCAGACACCATCAACAAGCTCTACAAACTTGATACCCTAATATGATTGAGTGGAGATAAGAAGAAGAAGACATTATTGACTGTATTGACTCATCCATTGATGAGCTCTACTCATACCCAGCACAGACACCATCAACAAGCTCTACAAGCTTTAAACCTTAATATGATTGAGTGGAGATAAGAAAGAAGAAGACACTATTGACTGTATTGACTTATCCATTGATGAGCTCTACTCATCCCTAGCAGACACCATCAACAAGCTCTACAAGCTTGATACCCTGATATGATTGAGTGGAGATAAGAAAGACAAAGAAGACTATGTGTGTGAACTCTAAAACCTAGATCCTTCACAAGCGAACCACCCAAAGTTGGTATCCTCTAATTCTGTGAATACCAAATTGCCGCTTCATAATTTGCTCATCGCTATTTTGGTATCAATTTCTGAAGAATTTTAAAATCTAAAAACACACGAGGTTAATTTGAATATAAGATGTCTCTCTTAGCGTGTTATTCAGAAAACAACTCCTAATTATTTGCGACTGCCTTAATAGAGATGTATGGGAACATCTGAGGTTCTTCATTGGATACGACAACAACAACAGAAAATTGACATGGACCCAGAACAGCAACTTTACACACCCAAGATAGATGACATTGCTGTGATAGAGATGTATGGAGACATCTGAGGCTCTCAATTGAACACGACAACAAAAGAGTCCTTCTGTTCGAGCGCCAATAATTGAAATCCAGTGTAATTCGAGTGTAACCGCAAAGATATAGAGACGACTTCAATGTGAGATTTTGACGTTAAGTAGAAAGACTGGTTGAACCATCAAACTAGGAGAAATCGATGGAGCTCAGAATTCGGAGTATTGTGCGGGAAGAGATAATTATCGATGTGGTGGTGGCCTATGAATATTTAACTATCCGGCAGATAATTGGGCCGGTCGATGGCGATTTTGTCGATACCCCCCGCACGATAAACACCATTTGAAGAAATTTAAATTATGGAGATTTATGGGCTTCCAACACGCGCAGTTCTACAGTGATTGGAAATTGAAAATTTAAAAATCATCTCTATATTGAAAATTTCCATGAAAAATCAACAAGCGTTAGCTTATTTTGGCTAAATAATTTCTTTTGTCAATCGAAATACATTTTAATTTTGTAAAATGTCAATACATTCAAAGAAAATCGATATTTCGATAAAGAAAAATTAGCAACAATTAAATATTTCTCTTTCTGAGTTCAACTTTCGAGTCCTGAATTAGTGTTCTGGATTAAAAATGCGTAATTGATT
Source organism: Cordylochernes scorpioides (assembly GCA_030710605.1). Taxonomy (NCBI): domain Eukaryota; kingdom Metazoa; phylum Arthropoda; class Arachnida; order Pseudoscorpiones; family Chernetidae; genus Cordylochernes; species Cordylochernes scorpioides. Next base: position 50,161,342 of record CP092870.1, read on the forward strand.
ATCTTTACGTTTATATTGGTTGGAAAACCTTCATTAAGTTACTGATTCGACTGATAGAGACTCTACAATTCAAACCTCGCTATTGTAAAGTAGGAAATGGTATACAAAGTCTCGGAGAACAAAAGCTTTATTCAAAAAAGCTTTGGGCTCCTCTCCCATCAAAATAGACGTCAAAACTAGACGCCATCTATTGACCGTCGTCGCAAACTAGCGGCCTCGGGTTGGTGACAAAGCGACAACACCAGCTTTGGTAAACAGAAAGGCGTCCGCCTAGAGACCATGGTGTCATGCTAATGGCCCTCGTCAAACTAGCTTTATTGTATCTCCGAAGAAATACCAAAAATAACTCAATCACAAAAAGATCGATGTTGCCAATTTGCCTATACTTTTCTAATATGGCCAAAATTTACATACTCCTTATTTACATCTCACAATATTAATTAGAAATGCTGGAGCATTATACCTTGCGGATACCATAAATCACAGTAGGTGAGTAGGTTTCCTATCTTTATTGTAGCGCTCCGTTTACCGATGGTGTTGTGGACACTCCTGAAGAGCCGTTGTACAGATCACAATACATGAATGTAATGAGATAAAAGAATCTCCATGAGGTCCTCATCAGAACGGTAGCTGAGTCCATCTCTAACTTTCAACCATTAAATCTCTTAAAACAATCGACATGCTTGCTTGATAAATCAAGAAAAGTCAACTACGTATTCCTGTTGTTTAATAGACTTCGTACTGTCTTCTTCTTCTTTTCTTATCTCCACTCAATCATTTTAGGGTATCAAGTTGTGACCCTTGATGGTGTCTGTTTGACAACCATCATGACTGGGTGAAGTAGAATGTGTCTGCCTTTGTCATTAAGACTAGGAGCACTACTCAGTGGCAGCCCACTGACTTATTTCCAAAAGTAATGGCCTCCTCTGACATGAGGAAAAGACGCCATGTGCAGCCGCTCCTAACATGGAGTACAAACGCTGCTCATCCTGTATCCCTGGATTAGGAGCCCTTACAGGGTACTAGCAGCCGGACCAGCTTAACCCAGGTTTTTTATAGAGCTTGTTACTGCTCCCCCTCCTCCTTTTTCATTCGGGCTTGGGAGCGGCAAAGGCGGAATTTTTCGTACTGTTTATTACGTCAATCCTTCCCTGCTGCCTGACGCATTTCACAGCTCTCGGTCTATATCATCGGGCGACCACTATAGACATTTCAGGCATGGACTGAAATATTAAATTACTATAAATTATTATCAGGATACAACTCTAAACACAGTGTAGGCCAATAGTGTCTTCCATATTTCATCCAATATAGAGAGACATGCTAGGTTTATATTAATTTTTTAGGAAAAACTCCCATTAATATGGAGGAGTTTGATAGAAAGGGCTGGGGTTAATTTTTAACTACCCCGTGAATCTTTCAGCAAAACGGAATGTTAATTAGGCGGGGGACCATCTCTTCGCCATTAAATATATATATATATATATATACAGGGTGATCCAAAAGTCCCGCACAACTTTAAAAATTAATAACTCCGCGAATATTTGCGCTAGAGCAATGAGGTAAACACCATTGTGTTCAGGATGCAATGGGATTTTTTATGGCAAATAATGAAAAATTCGAAATTGATTTTAGTTACAACTTTATTCGCTAGATGGCGCTCTACCAGAATCAGCGATTCAGCGGCCAAATTGTTTGATAAATTGAAAAATATAACTGAACGACACGTATTTTTCCTTTTTGAATACCAGGAAAGAACCCAAATATTATCAAATGATAAATTAATAAAACACCATTTCGCCAAAAGTTAGAAGAAATGGTTAACGATTTTTAAATACAATCTGAGATATGTAAAATAGGTATATGCAAATTAAAACATGTAGCAAAAAATATTTATATTTCAGATGGAGTTTTGTGAAATAGATTGAATGTTTGAAAATACCTACTGATATCAATACACGATTTTTGAAATGTTAATATAGTACCAAAAATTATGAAATAATTTAAGGAATGTATAGTTTCTTGACTAATTGGCGACACTTGACTATTTAACTGGATATTTGTCATGAACCAAAGATGAAATATAGAGGGGAGTGGCAAAATATATTTGTCGTACTTTATTCCAAATATCCTATGGGTTTGTCAAATGTTATCATTGTTTATTATACTGTACATAATTTTGAAAATGTTTCCCCTAAAAAAAATCATTTTTAAATCGACCTTTTGCGTTGAAAAACGTGGTAGCAAAATCATTTTGTATTATCTTTTGCGCAAAATTTCTAAAGTTGGGGGGGATACAGAGAGTATTCCTTATGCTATTTCTTCTAATGAGCGAAAAGCGATAAACTAAACATAAGGGTTAAAATTGCGTATACCAGTGTTATTCGAGAAGTTATAGCACTTTGGCTTGCACGACATAATATAAGATGTGGGAAAATGACAAACAAAAAAAGTACTGTTCACTGTTCACAGAAAAAAAAAAGAGTCAAGATGTGAGGACAGCATTTATTATTCCCATAACCCAAAACAAAGAGCTGCAAAATATAACACATGAGGTAACTGCCTTCTCTCTTGTATTAGGTCACAATCCTTGCTCAATGTGGCGCCCTTCATTCTCAAACACCGCCTGCAGACGATAGATGACAGAATGGTCACAATTAAATAGTTGAAATTTATAAAACGTGCCATCTGATAGAAGCCTTCAACATGGCCAATGTGGTAGGCCGGCATCGATAAAAACGCGACTTAATGTACCCCCATAACCAAAATTGTAAGGCGTCAAGTCTGGTGATATTGGAGGCCACTGGTATATAAAGTGGCGACTTATCAACGAATTTCACCGAACGTATCCTTCAGCAATTGTTTGGCACCGCGGGAGATATGAGGAGGTCCTCCATCTTGCATGAATGTTATTTCGCTTAGTGCTTGTCTGTCCTACAATATGGGAATACCCTTTTCTCTCAAAAGTTGAACATAACGTTCACCAGTTACAAAAACGGTTTTAAAAGTTCTTCCATTGATTTTTTCAAAGAAAATTGAACCGAAAATAAAAGAAGAAGTGAACCCACACAAAACTGTAACTCTGTGCTGATGAAGTGGTATTTCTGTAAAAATCCTAGGGTTTTCTGTTGCTAAAATGAGGCAGTTTTGAATGTTAAATTCTCCCTTTAGATAAAAGTTAGCATCATCTGTTCTTAGAACATTTGACAGCCAGTTTTCATCAATATCAATTTGCCGGAAAACCCATGCAGCGAATTCTTGACGCTTCTCAAAATCGCTGACTTTCAAATCGTGAAAACTTTGAATTTTGTTAGGGTATTTTTATAGAAAAATTCTAAATGTGTGTTCTCTCCAAACTGTTCCATACGAAATCCCAGTTTGTCGAGAAACTTGTCTAGCACTAACTTCTCCATACGTGGATAACGTTTCAATAGCTTCAGCATTCTGCAAAACCGTAACAGCCACTGACTTGCATGTCGATGGTCTTCCACTCCGAGGTTTTGTTTCCAGAGATCCAGTTTCCTCAAAACTTTTAATCAATCGCTTTAGAGAGTAGCAACTCATTGGTCCTTTATCGCTTCGAATACCTTTAAAGGAACGAAACGCTCGTAAAGCTTCAGTGGCAGATTCTGAATCACAATTAAAAGAATTCACCAAGAGTGCTTTATCTTGTATAGTGACGGCATTCCAAGGGGAAGGAGAGAAGTCCGACCACACCTCCTTGCGGTCCCTCCTGGACCCTTGGAATATTTGACCAAATTCTGGTTCGTTTCCAAGATGACTAACGTTGCAACGGCACCCATTTTCAAATGAAGAGCAAAACTGATATCTCCAGTAATGCTACCGCGTCCGGGGTAACCGCCGCGTCAGGAGCTGCAGCTCGAGCTCATGATGAGAAATCTACTACGAGGACACAATTCAATCTACTACAACTCAATATAAATGGTACCCAGAAGAAAATAAAGAGCTGACTTGTCTTCTCTGTGACAACAATGTACATATTACTTGTCCTCAGGAGACAAAATAGAATCAGAATCTGAGATTCAATATCAAAGATTATAAAACACTACGAAAGGACAGACCGGGAAAATTCGGAGGAGGACTTGCTGTTTTGATTAAAACTCTAGAAATCAAATTTAAGGAAATCGCCTATAATCAGAGTAAGCCTAGAGAAAGCACGACAGAAGCTCAGACAATAGAAATCTATCTTACACATAAAACAATTACAATCATGAATGTTTATGACCACGATAATACTAGCATCAATACAGGCCTGATAGAGACATTAAGTGAAGCGTCTTCGGATATCGCAATCATACTTGGTGATTTTAACGCCGAAAGACCAACTTGGGGATCACCTTTCCAGGATAACAAAGGTCAGCAGATTGAGGACATACTAACCAAACTCGACCTTACACCGTTAAATAACGAAAAGAACACCTATCTATCCAAGTCCACAGGCACAGAATCCGCAATAGACATCACAGCGATAAATTACAACATCGCACCCACAACACAATGGAAAATTCTGAAAAGTGCAATCATTGACCACAGACCACACACAATTTTAACAACCATAAAATTCAAAATTGAGAATTTCCAACAGAATAAAAGAACACTGGAAAAAAAATCACAGAAAAGCTTGAAGAACTGTGCAACGAAGAATTAAATCACAAAACGATTGACAAAAAATTGGAAAAATTCTCTTCGAACATATCCAAAGCTGCAAAAGTATCGATACCTAGAGGTAGACGTAAAGACCTGTGAATACTTTACTGGAAGGACCACAATATCGAGGCAATGATTGCAGAGAGAGACAATATCAATCAACTTCTTAAAACAAATAAAACAGAAGAAACCATAAAGGAACTAATTGAAATTAGTCACAAAATAGAACAAGAAATTTGGATATTCAAACAAGAGAGAGATAAAAATGGGCAGAATTCTGCGAAAAAAATGGATCCAAAAAAGGAAAGCCATCACTGGAATTTAATTAGTGTTATAAAACAATCAAAACCAACACTAATCCTCCAATACTCTAACCGATATGAATAGCGAGAACGAACAAACAGATGGCTGAAATAATTGCTGAATATCTTTCAAGCACTTCCAGACTCAGCTATACGAATGAAGGCAGGACTCTAAAAAATAATGTAAACAGGTTAGTTAAACAAGCAAGAAATTACCATCAACAAGATATTTACTCGAGAGACTTCACACTGAATGAGCTAAACTCATCAATAGGAAAGTTAAATCCAAGATGTCACCTGGGGATGCTCTAATCTTTGGTCAAATGATTAAACACTTTGGAGACAAAGCCAAAAATCAACTCCTACGAATACTGAACATTTCATGGCAAACTGGTAAACTACCAAAGAATTGGAAGATATCAATTATAGTGCCAATACTGACACCAAACAAAGATGCCAAGGAATTCAAGAACTATCGGCCAATTGCTCTTACCAGCATACTTTGTAAAATAACAGAATGAATTATTCACTCTAGGCTCATAGTCTGGCTCACTAACAATAATAAAATAAACTTCTACCAAACTGCCTAAAGATCCAGACACTGTACAACTGATAAACTGTTCTACTTCTGTCAATCAATAATAGATTTCTAGGAAAAACCGCCAAAGAAGACAACGGCCGTATTCCTGGATATGACCTCAGCTTTTGATCGAGTGTAGAAATTATTTGAAAGGCTGCACAACATCGGAGTAAGAGGAAAAACCTTTATTTGTATTGCAGACTTCTTAAGGGGAAGAAGGATAAAGTTTCTGGTCAATGGAACATTTTCCAAGGACCGAAGAACATGCGCTGGTGTACCTCAGGGATCTGTGCTCAGTCCTCTACTCTTCTCGCTATATATTAACGGTTGTTTATGTAAATAGATGAATATTATTTGTATTATTTAAAGCCTCATTGTGTAAAAATATATGTATATATAAATTGGACATTTGTTGTTGGCCATGGTCAAGTTTGAGCTCTTGTACGTCTAATTACGACACAACAAAAGTGGCGACGAGGATGCGCGATCAACAGAGCCAGTAAAAAGCTGAGGAAAAAGGCGTCTATGCAAGTATAACAACTACATCTGAATGAAATTGATCGTTTAGTGAATTCTTGCATTTTATAACCTATAGTTCATGCATATTGGACCGCTCCAATAGTACCAGTATTAAAAAAGGATGGTAGTGTAAGTATATGTGGTGTTCTAGATGTACAGCTAATAAAGCAATAGAATTAGATAGGTATCCCATTCCATCGATCGATGAGATATTTTCAAAATTATCTACAAGCACCGTACTTTCGACTCTAGACCTATCACAGGCTTATTTACAAGTAATATTAGCGGAAGAAGCCAAAGCTGATATTGATATAAACACAACAAAGAGGTTGTTTTCTTATAAAAGACTACCATATGACGTAGCGGGAGCACCAAATAAATTTCAGAGGATTATGGAAGGTCTATTTGCTGATTTGCCAGGTGTGGCCTGCTACATAGAGGATATTTTGGTTGAAGGAAAAGACTTTGAAGATCATGAACAAAAGTTAGATCTAGTGTTTAGATGATTTTCAGAAAAAGGTTTAAAGTTAAACATATATAAATGTAAATTTAAAAAGAAATCGGTGGAATATTTAGGGTTTAAAATGGATAAATATGGACTGCATCCCTTAGAAAATAAAATTAAAGCAGTGACAGAGACGCGTGAACCTAAAGAATGTTTCGCAATTAAGATCTTTCATAGGACTCTTAATTTATTATTATAGATTCATAAAGAATATAGCAAACATTTTAGCGCTATTCTATCAACTTTTGAATACAAATGTAGATGGAATTGGACGAAAGAATATCGAATGTTCTTTGAAAAATGTAAATCATTATTAATGGACTATGGACTAGGCGTAATTCTGAGTCATAGAAATGATAGAAAGGAAGAATGCACTATAGATTTTGCTTCTAGAACAGAAGCGGAAAAACGTTTCTCTCAACTAGAAAAGAAAGCGTTGAGCATAACTTTTGGCGATGAGAAATTCAGACAATATTTACTGGGACGAAAATTTGAATTGGTCACAGACATTCGACCCTTAATTCATATATTTTCACCTCATAAACCAATTCCCATATGTGCATCATCCAGAATTAAAATATGGTCCTTAAAATTAGCTGCATTTAATTATACTGTGGAATTTCGAAAAACTAGTGATAATTCCAATGTTGACGCATTGTCACGTCTACCTTTAGAATCGAGTGTCAGGGAGTCTCTTGATGAAGACCAGGTACTTCTTCTCAGGAGGTTGAATGAGGTACCGTTCTCTTTTATGGAGGTGGCATATGAGACGCCCCAAGATAAAATACTGTCTATAGTATTAAGGAATGTTAGAGAAGGCAACTCTGTGGAAATTCACAAGGGTACCGAGAGAAAACCCACTAGCTCCTGATTATACAGATAACGGAAGACAGTTTGTCTCTGGTGAATTCGAGCAATTTACCAAAATGAATGGTATACGGTACACTAAGACCAGTCCGTATAATCCTAGTACAAATGGTTTAGCTGAGAGATATGTAAGAGAGTTTAAAAACCTTTTGAGAAAGAATAATGGGAAGGATGATTTAGAGACGAATCTACAAAGATTCCTATTTGCTCATAGAGCATTCCCCCAAACTGTAATAAAGGAATTCCCCCGCGGAACTGCTAATGAAGAGAAGTTTAAGATCAAGATTTTCGAATTTAATACCAAGATGGGAAATCCGCGAGAGGTATTACATGAGGCCGTAAGAAGGCAGGAGCAGTTTACTACAGTTTGCGAGGTTTATTTCCTCAACTATGCAACTGGACCTAAACGGTAAAAAGGTACCATTTTGAAATTATTGAGCTACCGTCACTACCTTATAAGTTGCGAGGGCGTCGTGTATAAGAGGCATATCAATCAATTGCGACCTGTGAGAAAGAAACAAGTGAAGACAATAAATTTGATACTTCCTCGAACAACAGGAGAGAAGCCTGTAGGTGGAAGTCAGAAATAAAGTGAAGAGGAGGTTCCAGAGGTTACATCAGGAAACAAGGAGGAGACTGCTTCTGTGCACGTACCCTCTTGCACTCCTAGACCAGGGCCTGTTGCTGTGCAAGTGCCCGTCCGCAGTCCTAGACCTCAGAGAGCCAGGAAACCCCCAGACCGACTGGAGTATTATTAAGGGGGAAGATGTGCTGTGTATGTAAATAGATGAAGATTATTTGCATTCTTTAGAGTCTCATTATGTAAGAATATATGTGTATATAAATTGGACATTTTTTTTTTGGCCAACGAAAAGAATAAGAGCTAAAAAAGAGTCATGGTCAAGTTTGAGTTGTTGTACATCTAATTACGACACAACCTTAACAACATCCATCCTTACCTCACTGAAGACACAAAAGTTGTCTGTCATGCAGATTATATAGCCATATGGCATACAAGTAGCAGTATAGAAATATCAGAAAAATACTGAACACATCAATGAGAAGTGGGCAATGAAACTCAAAATGACAAAAAAAAAACAATAAACACAAACCTATAGGTCTCCTTCACTGACAGGAAAAAGGGCATGAATTTAACTCCAAAATAAGCATAAACAATTATATAATTGATGAAATTTGTTCTCCAAATTACCTAGGTGTGATACTTGATGAGGAATTGCGATTTACAGAACACATCATTAGCACCTCAAATAGAGCTACCAGAAACCTAAACATTCTGAGAAGGCTATGTGGAACAAATTGGGGAGCAAAACCCAAAATTCTCAGAACAACATATATCACCTTAATAAGGCCACCTGTTTGGGCTCCCTCAAGTTCATCACTAAAAAGAAGACTAGACAGTGTTCAAGCAAAATCGGCCAAATTAATCACTGGTTCTGTTTCAAATACCAACAATTAGAAAATTCAGAGAGAATGTGGTCTAGACCTACTTAAAAGCAGAAGACAATTAAAAATAATAAAATTCACCAATAGCTTAAAAACTAAAGAAACCGAACACATATCCCATAGAACCTATTTACACTGGACACAAAAAGAAAGGCTCAAAAGATCTTCAACACTTCAGTACGACAACAATATTAGAAAGAGCATAAATATGAAACATAATGAATTTAAAATTCGAGAATAACCAATATTTCCTACCCCATTGCCATCAAATGTAATCATCAATCTTAACCTGAATGAACCCTGCAATAAAAAAAAGAGAACAAAACCATACTTAAAAAGAAAGGACTTGACACAATTGGTTTATGCGATCAGATAAATTATTTAACAGCATATACAGATGGATCATCAGACCTTACCATAAGTAATGGAGGGGCTGGAATTAACATAATACTGCAAGATGGAACATACATCAAAATCAAAGAAGGAGCAAGAAAAATTTCACTTGTGAACTGACAGCTATCTGGAAAGCTCTTGATGTAATGCCTTAACCAACCATCCCTGCATCAAGCAGAAGGAATTATAATATACCGTACAACGACTTCATATCCGATCTAGAAGCAATTCAGAAGGGCAATACTATGATCACACAGAAAATACACTCGTTACTTACTCAACTGATATCATTGGAGAATAACTGCATTCTACAATGGATTCCTGCCCGTGTTGGGATCGGGGGTAATGAAATGGCAGTTGAATTTGCAAAGGAAGCCAGAAAGCTGAGCCAAAGGAAAGAACAAATGTCATTATTTGACGCTAATGCTTTTGCAAAATACAAGATAATTAAACAAAAAATAAGAAAAGATCAAAATGTGAAATAAACTCCGAGAGAAAAATGACAAAAACTATAACACGGCTTAGAACAAAACACTATAAAGAAATGACAATACATCCAGATGGCACAAGGACCTATAGGACATGCAACAACTGTCTTGGTGTGGAACTAATACCTACTCACATATTCTCATGCCCAGCAATGGCCGCAGCCTTGCAGAAAATTGACATAGACCCAGAGCAGCTGATTTACACACCCAAGATAGTGGACAATGCTGCTGCTGTTGTGATAGAGAGATGCATGGAGACATCTGAGGCTCTTTATTGGACACGACAAAACCAACAACGGCATTCCAGAGTAAAATAAATCATCAGAGATAGATAAATATTTTTCAAATGAATTAAAATAAATATAATCGATACTGAGAGAGAGTTGAATTAAAAAAATTAGAAATTTATTATTTTCAAAATATAAATATCTGAGAGGATTCCAGCAAACCGCATCTAAAATATCAATTTTTTTGCTACATGTATTAATTTGCATATACCTATTTTACATATCTCAGATTGTATTTAAAATTCGTTAACCATTTCTTCTAACTTTTGGCAAAATGGTGTTTTATTAATTTATCATTTGATAATATTTGGGTTCTTTCCTGGTATTCAAAAAGGAAAAATACGTGTCATTCAGTTATATTTTTCAATTTATCAAACAATTTGGCCGCTGAATAGCTGATTCTGGTAGAGCGCCATCTAGCGAATAAAGTTGTAACTAAAATCAATTTCGAATTTTTCATTATTTGCCATAAAAAATCCCATTGCATCCTGAACACAATGGTGTTTACCTCATTGCTCTAGCGCAAATATTCGCGGAGTTATTAATTTTTAAAGTTGTGCGGGACTTTTGGATCACCCTGTATTGAGGGAGGGATATCTGGACACTATTAAAACGGACACTTGCTATCTTACAGATAATTTGGCGCTTTTAACCAAGACTTTATATGGAATCTAATGGGATAAATCAACTTTGTGCCTTATAAGCCGTGACTATTAAAACGGAAATTCGCTATCTTAGAGAATTTTCCGTTTTTGAAAATTGCTACCAACACTTTATATGGAATCCAATGGGATATCAGCACTCAGTGTATCTCAGTACAAATAATAGGGTTGTTGTTGTGTCAAATGAAGAGCCTCAAATGACTCCATGCATCTCTATCACAGCAATGTTCTCTATCTTGGGTATGTAATGCTTCTGTTCTGGATCCATGTCAATTTTCTGTTGTTGTTGTTGTAGTGTTCAATTAAGAGCCTCAGATGTCCCCATACATCTCTATCACAGCAATGTCCTCTATCTTGGGTTTGTAAAGCTGCTGTTCTGGGTCCATGTCAATTTACTGTTGTTGTTGTCGTGTCCAATGAAGAGCTTCAGATGCCCCCATACATCTCTATCAGAGCAATGTCCTTTATCTTGGGTGTGTAAAGCTACTGTTCTGGGTCAATTTTCTGTAAGATTGCGGCCATTGCTGGACATGAGAATATCTGGGTAGGTGTTAATTCCACACCAGGACAATTATCCTGTAGGTTCTTGTAACATCTAGATATATTGTCATTTCTTTAGAGTGTTTCATTCTAAGTCTTGTTATTGTTTTGTAATTCTTCTCTCAGAGAGTTTATTTCGCTTATTTGAGCTTTCCTTATCCTTTGTTTAATTATCTTGTATTTTGCCAAAGTATCAGCGTCAAATACTGACATTTGTTCTGTCCTTTGGCTCAACGTTCTGGCTTCCTTTGCTAATTCATCCGCCAATGACTATTTTAAAGAGAAGAGATCTCCCTTCACCTCAAAACTCCGTGAAACCTTGTAGATGAACGTCCTTGTTGACGTGAGAATGACGTGAGAGAGAGAATAAATTCTATAACATTTATTCTATCATTCTTCAGGATAAGAATAAACAAAAACATTGGTATCTATATTTTTATCAATCACTTTTTTTTTCAATATATTCACTAATGTATCAAATTCTCATCTTTTTTATTTTAGAATATTTATGTGTTCAAAGATTTTTCTTTAGCAAAAGTATTTATATTTTGTATGTGTGTGTGAAATTGATATTAAAAACACAAATTTGGCATTTTCTGACCGCTCACCCGAGCATTTTAGATGTCAGAGAGAGCGTCATCTAGTAGAACAGAAATCAACTAAACTTTGATTTAACTTGTTCCCTGATACTTGGCCAACACAATATCATGATAAATTTTAAAAAGTCAAAACAACAGTCTTTGATTTCCAGACTTAAGTCTGGTCATCAACGGAAAATAACTTTCCAGAATGGTTGTAAAGTTTTCCCACTATTTACTAAGTGCATTCTCAACCTGCAACCCCAAAATACACTTTTGAATGTATTGACTAATCCATTGATGAGCTCTACTCATCCCCAGCAGACACCATCAACAAGCTCTACAAGCGTGATACCCTGATTGAGTGGAGATAAGAAAGAAGAAGACATTATTGACTGTATTGACTCATCCATTGATGAGCTCTACTCATCCCCAGCAGACACCATCAACAAGCTCTACAAGCTTGATACACTGATATGATTGAGTGGAGATAAGAAAGAAGAAGACATTATTGACTGTATTGACTCATCCATTGATGAGCTCTACTCATCCCCAGCAGACACCATCAACAAGCTCTGCAAGCTTGATACCCTGATATGATTGAGTGGAGATAAGAAAGAAGAAGGCATTATTGACTGTATTGACTCATCCCCAGCAGACACCATTAACAAGCTCTGCAGCTTAATACCCTGATATGATTGAGTGGAGATAAGAAAGAAGACGACATTATTGACTGTATTGACTCATCCATTGATGAGCTCTACTCATCCCCAGCAGACACCATCAACAAGCTCTGCAAGCTTTATACCCTGATATGATTGAGTGGAGATAAGAAAGAAGAAGACATTATTGACTGTATTGACTCATCCATTGATGAGCTCTACTCATCCCCAGCAGACACCATCAATAAGCTCTACTCATCCCCAGCAGACACCATCAATAAGCTCTACAAGCTTAATACCCTGATATGGGTGAGTGGAGATAAGAAAGACGAAGAAAAAAATCAACCACGTACGTCTTTTAGTTATTAAGCTCCATCATAATACGGTTTATTATACCAATCCTTCGCTGCTTCTTTTTCAGACGCATTCCAATTTTGACAGCTCTCTGTCTATATCAGCGGATTAACAGTTTTTTATGGACGGAAGGACGATCACAAGCATCTTGATTGAGAACCGCACGATGAAATATTGAAGCGAGCGCAGCAATACATTAAAAATGTATTCGAAAGAAAGACGGAGAGTAGGGAGGGAGGACTTTAATATAACTTTTCGTTTATTTAAGGCAAACACATCCCTGAAATTAAATTCATCTCAAATGTTTGTTTTAAGGAACTATTGATAAAATTTGGAACAATAGGGGAGAGAGAGGATACTTCCTGAAATATAATTACAGCTCTCTGTCCTTTACTAAAATCCCATTTTATGTGGAGAATAAGTCGGTGTCATTTTTTGTCATTTGAAATTTTAAAAATGAGAGAGAATATATACACAATCAATATTATAAAAAAAGAAATATTGTCATGTATTCAATATATTAGCATTGTAGTATTTCACCAAAATTACTATTGTCTCGTGTATTTATAATATAAAAACTTACTTATTTAACTCAATCAGTATATTTTTGTTTAAATACACCTTATTATCACAAGGTTATTACTATTTTTACAAACAAAGAGAGTGTGAGGCAAATTGTATTTTGATATTTTATATTCTGCGACGGTGGAAGAATGGTCTAAACCGTTGGTTTTCGACCGCAACGACCCGGGATCGAATTCAATTCGAATGTCAATCATTCTGAAAAATAATATTTCATATATGAATACATATTTGATAAGTCAATTTTTTGCCTTTCTCTAGTACACGTGGTACAGGCCATGATAATCATGGTAGGTAAGTAGCGACTGCTTTTACTGTAAGTGCAACACATGTCTACACATGTGACGTTCGAATCTTTTTTTTTTAAATGCTCCAATGGCCCCCGATTATTTCAAAGGTCCAACCCCACCAGCGAGTGCAAGTAACCAAATGGAGCTCTGACACATTTGTGAGTGCAAAGTCGAAATGCTTTTCACCGTAGACATGTGGTGTACTTCCAGTAAAAGCGGTCGCTTTCTACTAACCACCATGATTATCATGGCCTGTACCATGTGTACTAGGTATAATAAAATAAGCGTGTATTATAGAGGTGAAAAGAGAGGTATCTATCTTTTAAAATTATCCCTTAGTATAACAGTCAGTTATAACAAGACAAACCATTGAAAGATATTACAGTGACCTTTATTGAAGAAACACGAGATAACCAAGTGTGAACAACCTTTGTCTCCTTCCAAATAAAACAAACAAATGACCGGCGACATCAAAGACTTCCACATCCTCAGGTTTTGTCCATAAGTGTATAAAGTGCAAGTGTCCCTAGGGGGACATAGCGCTCTAAGTCTAAATAAAGAATGTAAATGAAGAATGAGTGTATATAAAAATCAATTAGAAATCCAAAATGTGTCTCATCACTGAAGAAAGTATAAATAGTTGCTTAATTGAATTCGAATATGAATTAACACCTACTAGTATTATAATACAAGTATTGTAAATCTGACCAACATTCGTGCTAACAGTCAGTTATAACAAGACAAACCAACTCTGCCTTTGCCGGTCCCAAGCCCGGATGAAAAAGTAGGAGGGGGAGCAGTAACAAGCCCACTAAAAAACCTGGGCTCAGCTGGCCATGCTGATAGTACCCTGTAAGGACTCCAGGGATACAGGATGTACTCCATGTTAGGAGTGGCTGTACATGGTGTCTGTTCCTCATGTCAGATGAGGGGGAGCAGTAACAAGCTCAATAAACAACCTGGGCTCAGCTGGCCATGCTGATAGTACCCTGTAAGGGCTCCAGGGATACAGGATGTACTCCATGTTAGCTGTGTACATGGTGTCTGTTCCTCATGTCAGAGGAGGGGGAGCAGTAACAATCTCACTAAACAACCTGGGCTCAGCTGGCCATGCTGATAGTACGCTGTAAGGTCTCCAGGGATACAGGATGCACTCCATGTTAGGAGTGGCTGTACATGGTGTCTGTTCCTCATGTCAGAGGCGGCCATTTCTTTTGGATCTAAGTCAGTGGCCTGCCACTGAGTACTGCTCCCAGTCTTAATGACAAAGTTAGACGCATTCTACTTCATCCAGTCATGGTGGTTGTCAAACAGACACCATCAAGAGTCACAAATTGATATCCTAATAGGATTGAGTGGAAATAAGAAAGAAGACAAGACAAAACTGTGATTTCACCTATATACCACCAATAGCGAGCCAATCCTATTACCGGGAGGGGCTAGTTGATCGATGCTGTCTCGACGGCGGGTGTGTAAATAATCTGCGGTTAAATAGGCCGCTCA